>JACBFG010000026.1:1265660-1380952 GCA_013435955.1 Diaporthe sp. HANT25 | reverse complement strand
GATCTTTGTTCTCTGGAATGTTCCAGAACGTGTCACTTTAGGCTCCGTAGCAGGTGATTAACAGGTAGCAGAGAAGACCATGAAAATTGTCAAGCGCTTCATCATAGGCAGAGGCCTGCTGCATTGGGTCGGTTTGTTTGTCATCGTCTGGATAGTGATGCAGGTTGGAGTGATGCTTCCACAATCTGGAGTCTCGTTTGTAAAAGCAGAGCAGATCTAGACCAATGGGGACACTTAAGTGTGGGTGCTTATTAGCAATGAAATTCAGCTTTTCTCAACTACGGCGTTTCAATACCAGACAAATATTGGGTGCTCTCTAGCCATAAACCCGCCAGTCCTGTTCATGTACCCGGCTACGCGATCTTGTACACAAGCTTCTCAGCGCTGACCTTCCCCTCCTGCTGCTCCTTAAATCCAGTAATGATGTCGTTCAAGCCGCCCATCTCACGAATCCGGTTGGGCTTGACCTTACCGCTGCTGAGTAGATCGGGCAGCAGGCTGAGATATTTCTCCCAAACGACCTTATCTTCAGGGGTTGTTTGGTCCCCACAGTTGTCGAACGCGCCATACTTCAGAGCTCGCTCGAAGACTGTGTAGACGATGGTGCTCTCATACTTGACCTTCGGGTGCTCCAGCTTATGCGGGAGAAGGCCGACGATGTGGCCGCCCTTGGTGGGAGACATCGCCTTCGCGATGGCCTCCTGTGTGCCTTTCTCAGCGATGCAGTCGAATGCGTGCTCCAGTCCGTCGTGAGTGACCTTGCGAACTTGCTCAGGCCAGTCTGCATCGTTGTAGTCGACCACGGCGTCGGCGCCGAGCGACTTCAGCAGCTCGTGGTTCTTCTTGGAGCCCGTGGCCACGACGAAGAGGCCAGCAAGCTTGCCAAGTTGGATTCCGTACTTGCCTACGGAGCTGGTACCACCGTACACAAGAAGGGGGAAGGCGGTCTTAGCAGGCTTCGAGGGCTCGGGCAGCTGCAGACGCTGGAACATTGCCTGCACGGCCGTTGCGAACGGTAGGGGGATCACGGCTGCCTGCTGGTCTGTGATGTTGTCCGGAATGGCGAAGACGAGGCTCTTCTCGATGACACAGTACTGGGCAAACACGCCGCGAATCGGGTTGGGTGGGATGCCGTTGGTAGATGTGCCTTGGACGAAGCCGGCGACACGCTGGCCCTCCCGCCATGAGGAGCCGTTGGCATCAGCAATGGTACCGGCGAAGTCACAGCCTACAATCCGGCCAGGAGGAGCGCCTCTAGCGGCCTTCCAATCCGTAGGGTTCTGCGCGACGTAGGTGACCTTGACTAAGATCTCTCCCTCGGCCGGCGTCGGGATGTCGATCTCCTGAACGGCGACCTTGTGGTCCTCTTGTGTAACGAGAGCCTGCATTTTCGTCATTTTTGGATTGCAGTGTATCGTTATTGCGAGTACTCGAGAGGTGATTTGAGTTTTGATTGTGGCGGATAAGGTTGGGTCGGATTGATGATCCCGTTTGCGTATTTGGTAGATGCTTTGCTTCGTTTTGTAGGCAGGTGCCCAGGTGGTTCTGATGATGATATCACCAACGCTTAACTTGGGCTTGTGGGGACACGGGCTAGGATTTGTCAAGGCCACGGCCCAGGGTCAGGACGGACTGGCAGCGGGCGGACGTTGTTACAGCCACTGGTTGCTTTGTCATCGACCTGACCAAGCCGCAAGCATTTCCAATCACCTCAAAAATAATAAAGTCTCACATTTTGAAATCACGACTACGAATCTAAATGCTCACTGTCTATGTACCTGGCAGAATTGTGGCCCAAAGGCGTGATTCACAAGAGGGGTGCGTGTCTCAAGGCGCAAACAGAAAGCATCCACAGAATCTCGGAAGCTCAAGCGGCCCCATCACCCGAAACCCTGAACCCAGGAACCATCAAGCCGTGTTAGTTGGAGTGTACACATATATGCAAAGAGAACCTCACTGCTCCAATCTCAGTCACAACAGGAAAGCACGAGCAGGCTATAGAGAAAACCGGTGTCTGGGCTCCGAAGAGCGTGCTGAACTATCAGGCTACTGTTTTCGTCTGCGGATTTCATGATATGCGTTCAAGGGTTTGGAACAATTAGTCCTACCCATTGATGGAGTCCGCGGTGCATTGTTTCCCCGCTGTTGATAACTTCTGCCTCAGCAATGGATATATTATAATCACTGGGTGGAGGAAACATATTTGGCTTGTAGTTTGTCAGCAGTATCCATTTAATGGATACTGCGAGCTGTCATCTTCACAGCAGTCTCGAGACTCTTCCAAAAGCGCCGGCATCATCTTCTCTGCAATGAGCCCGCCATAGCAAGTTCAGACATACCTTTTCATGGTATATCGATGCGATGGCTAGAACGAGGACAGCTTGCCCACCTCAGGTCATTCTACATTCATTGCACGATCTTAAATCACATAGCATAGGGAGTCACTGTATCCAGATCCAGAAAGAAGAAACAAATTGTAGCTATCGAGGTGGCTGACATGTTGGAGCTTTCCCACAACGCATTACAGATGAACCCAGGCGGGTGCTTGTTTGTCGAAGTAAATGAAATCCGCCTCAGGGGAGGAGAAAGTGATACACAATTCATTGATCATATCATACAAAGCAATCCGATCTGGAAAAGGGTGTTTCTTCGCACAGTAAACACTATGAGGCCGATACCCATCAATCTCGTCTGCAACACCCGTGAGAAAATTGCAAGTTGCATACGTGTACGAATCATCCTTTACATAATGAATCATTCGTCATTTTATGGCACAAATTTTGCGTCAAAGTTATGTTCCAAGAATGGAGTAGGACTCATCTCTTAAGTATTGATCGAGCCATCTTTCGGTATTTGGCTGGCCGTGGCCGGGGAGGAGAGGAAAGTTAAAATGGAAATCTTTCCTTTCCTGCACATTTCGAACTCTTCAAGCTAGATAAATAGAGGTCCTTAAGCAGTCAAGAGTGATCACTTTTCAGTAAGAGCCATGGGAGAGGTGAGCACATAAGAAAGGAGTGATATATGAGTTTTGTGTCACTCTTATACAGCTCACCTGCTTACAGCCAACACATCCACCTCAGCGTGTCACGAAGAAATGTGACGAGCTGTCCCAGAAACTGTATAAGAACTACCACCACATCATCGCTTTGGCTAGAATTTCTTCACCTGTTCTTCAACTGCGAGTTCTCCTCTGCGTGACAGACAACCTGCTCATCAATCTTCATACGAAACTATGTGCAGCATGTTGCGTCTGTTCTCGTCGATACTGCTCGTCAGTATCGCAGTGGCGAATTTGGGCTCATACCGGAACTTCACCCACAGCTGCGAAAGCGTCTACTCCTACGGCGAGGAGCACAGAAACATCAGCGCCGTCTGCCGTCGAGATGCGACCGTCTCCCACCTGGATCTGAATGAATGCATTGGAAACGTCCAGGGCCAACTCGTTGTAAGTATCCAATGGTTTGTGTTCGACTACTGGAGGCGATGCTGACTGTCACCTCTGACAGTGCTCGAATGGGAATTATCTCAATACCTGCTGGGATTGCACTTTCACCCAAAGCGCTATGCATGAACCGGCATGGCTCGAGTGCACCTGTGACACAAACGACGGTATAACTGAGAGGGTGCCAAAAGACCTAAGTAAGTACCCCGTCATGGGCCAAATCAATACATAGGAGACTAATTCTTTTCACTCTGATGATAGATGATTGCGTGGGCAATATCAACGGCGACTTGAAATGCTAGGTGATATGCAGCGAGAATGGCCGCATGGGGGCTTTTGATGGGACAGTTTGGAAGACAAAAATGTCGTCGCACATCAAGGACAAGCCTGAAAGCTCGCACTCCATGCTTAAGGCTTGCCCAGGTGCTCAAGTGCCACTTCAGACCAAGGCTAGGCGTGCTTAGACCTTTTGCAATGAAACATGGTGATTCATTCTTGAATCCTATTCAGCCAACGCTACTTGGGTATGACAGGATGTACGAAAAACAGTTCTTCTGTTCCCGTAGAACAAGTAATCAGAGATTTGCACCTGCAAAAATGGAGGGTACACCGATACATAACTCGCTCGCCCATATCCAATTTGCACACCTGCCACAGACACACTCACCACACACACACCTACCCAGACCTAATACACTCAGACCCTACACACCTAGACCTAACCCAGACCTAATACCCAGCCTTATACCCATATAGGTATGTGTTGAATGGGCTACCTTCGTATGGGTGTGTGAATTCTATCGCATGGACTAGTGCTAACGATGTCCCGGTGTACCCTCCCTTTTTGCAGGTGCGAATCCCCGATTTCTAGAACAATATCGCATCACTATTGTCGCAAGATCCTGGTGCGCACAGGCAAGCCCTCCGTCGGTGGCCCAAGGCCGACAGCGCCCTGAAAAATCTTGTCTCCGAACAGAGTCGGCCTTGGTTCACCGTTCCTGCCACTGCACATAGGGAATCAGCTCTGAAGAGTCAGTGAACAGAGGAGGATTACTCACTGTAATCTGTCCCAATCCTCTAGGGCAGTCACCACCTCCACCTCTCTGACGGTGAGCACTAGAGCCATCTTGAGCTCCACCATCGCGAGCTCCATCCCTATACACTGCAGCAATAGGAGTTAGCGAACAAAGCACCAAGGAAGAAACTTCATACGAAATGAGGGAGGATCAGGCCACGTTTTGTCCATAGCTGTCTCGAAATCTGCAACCCGGTGAAACCTTTGTTCAGAAGGCTAAGAATCGAAAGAACTGCTTCTTGACAGGGACAAAATTGTATCCGAAAGCTGCTTACCGACATTGGTCCCCATTCAAAGGGACGCCATGCGTACTTCGCTTCGTCTCGAATATGCAGTGGGTCGCCTACCGTTGCTGCCCATCGCTCAGGGAGGAACTCTGTGGGCCTCGCAAACATTTCATGGCTATATTGCAGGTCGGCCACACCAGTGACGACTATAAAGCCGCCCATCGGATATTCCACGCCGTCATTGCTTCTGAGACTGTATCCTTGGTGTCCCTTGCGGATGCTAGCAGCGACTGGACACAGGCGTAGGGTTTCTTTCACAACAGCGGTTGTGAAGGGAAGGGAGCTCAGTAGGTGTGGTGACTGCCGCAGGATTTCTGAGGCTTTACTTGGGTCGGGCCCAAATACACGGTCATGCTCCTCTCTCAGCCGGATCAGTGCATCGGGGCTTTTATGGAGAAAGTGATAAGCAAAAGACATATTTACGGCCGTAGTGTCATGGCCCGCAAAAATGAATTGCTTCGTTAGGCCCACCACGTCCTCGATGAACTGGCCGCTGGGCTCGGCTCCGGGATTTTCCAGTTCGACCTCTTTAAGGGCCAGATCGAGGACTGTCTTCTGCGATGCTGAGTTTTTCACCATGGAATGTCCCACCATATGCTTCTTGATATGTGGCAGCATTACACGTCGCAGTGTCCGGTGGCACTTCCACAGGTCAAACTGCCAGAAAGGGTTGAGCCGTTTGTGAAGGCTTGCCCAGCTCTTGAACACGAGGTGTTGGCTAATGATGCGAAAGGCTTTCTGCATCTCAGTCGGTCCGTGGAGTTGCTCGCCCGGACTGAAGTCTCTGTGAAGATCTGTCAGCTCGCTGTCCAGGTGCTTTTCTTATTGGGCCAGCAAACTTACAGAACGATCCTGCAGATGATGTCAAATGTCAGATCAACTGCCATAGGGAACAACTGAAACACGTCACCCAGCTGTCCATCTGCACCGGCCCGTTTCTTCATTCGTTCTGCAAAGATCAGAACTTCGTCTACGATCTTGCCTCCAGCTATGTGAGACTGGAGATTGCGGGCGCTGAATCCCGGGTTGAGTCTCGCTCGCCACTTTTTGTGTTCATCTCCGTCGAAAGCGAAAAGATTCCGAGGTCCAGACATTGTCCTTGCGAGGTATTTGCCTTGTTCATGGCGAATTGGAAGACGATCCGCCGTGACAGTCTGGCACATCGCCGGGTCGTTGATGATTGCGACCGGCTCGCTGCTAAATGGCCAGAAATCCAGGTAGATGACGGACGGGCAACTCGTCAACCCGGGGAAGTAGTCACGCCAGTTCATCACAATGTGCCGAGTCGCATATGTGCTTGCGGAATCCTTGGGATAGACATCGCGTATGCGTTTCAGAAGCATGAGGTGGCCGAAGACGAGCGAGTGGTCGGGAGTGATCACCTGTCGTAAGTTAATACCCACTTTGTACACCGACACCGTGATGACAAGCGCACGAACTTACAATGCCTTCTTTTTGAAGCTGTCGGAATCTGGTCCGCACTCGGAATCCATTGTACAAAAAGAGGGTGAATCGGACAAGCAGCACGAGCGCAAATATGTTCAGGAGGCGCCTGGGCATGCCGGACCACACATGGGAAGGAGGCCGATCAACGAATTCCATGGTGGAGGGTCAAGGGCGGACGAGGCGATCATTCAGTGACGATTGCGTCTCGGTCAAATCGCTGTAAATTTAGATCTTGAGTGAAGGTGTCTTCAATTTTGACTTTTGAGTTCTTCTCTTCAAACTTCCCCGCTCCACATGTGCGAGTTTTGGAATCTGCATGGCCCGGGCTTGGTACTGTACTGTAGCACTGTAGCAACCAACATACGAAGAAAGTGGGCAGCTGCTCCACCTATATGCACGTACTAATACTCAATGTAGACCATCATTTACCCCTTCAGATAATAGATAATGACCTATTACAAATACACACGGGGCAAGTGGCGAGCCAACGGAGCAATGCTAGACAGGGTTTCGGTTCTTCCATTATGTAGCATGGCACAACATTGTGACCCAGTCTGATATCATCTGTCTCGCTTGCAAACTGACATTCTTACATACACATGGCTATAACCTATCGTGGTAGCATGCGATGGAGGCCGTTTTGCTTTCTGTTTTCTCGAGACAGTCCAATCCAGCAAATTTGGTAAGGACTCGTATCTACAGAAAGAAGAGGAGAGCAATTGTTGAGTGTGCTGCAGACATGGAGCTACAACAAATTCCAACGGAAAAGCTCTAGAATCAGAGGGCTCTTCAAATCCAATTTCCATTTGCCAAAATCTAAGACATTGTAGCGGCTTTGAAGAGATCTTCCAGTATTTCATATTACAAGTTGTAGTTTGCACACCGGTGATGAGCCTAAATGTCTCTGTTGAATTTGTTCAATAAACAAGCACTGCAAATCCCAAGGAGACTATCACAGAAGGAAGGGAGGAAGGGTACAGCACGTATTAGTCTCATACGCAGCAGGGACTGTTTTGGGGAGCTGCTCAAAAGGCAGGCGCGTCCTAGACCCTGCACACGTGAGCTACAATGGCAGTCGACGTCCGTGTTGAGAGAGATGACTTCTCTTCTTCCCAACCACGAAGAAGCATGACCTTGAATATCGAAAGTCCACTGATTGAAAGACTCATCCTCCCACTCGACACCAGCCTTGGACCCAGACCAGCCCAAATACGGCATACTATAAGGAGATTCCGAGATGAATTCGTTCAGACGGCTAAAACGCTCCGCCTTTGTGAGGGACATCAGTCGCACACGACAGCCAATACGCTCCTTCGTCATCTCAAAGATCGTGCCTGTGGCGACGGGTGCCGCCCTGTTCGGGATTGGTTGCATGAGTAAGTTTTGTGCCCGTCTTCTTGTCCCTTCGAGCAGAAGAAGGACCCCGGCTCGAAAAAATGGGCGTCAACTTTGAATTGCATTGTTTCTACCATTTCGGCTTGTCGGACATCATGGGGCGATAGAGTCGTTCAATACCTACGTGAAAATGTTGCCTTGGTACTATCTACTCCACGCTGACAGTCCACTGACTTGTGTTAACAAAGTGGAACCGCCAGCCTCTAACCACAGAATGCTCCCTGATGGGAGTCCTCCTATCTTCGTTCCTCTCAGCCTCAACTCGGGTGCCGACAGCAAGAACAGTCATACGGATACGGTTGGGAACGGCGATCACGAGACTGATCCAAAGCCTGCCGTATACGGGGCTCAGCTCGGGCAACGTATCACCCGAGAAATGACTAGAGTCAACCGCCTTATTGCTGAGGAGCGAAATGACCCATCCGAGGAAGGCAAAGTTGAGATTCAAAGGAGGCTCCTACGAATCAAAAGCCTCTACGATGCGGTCTGGGCTCTTCACATGATCGAAATCGCCCATGATCCCAAAGTTTGGAAGCTGCTCAATCACAATGCCTACGAACTCAATCTGCCGGCCACGGATGTCGTGAGCACTTTGGAGAAGGCCCTGAAGGCGTCTTTGTCTGGAAACACCGAGAACTTGGAAGAACACATCAAGGTGTTCATTGAGGAAAATCTCCGACACGGGCGTCATTCCACGAGACCAGTCTCGGAGCTGGAGAGGTTCATGGAGCGAGCCCCTGCTGGCATTGCCGTCCTCTCCAGACTGAGATTACTACAGCGTGTTGCCACCGAGAATACAGAGGAGAGTAGACTTTTGACAGAAGATACCATGTACGGATTATGGTGGGTCCTTGAGAAAAAGGCAAGAGAGTTTGAGAGGATCGTCAGGAAGTAAAGCATTCTTGATAATAGCGAACGAGGTGCACAGCAGCGACACATTCAATGATATAACAGACCGATTACAATGTTCGTTTTGGGAATCGAGGAATCTCTTGAGCGAAATATGTGTGCCAGGTATACGTTTCACAGAGGATACCATTCACTAGTATGTCTTGTCAACCAAATAGTCCTGATTGTGTAGGAGTTGTTCATCCGCTGCTTTGGAAAGCGCGCGAATCATTTCGCTCCAGATCGACCATGCTCTTTCATTACCTAGGTGTCCTGAAAATCATACTTAATCGTCTTGCAGAAGTGTTTCTACGCCTATGTATGGAGTGCGTCCCACACAGGCAGGCCAATTGGCCGGGCAAACCATCATGCAGCGTTCGTTTGGCTGCCGTTGTGGCAATCAGCCCGGAGGATGCCATTAGTTAGAAAAGCCATCAAAAGAAAGCAGATCTGTCTGCAAAGCAAATTAACACAGCTGCTTTGGTCTGACGTAACTGTGGAATGCGACTTCCCTCTGACGATCTGGAGCATTCGAACATCACTACGTCATCAGCCATCTTACCATCTCGGTGGCGTTGTTCGACCTTCCGACTGGAGCTGCCACTTTCTGTGCGTCCAACCCAATCCTTCACATTATTTGCTGGGACAGACCAAGAACAAGAATCAGATCATTTTGAAGTCTACCACTTTACTCAATATCAACACCTCGATCCCTGCTTCCAGCCAAACGTTTTGACAATACCACCGACACCAAGCAGCAGACATGGCAGAGACTCACCACTTCGACATCTCAAAGCTGTTCTCAGTACAAGGCTGGGTGTGCGTTGTGACGGGAGGGGGTACGGGTATTGGCCTCATGGCGACACAGGCACTTGCGGCGAATGGAGGAAAGGTCTACATCACTGGCCGGCGGACTGAGGCGCTCGAGAACGCCGCCAAGCAGCACAACCCTAGCTTCTCGACCGGTGGTAAGATCATCCCGGTGGGCCCATGCGACGTTCGGAAGAAGGAGGACCTCGAGAAGGTCGTTGAGGAGCTGCAGACCACCCACGGCGAGAAGTACATCAACCTGCTGGTCTGCAACGCCGGGGTCGCAGGGGCCAAGGCTGAGCCCTCCGAGGCGGACGCATCTGACCTCAAGAAGAAACTGTGGGACAACGAGACCGTTGAGGCGTGGCAGAGCACCTTCGAGACCGACGTGACCAGCGTCTACTTCACTACCGTGGCATTCCTCCCCCTGCTGCAGGCAAGCCTCCAGCCAAAGGGACCCCTGGAGCGATACCAGCCGAGTGTGATCACTATCTCGAGCATGTCGGGCCTCATGAGACATGCACAGGGACACTTCTCGTACAATGCCGCCAAGGGAGCTACGGTGCATTTGACAAAACTCATGTCTGCTGAATTCCAACAGACTGGAATCAGGGTCAACTCGATTGCTCCTGGTTAGTAACCTTGAAGACTTTCGACTGCAAGACTGTACTGACATGCTCGTTGCAACAGGCTACTTTCCTTCAGAGATGACTGCCAAGAGCTCAGATGACAGGCAGAAGAGCGAGCTGCCTGCGGAGAAGGTCCAAGAGAAAGGGCATGTACCAGCAGAGAGGGGTGGCAGGGACGAAGAGATGGGCATGACTCTTCTGTACCTCGCAAGAAACGGCTACGTCAACGGGGAGATCATAGCAGTGGACGGCGGGGTCCTGAACGTTGTTTCTGGCCGCTAAGAAGTGCACGACATGCACTTGAAGAGAACATGGTTTTTTCTTTCTCGTTCATTCGGACGACATGGTAGAAGAGCAAAGGCGTCGGAAACGTGCAAGTAATAGCCTTTTAAAATTTAGAGGTCAAAAATGGGTATATTCATTCAAGTGCTGTGTCACTGCCCTATCATCCAGATGTCACGGGTCCTGCACCGGCCAGAATCGCTTCAGCCAATCTTCCTTCTCCTGCAGTTGTGTGGCACCTCTTTCACAGGTGGCACCTTCAGGGGAGCAAATCCCACCTGCAAGTCCCGGCCATTCCAAGCAGTGTAGTACTGCTTCAAGAGCGGCGACCCGATAACCCAGACGCCTCTTCCGTCGCCGTTCACCTGTCCATAACTCGAGTTGGTGATTGCAGCCTGACAGATCCCATCCATCCCAGGATACGGGCCGAGACTGATGGCCTTGCCCGGGATAGTGACGTTTGCCTGAGTTGCTCCGTCGGAGCCGAAGAGGAAGGTGATATCTGAGGTTATGGCTTCCATGTCTGAACATGGAGCTCCCCAGGTGCCGACAGGGTCGATCTGGTAGATCTTGGGCGAGATCATGGCGTAGATATCTCGGGCGACCTCGTACGTGGGGGCCTGCACATGGGCGGTGCCACCGTCCAGAATGCTGAGCGCTTGGGGATACCCGATCTTGGCCGTGCTTACGTTGGTAGTGACCTGGAGCTGCTCGCCGTTGATGTAGATCGTCTGGATATCCATTACCCAGGTTGTCTTGAAGAGCGACAGCCCCTTGTTCAGATCAACGTATGTCAGGGTCCCTTCGTATTTGGTGTCATCGAGACCTCCGAGTGTCAGCTGGCCGCCGGTGAGTTGTCCGGGTGTGGTGTAGATGCCGAAGAGAGGACTGGCAAGTAGTCCTGCGTCGTACAGCGCCCACTCGAGTCCCTTGTATCCACTGGCCTCGACGGGAAGGCCTATGATTCCATCGATCTCTCCCTGGGAACTGAAGGTAGGGTCCTGCTGATCGCACAGGAGGAACTGATATCCGCTAGCCGTCAAGCCCTGTATGCCCACGGCGTCAGTCACATTGGCGCAGCTGGTGATAGAGGGCCTCGAGTCTGGGATGGTGTCCCCGCTCGTTCCGAACATGACCTCTTCAAATGGTGTTTTCCACGAGAATGTTGAGGACTGGGTAAAGTCGAACAGTCTCTGCTGGCGGCAGGTGGTGCAATTGCTCGCGGCGAGCAGGAGCGTCGGTGAGCCGGTATCGATCAACACGTTGCTGATCATCGCATTTCAGTCATCTCCGAAAGCACCTGAGTGATCTCCTCCAGCCGGGATAGATGTTCCCTGAGAGACTTACAATTCCTGAGGAGGCGTACCCACCGAAACCTTTGCGTACCACTGCAAATCGGTCGCGCCATCGTTTTTTGTATGATCAGTAAGGGGCATATTGACAACATTGCCCCCGCTGTCCTTGCGAAACAACTGGTTGCTGCTGGGCCTCGCTATTGCTTTGGCCAAGGCCGCCGGCGCCGCCATGAGCACAGCCGTGACCAGGAGCATATTGATCTTCATTTTCAGTCTGTCTTGAGATGTATTCGGAAGTGAGGCTGGGGTGACTGGCGCGGTCGTCCAATGCGGCAATTTGAGGACCAAGGAAGGAAGAAGTGACCAGACGAGGACTTTTGTCAATATGTGTCTATCGTTGAGCAACCTCCTGTCTATTCCTTTAATCGTGGGTGATGAGGTAGTAAGATCTGAGCAGAACACATGGCAAGCAGTACTATCTTATATGGGTTGCAGGCGACAGGCGTCTCACCTACATTTCTCACGGCATTAATGTAACTTGCTCTGCGTTCCAAGCATCCTTCTAGAACAATATTGGGTGTTACACAGATAATACAACTGGATTAGATATTGTGCCGAGGAGCACAAAGACATTACATTGCTGCAAGCACAGCCACAAGCTGGAGGCCAATCAGTCTAGCCCAAAACAAGGCACAATCCTAAGGGACAATATCACGAAGGCTTATGAAATGCTCAACCCCACTCCCTGTGATTTTTATCTCTGATATGATTTATCATGAGGTCAAATGATCAATATGAGCCTCTCAATTTGGATTAGGCAATCTGATGAACATGTAAGGTTGCCGACATTTTGTCGTCGCGAAGCGGCGTTGTCACAGAGTGCTCCATTTGCTGCTGGCCACAGTCCACGAGTACCTAATCTTCGAGGCGTCAACTTTGCCATACGTGTGTAAATGAAGATTAATTCGATTTTATGTCATGCATACACATATGTTCTCTCGAGTAGAGCTGCCATGTTTCGTGCCTTTAGATACTCGCACTTCTAGCTGCGGAACTTGGAGATGCCTTTTGCCTGTGCAAAAGTATTCAAACTTTCGTCTTGCTGTGATTAATATCATCCCTTTCTCCGCACTCATAATGCGCATTCATCGGTGGTAATTTAGAGAGATTCTCAAAAGCAATGTCTTTCATCAACTCATTTCCAACAGGATTTCCCGCAGCCAACCAGTGTGATATCTGCGAGTTGACATGATCCGGTCGAATCTTGCGTCCTCTTATGTCAGCATCTGTCACAAGATTACCGTCTGTTCAGATCACAAAGCCCTTTGGCAAAATTATCCGGCCTTGATCAATTCTGTTTCCGAGCAGGAAGCTGAACAGCACAGTCTGTCACATCAATCATAGCGTCTGCCCCTGGTTTTGACACGGTCTAGGGACGGGGACCCACCCAGGCGTTCAAATATATCAACGCCTCTGCGATGCCCTTGAGTCGTCCCATTCTCGTTGCTAGCAGACTTAGAATTCTGTTCAAGCAGTAGACAATTAGCCGCCCCGCCGTCCTCGGTCTGTATGCTCAGTCAATAATTGCACTTTGGACTCTGGCGAGTGTCCAAATCCCGGTCCTCGATATTGTTCGCAACCAGCTCTGGGTCTCGCATCAGCTGCGCTCTTATGTTCTTGGAGCTCCATGGCGCTGTATGCTTGACAAAGGTGTATTTAGATGAGTGTTCGATTGTTGTCTCTGAAAATAAAGAGCCCTCAGGTTTTGGATGTCATGGAGTTGAAGGATCTGGTGACCTGATGGATGTCGAGATAGTTACACTTACTCGAAGTCGATGCTATTGGCCATGGCAGCCAGTTTCAATGTTGAGACACAATGTTGTAGGAGAAAGGAGATAGATAATTGTTGAGTCGGAATGAGAACTGCTCAAGTCAAGGCAAGTTGCAATTGAGAAAGCTGACTTGAACCTCAGGGCAAGTGTTTTTGGCAGCTTGACTGAATGGTGGAAGGCAGGTACGTTGATAAACAACAGGCGGGGGAGGGTGCTTTGGCGAGGGAAGGGTTCGGGTCTGGAGCGATGTGCCAATTTCTGATCAGCTGAGGCCATGAACCACTGGACTTGCCTCACCTCATTGTTCTTACTTATCTTGTCTCCCCAAGGTCCCCAAGAGAGAGAGGGGAGATTCGGGAGAGAGAGGACGTACGGAGTACTCACCAAGATGGAGGAGCTACCCATTGAGCCACACGGCATCTTCTGGGAGCAGGACTTCATCACCCCAGAGCACGAGCAAAATCTCATCCACATCTTCCGCCACCAACTCGAGTGGCCTGACCGCACCGGCCGCATTTCAATCCATTTTGGCTACACCTTTGACTACAAAACTTTTGGTGTTGATCCAAACATCCCCTTTAAGGAGTTTCCAGATTGGCTCCGACCACTCATCCCTGCCCATGAGGGCCGGCCGCCAGAGCAAGTCTGCCTGCAGCACTACCCTCCGGGAGCAGGCATCCCACCCCACGTCGACACACACTCGACCTATGACCAGCTGTATGCCCTGTCCATAGGTGCACCGGTTTTCATGCAGTTCAGGAAGGGAGATCGTCGGATCGACGTTGACCTGACTCCTCGCAGCCTTATGAAAATGTCAGGAGATTCCCGCCTGCACTGGACCCATTCCATAAAGAAGCGCAAGACAGATGTCCTCGATGACGGGACTGTGCGGGTACGCGGGGACCGTTGGAGCATTACCTATCGCTGGCTGAGGCCAGGCGCCGAGTGTCCATGCGGCAACGTGGAGCTCTGCGACTCTGCCCAGAAGCGGATAGGAGTCGAGCGTGAATATCGCTGGAAACAGTACGAGGCGAACCAAGACACTGCCACCCCAGATGCGACAAAAGACACATAGCAGGAACTCCTACCTGCGCCATGAGCCTGGGCAAACGGCCCAATAGCTTCCGCTCGCACGCACCTAGGCAGCTAGGAACGGACGCCCTGCCGGTGGGGTCATCCGCCGCATCAGAGGTGTAGTGCCTTGGCTCGCCGCTGGCTCGTGGGACATGCGACTCGTCAGAAGTCTGATGCGAGTAAAGCTCGAGCAAAACTCACGCAGACTTGAGGCCAACCTTCGTCGTGATGGTGTCCTCCAATCGTCGTGGTGCCCCTGACAGAGACCTTTGAGAGGGTCACTGCACCTTATCAAAACGTCCCTTTGACACAGTTTATGACACCACTCGACGAACTATCAGCGAGGCGCGATAGTCAGGGATGTCTGGACTCGCATATCCACAAAGGATCTGCCGATCTACGCAGCGTTGGTACACACAGTCGCTTGGATCTGCCGGATCCAGCCTTGTGAGGTAGAAGGTTGCTAGTCACGTGGCTCGGGTCTGCTCTGCCAAACATCATCCTACGTCACAAGGCGTGATACTACCGTCTCCAGGAGGCTCGCAGGCTCGTGGGCTCGTTCCTCGAGCAATTGCCTATGTCAGGTCTAGCCGTTTCCTCTGGCTCGGGTCAATTGCACAGAAAAGCTGCCTTGGACTGAACTGGAAGCTAGCTTTCCCGGGTCGGCGCTGACGCTACCAATTTTCTTGGGCTGAAGCTCCTCTGGATAGAGGAAGAGGATGAAACGTATGTCCTACAACGGCTTAGTCGAGGCTCATAAGGCAGTGCCAAGTGAGCTTGTCCTCATAGGTGGGGCCGGCATATAAGGTTCAAAACACTTTCAGCCCCAGATAGCCCTTGAGCACAGACACGACTATTAGACGACTTCGCTGCTTATGCCGTCGAATGCGAAATTCAGACCACCACCCAGCTCTCGCATGACACACCCTGGTGTTCTTGTCATATAGGGTTTCGGATGACTCGCTCCCTTCACAACGACGCACGAACTCACCGGGAGCGGCACTGGCAATTGACGAACCGCTGCGCTGGGCGGGAGGGGGCTAAGCCCGGAACTCGTTGGGCTGGCTGTCTGTCCTTGAGACGATCGGTCAAGGGGGCGCGCGGAGGATCATAAGCTTCTTGTTTGGTTTCGTCAGTCGAACCTATCGCGAAGCAGGCCGGTGTCCACTCTGCTACCTGCCATCCGTCCTGAGTGTTCGCCTGTCCGCGCTGTCGCCCGGAATGATCTCGGCCGCAACCCAAATTGGCAGACGAGATCAGACGCGCAGGCGCAAGCGCGGATCTCGTCGGAATTCGGGGTGCAACCAGTACATATGCTCCCTCTCGTCCGTCTTTTCTCTCTTAATAAGTTTCCGGGGCCAATCTGTAGTTACACTTTCTTGCTGTCGCTCCCGCGTCACTTATTCACGAGCAAGGCTCGTCTGGACAAAGCTCCTTAATATCATTCGTGTCGTTCACTCGATTAATACCAGGCCGGTCCTGTGCTTTACATACCTGTTTAAGTGGCCAGCCCATTCCTTATACTCAAGATGTCTGCCTCAACGTCAACTATCCTTAATGTCTTCCTATGCCTGGGACTGGGTGCTGCCCAGATCATCCCTCACCAGCCCAGGAGTGAAATGATGGCGGCCCCGACGGCGATGAACGCCCCCATGCCTGCCACGCCAGTAATGGCCGACCCGGCCGCCGCAGCTGCGGCGGAGGCATCAGGCGCGCCGGCAGCAGGGGGTGGCGCCGCCCCGAACGCCGCCGGCGGCACGATGAACGCCCTCTGCGCGCAGGGTACGATCCTTGCGCAGGGCATCGCGCTCAACATCGCCGACCAGCAGCAGGAGCTGACCACGGCCAACTCGCTCGCGACGATCCTGGCGGCGAACCCGGTGGACACGGCGGCGTACGGGGCCGCGCGGACGGACCTGCTCAAGTTCATCAACAACGGCATCGCCATCCGCGAGATGAACCAGCTCATCACCCCGACCGAGAACCAGGCCACCCCGGGCATCGCCACCGTCGCCAACGCGCAGCTCACGGAGCTGGGCCTGGCCAACAACCTCACGGCCCAGGGCGGGGACAACGTCGCCGGCAACATGCAGATCGTGCAGACCCTGCAGATGGACTTTATGGGCGGCATCATGCAGAACATGAAGAACATGGCTGCTGTGAGTAGAACCGCCAGCCCGAGTTTGTACCGTGAACCCCTAGAGCATGAGTACTGACGCACCCCTCTTTTCCCAGGCCATGGCTGCATGCGGTGGTATGGCGGCGGCAGCCCCGGCCGCACCCGCTGCGGCACCGGCACCAGCTGCGGCGGAACCCGCCCCGGCTGCCGGGGGAGCGGGAGGAGAGACGGCGGCCCCGTCGCAGAATTCGACCGCCTCCTCGACATCATCGGGCACGAAGGGCTCCGGCGGGAAGAGCTCCGGGGGTGCCAAAGCTGGCAAGTTTGTCACCACCAAGGTTGGCCTTCAGAATGAGCGCCCTAACCTCGTCTCGAGGTCTGCCAAGTTCGTCGCTTAGTGGCACCGGCGTGGTGCTGTCGGGGGTGGCATACTGGGCTGTGTTTAGGCTCTTCACGGGCGGGACCTTGTTGTAAATACGGTCATTCTTCACACACTTACACGTACACACAAATGTTATCCTTCTTTTGGTCTCGGCAACGTGGGCACACATCATCATTTGCTTGGACCTCGTGACTGACCGCCCTGGGGTGTCTTCTTCTTCAGATTGCACATGTCTTGTAGGTACTTATACATTAATGTTTCTCTTTAAGCGGAACTAGCCCTTCATTCGAAAACGTTGCAGTCATCTCGTCGTTTCATGTCTGCTTTTCACATCACATATTGATCCAGCAATCTGGTGGTAACATGATCGCGCCCGCCACGGGCTCTGAAGATTAAGCACCGAAGACCTGTCTCACACCCTCCGCCTCGTCCGGCGTGATGGCCAGATCCAGCAATTCGTTCGCCCGATCGAGCGTGCCCTGGTCGATTCCGGCCTCAAGCACCAGATCCTCTTCGGCATAGTTGAGCCGCGACAGTGTGAGCAGATACTTCTGCGGCGCGCCATGAGACGTTGAAAGCTTGGCGCGCATGTCTGTATGTGCCGATGTCGCTGGGTCCGTGACGAGTGTGTGAAGGAGTAGTATCACCGACGACGCAATGGTGTACAAGAGCGGTGTTGGGCTAGGATCGAGGCGCGACTGTGAGGGCAGAGTCGGTGTCGACGGCGGCAGTAACTCAGCTTCGTCATCGTCTAGAGCAATTGGTCGGTCCGCGGTGCCGGCATCCACCCCTTCCATGACCTCGGATTCGGCTGGTGGCTTTTCTTGTCGCATATCCTGGTCCTCTTCATCTTCGTCGAAGGGAAGCTGGAGCAGCTCTACAGGCACGTCCATGTCATAAAGCGCATCTATCGCTCCGCATAGGACGTTGACCAGCCTTGGTATGGCCACATCACTGAGCGCCAGCTGCCTTGCCCCCAAGCTAGACTGTGCAAAGGCCATGAGTGTCCTCAGAGCCGCCAGTCTCACAACGCACTGCCGATGCCCAAAGGAACCTGACGACTCGCCCGGTGCAGCCCAGCTCCGAGGCTCGTGCATGATCTTGGAAACACGTTCTATGAGTGCCTGGGCCACGAAGGCCGGGCCACGGTCCGGCTCGCTGGTGATCGGCCCAACAGACTCTGGGAGACAAGAAGTGCACAGCAGACTGAGCATGCCGAGGAAGTCGTCGCGTGGTTGTTTAGGTGAAAGCATCACCAGCACAAAGTCGATTTGCATAAGCTTCCAGTAGAGTCTCTGCGGCGAGTCCCGGTCTGGACCAAGGTCCAGAGGGTGTTGTGGGTCAAGCAGGTAGGAGTCAGCGCAGCCGAGAGCGGTGAGATACATGAGCTGTAATGTGCCTTCGGTGTCGATGTTCAGAACGAGGTGCTGTGTTGTCTCATCTGCGCGCGAAGCCAGATCACCGTCTTGGCTTTCAAACCGCGGGACAGCGAGCAGAAATATCGTGGTCTGGGCAACAGGAACTAAGGTCGACGTAATGTAAGGTGCGACTGATATGGTGTTTAGTTGTAAAATGAACGTGATCAGCGCCACCAGGTCATATATAGGCTCGTAGTATTTCTCTCGCAGACATTGATCCCACAAGTCTATGATCATATCGCAGAAGTCGATGAGCAACCTCACGGGGTCATGTGGATCGCCGAGCGAAGGCAGCTTTTGAAAAATGATACCAGCAAATGATTGCTCAGGGTCCGATGGGAAGCTATATCGAGCAAGCAGATCGAATGTCAAGGGTTGGCCATGAATGGCGCCGTGATCCAGGACGAGTCGCAACAAATCGTATGGAAGAGCACTTGGGCGGAGGCTCGAGCCTGGCGCTTCATTCTGGGTAGCAGGAGCAGCATCAGCCATGACGGTATCATCTTCCACCTCCAGAGCGGTCACTGGACTGTCGATGGCAGGCCGTTTCCTCTTAGCCCTGCTCGGAGTCCTCTCCCCGGGCGCGAGAGCAGTGCCCTTTCCTTTGCCCTTCAAACCTCCTTGGGCCTTGGAGGGACTGGGCAGTATCTCCACATCGTCGAAACCATCTGCAATATTCTTGAAGCTGTTTGTTTTGTTCTTTCTGGGGGTCGAGAATGTAGCTTCTGCGGATTCCTTGCGGCCCTTCTTGGATTTCTGCAACTCTTCCCTCAAGTCCTGCCGCGTAAACTGCAGCTCCGTGGCGGCAGCCTTCTCCGCGTGCACGGCGGCCTCGACGAGGCGTTCTTGTTTGGCCAGGGCCTCGGCATTCTGTTTCTTGAGCTTGGACACTTCGGCCTCGTGGGCTGCGACAGACCTTTCGTATTTGGAGCGCACAATAGACGCCTCCCCACGGGCCGAATTCAAGTCGTTCTCAAGAGCTCTGACGCGGGCCTGGAGTGCAGCAAACTGCCCGTCCCGGTTCTGCTGTATGACCGTGGGCTGTTGCTGAGAGGCTTGGCTTTGCTGGTAGGTGGGACGGGACGATGGTGGATGAGGGCGAATGTACTGGGGGTCGGACGGTCGAGGTGCAAAGCGGTTCGAGGTTGGTGCAGGAGGCGGTCCCATGTGGTGCGGTATCGTTGGGCGAGGAGCGACCAATCTACCGGACGCGGAAGCCGACTGTCGCGCAGGCTGGTACTGCGAGAGCCCAGGGCCAGTCGCAGGCTGCTGCCATCGTGGTTGTTGAATGGCGCGGGCATGTTGCAAGCCATTATCCTGCGCAAGAGAGGGAGCTTGAGCAGGAGACTGTCTCTCGACTGAGTGGCGGACGGGCAGCTGAGCGGCCTCGTCTATGACAACGGTGTCGTCCAGGTCGTCGTCCTCGAGGCCGTAATCGTCATCGTTCACAGGCTGGGTGGGGCCGAGCTGTTGGGCCTGCGTGAACTGGATGGCATTGTTCTCCAGCTCCTGAAGAGTGGTGACGTTGAGATCGTCGAAGCCATCGTCGGAGAAGTCATCCATCTCTCCATCGACTGACTCCTCTTGCCTAGTGGAGGCAGCGAAGCGGTGGAGTTTACATGAGATTGCGGAAGTGAGTGTGGTAAGTCGCGATCGTTAATTCGATTCCAAAGTTCACGCGACACCCCTGTTCCTCTAATGCTGCAGCTGCAGGGTCCCACTACCTGGGTGCTCTTCCCGTCACGCCCGTGCCATGGGTTAGGGATCTTGCCATAGTGCCCGCCCGCGGAGTTGTTCAGCACTTGAAGCGTCAAGATCTGCGAGTCAAATGGACCTCGGAAGCAAAGCATTGGACAGAGCTTAATAGCAAGAAAGGACAGTACATAAGAAGGTCATGCGGAAACACAATGCGAGCCTGCAATGAAACACTGCCTCTGCTCCTCGGTTCTCATTCGCAGTTCTTCAAGCAGCGAGGTAAGGAGTTGCCTTCTCCATCAACATATGCCCAGACATTCTATTACACTCGCTTCGCTGGCATTTCTCCACTGTATACCCAATCTCTCACCGTCAGACTTGCTCGAAAGAGGACTCATGAGTGGCCTGGACCAACCGCATCAAAGATGAGTAAGTAAGCAAACCGTGCTAACCACAGTAGAAGCTCGCCGGTCCCGAGTATTTGGGCGGAACGTTAGCCTTGCGAGGGCCCGGCGCCAGGGCGGGACGACAAAAGTACCTTAATTTATGCTGGGCCCGCCGCGCATAAGATGAACCCTCTTGTGTGGGACCGAACAGCGGTACCTTTGTAAAAGCATGCGGGAGCCGCCAGATCCTCAATCATAATCAGACTCGTCAAGATGCAGAGCCATGATAGATAGAAGTGCTGCGCCGCACCAATAAATGTGCCTCAGGGGCATGCGACTGGCAATGCGTACCTGTTGGCTTCCTCAGAATTGTTTGCGTTTCATTTTCGGTTGTCAGGCGCTCCTTACGGCACTAGATCGCCCATGGACAGTCCAGCAAGGAGATTTGCCCACGTCGAAGAACTATTCGAGCACCTGGCTTGCTTTATAGACGACCACACAGTGCTCTGGGCCCTCTGCCTTGCCAGCCGTGCTTGCTACCGCATCTTTAGGAAACATCTTTGGGAGGACATCGTCTGGGACCATCGCAGCGATGGCTTTTTCCAGAACAATGACAAGCTTGAAGAGTTCCTCAATACGCATGCGATAGACCTGGCTCGGGCCCGGTCATTGCGAGGCATCAAAGGAGTAAACGCCGGCATCGACGTCGGCAGGGACGACTCTTCATACCTGGCTGGCATGGAGAGGCTGCAAGAGCATATGCCTAACCTGAGAAGCTACGAGTAAGGAGAGCCTCCAGCTTTACCAATGTCCGGCTTTCCCAACTAACAGTTGTCGTCGACAGGTGGACAGGTTCCTGGAGCCGTGATGCGATCCTGACTCTTGCAAGAAACTGCACATCGCTCGAAAGCCTCCACATCGGGGTCGACTGTAACGAGGTGCCATACGAGTTCAAGCAACGAGGAAGCTGGGATCCTTCACAGAGAGCTTTGGTATGCCTGAAGTCGGTGTCAATATATCCATCGTCGTCAACCTGCGAGACCGTCGAGGGCCGAGCCACTGTCTCTGGGTATATCTCGAGGTTGATACTGCGACAAGCCCCAGTGCTGGAAAGTTTGGAGTTTAATTGGCCCAAAATCAAATGCCTCGACGAAGAGATACTGGCCGTGGAGGACTTTCTCTTCTACTTCATCGGCTTCCTGGCGCTCGAAGAGGTGTCTTTGGACCGGGGCTTGCTGTCAAAAGCCGAATCTGCCAGTAGCTGGCCACCGATGCTGAGAAAGGTGGATGTCTGCGTGAGTCCATGTGATTCGTGTGGGACGCGCTCATGCCCTCGATGCACCCATCATCAACGGAAGGAGACCGCATCGCGACTGGACGACAACGATGAGAGATTACTGTCTCTCTCTAAGCGGGTGGAAGACGCCTTTGAGTGGGCATGTCAAGAGTGCCTCGATCAAGTATCCTGCGAGGTTTGGAGCGACGAAGATAGCTTCTGGCACGTCTCTGTGATCACCACAGCCAGGCCATGAATATAAGGTGCGATGTCATGTTAAAGTACGTGGCTGTGGCAAGCATGTGAAGTTCAACGTTGCAATCCCTGTAGTTGTGCAGGACAGCACGGGCTGTGGCTGCCAAGCTTTGGCCGACAGCGGGCGCCAACCATTGAAGCCACTTCCGCACATGCCAGGGCAGGCTGGGTACAGCAGGTCCTCTTCTTCCGCAATCAGGGGGCCTGGAATTATTTGTCCACTTCCCCAGATTTCGCCGCCTCCACCACGACGTCCGCCGGTTCGCACGTTGCGATTATGTCAAGGTGGAAATTCTAGACAACCGGCATCACCGCGATCAAAATGGCTCCCGCCATTTGCCCCCGGCGTCCCCTCGGCCTGCTGCTGGCGCTCTTCCTCGCCGCCGTCGCGCGCGTGAGTGCGGCGGATAGCTCCCAGCTGTCGCTTCCCTCCTACCACTATGGCGCAGCCATCTCCGTCGAATGCATGAACCGGAGCTCGTAAGTAATCGTTTAATAGCTTTAGCACACAGCTAGTGATGCGCCCGGCCATCCTGTGCATTCATCCCGGGTCTAGGAGCTCTGGCGCTCCTGGCCCTGGCTTCAATATCAGGTCGCCTTGCGATAGCTTCGAGGAAAGATAAGAAACTGACACCGTCGCGGCGCAGAGAAACAGGCGAGCATATCGAAAACCCAGAGAACCATGAACTCCAGTGGATCCCCTTCCCGGTCTGCGAGGAGACCAACAAGCCGCTCGAGTTCCACTACGGCATCGAGAGCGAAGTGAACTGCACCATCCCCATGGTCAGCGACCCCTTCTTCCACCTGCTCGAGTTTTACATCCACTCCGACGCGCCCCTCTCCTGCCGGCTCCCGTCCCGCCCTCCGCCCCACGTCGAGATCGTCGACGAGAAGCCCGTCGCCCAGGAGTACATACCGCTGGTCTTCGCGCTCGCGGGCACCCTGCAGTTCAGCCACATGCACATCTCGACGCACATGAACGTGCTGCTGCACAGCACGCCAAAACACCACATACACCCCCACGACAGCGGCGTCCTGGACTCCGGGATCGCCTACAGCACCAGTCCGCTGAGCCACATGGCAGGGACTGCGACTAGGAAGTTGATCATTGGGGATCCCCTGCCATTGAGCTTCAGCGTGCGGTGGTTCCCCACGCCTGCGCTGCCCAAGACCGAAGGCAGGGTCGAGTGGCAGGGCATGGGAGGCCACATCTACGCGAGCACCGTATTCTACAGCCTGGTTTCGTTTCTGGCCGGCATTTGTGTCACAGCGGTGTATTTCTTTGGAATGGTATTGCCTAAGAGGCTCAAAGGAAGAGCGCTGGGAGGCGCTACCCCCCTGGGATACGGACTCAATGGCGTTGGCAATGGTTGGGGAATCCCCATGGCGAAAAGGGCTATCGATTAAAGGAGTTTTTGGCACATGGCCAGTATGTTCAGCGTTCTATTGTAGATACTAGGGTCTCGGCTGGGACCGCGTCGACACGTCGACGCTACGATCAATGCCAGAGCTTTACGAGGGCCGGTAAATCAAGGAAACATTTTTAAGCCCATATGGGATAAGCGACTGCCGAGCTCTACTGCGTCTTCTTCACAGAATCCGTGGCCGAGAGCCGGCTGTACAGCCTCCAGTACATGTCTCCGAACATTATCGCGGCTGTCAATCAAGTCAGCCGAATTCCTGGCAACTCCTGGTGCTCTCGCAGATGAGACTTACGAATAACAAGCCACGCGCCATACAGCTGGAACACGAAGACATTCTTCTGTTCCGGCGAGTAAATTGCCGGGTCCCAGTAGAAGACGTCGTTGACGCACAGCAGGGTGCTAAAGGCCGTCTCGAAGGCATACACCAACAGCAGCAGCTCGAAGGGGCCCGACGTCCCCCTGCTGCCGCTCAGCCTCCACGCGGCGTACAGGGCCACCGGCAGCTGGAAGGCGATCTCGACCACCGAGACCATGTGCATCCAGTTCGGCTCCGTCTCGGGCTGGACCAGCGGGTCATTGTACGTCGCGATGTAGAAGTCCTTGATCTGCTGCAGGAAGTACAGCGGGCTGCCGGGGGCCTTGTACAGCTGCGGTGGGTAGAACTGCACCGCGTCAATGACTGGAACTGTGGGTTAGCAATGGGGTGCGAAAAGGCGTGTTGTACTTGTGAGAGTGAGAGACGCGAGGTGAGGAAGCTGTGAGGCGTACGGAATATGATGATGATCTGGATTACGAACCAGCCCAGCCAGGCCTTGTCGCGCTTGTTCTTGGGTGAAGCTGCCATGGTGGCTCTGAGATTCTCTTACGAACAATCGGTAAATTGCTCTGTCTTGCTTGACAGGTGATCCGGGATAAACGGAACTGAGATCTGTTGGCTGGGACACAGCAGATTTGAGAAAGTTAGTAGGGTTGAAGACCCTGGCGATGACATTGGTGGGGGGTCGTGAGGGGGTCGCCAAACTTTATGCCCTTGGCAGGACGTTTGATAATATTCTCCCCTTGTGATGACATTCGATTTCCACAATTTGCTGCTCAATCGGTCTACGAAATTGTTTTATGTTGGCTCTGCATACGTATACTCAGAAATTGTGTAACTTTCCCAACCTCTGTTTTGACCTAAGTTAGAGAACCACGGAATATCAATCTGATGAGAGACCCATAGCAGGAATGTTGAGTAACTGATGATTACTTGAACGGACAGAGTCATCTTTATCTGCCCTCCTGGGTGAACACTTTTGAAATTTGATGCTATCTAGATACTCACCCATGTTCTCATCTCAGATCATAGCATTACACATCCAAATACCCAAAGCTGCGTAAGCACACCTACTTGTGTAAGTACATGGTCAGTTTCTATGAGCTCATGTCATCCTCTAGACCGCATCTATGTTGAAATTCAAGTCTTGAAGTGCGACTTAAGCGCAAGTATTCTGCGTTAACTTCTAATTCCTAGACAAAGCAGCTTTACTAGAACTTCTCTCATACTTGAGACTCATTCTAGGTGTAGGTCAGCTCGGCCCTTTCGTTGTCAATATCAACCTGATAGCAGAGATGATATAAGATATGTGATGACTAGGCTGTAGATTGATGAACATATTGCAATGCTGCATGCACAGTCTTGGTAATGGTGCCTCTGAATCTCATGCTTTCGAATATGTTTTGAGGCTAGCATATGAATGCCGACTCAAACAAGTACTGAACGGTCGTTCGCTTACATAGCTGCAATCATGTTGGTTGCTTAGACCAATGTCACGTGTAATTGACCTAAGACTTCATCCGACTTGTCTCTCACATGTACTCAAGTTCATCCATCCACCTATAATTCCTCTCGACCAACTTAAGGCATGCACGCGTTGGGCTTCAGCCCCCATGATATTGCCTGGGAAGAACCCGTGACCTCATGGCACCACGTTCTCTCCAAACGGCCCTTAACTCAATCCCTCTGAGGCAATCCTAGTCCCTCCTCGCACAAACATCCTAGTTGGACTTGACAACCTCTCCGGACAGAAGGGTCGCCTTCAGGTTGGTGAAGTTCGAGACATCGGCAAAGACCGCTGCCGACTCCTCGGCGGCGCCCGCCTTCTTGAAGCCCTCGAACGACTCCCACAGCATGGTGCACTGGATGGCGTAGGGCCCGTTGGACGGCCGCAGGTCCGCGACCCAGTACTTCTGGAGGCCGTACTTGGTCCACTTGTCGGTGACCAGGCTGATGTGCGTGGTATTGTAGTAGTCGAGGTCGAACTTGGCGTCCGGCTGGGAGGGGTAGACGACGGTGACGAGGGCGGGAGCCATTTTGTCTTGTGAGTGCTGTTGTTATTGTGATTGAGGGTGCAGTGCAAATGTTTGTATATGTATGAGTTTGTTATATATCCTTGGGCGGGTGTCAAACGGAAACAACCTTGAGGACCAGTGCGTGATATTTATACTGGGTTTTTAAGGTTCAACACGTCCCTCTCGACCCCACCTAGTGTCATGATTCCCACAGTTCGGCATGATCGGGCGTTATGTGCGGGCTCCACCTCTCCGGGTAGCTTCCCAGTAGCTTACAGTATCAACCTCGGCAGGTTTGCAGCGTACCATGGAGATAAAGATCTCTGCTCGGACTTGACAGTCCAAATCTGTCTGGCTCGCGGCAGGGAACGCAAAGTTGCTTTGAAATCACCTACCTCGACACGGAATATAAGTGGCCCCTCGGTCGTCGAGAGAAAACCACAGTCCACTGGAATGGGCCCAGGCTTAAGGCAGAGCGCTATTTTTCCCTGGCGAAGGAATGCTTCAGGAACGACACCCCACAAGCTGATAAATGCAGCCACGGCGTCAACTGGCACTACCGATGCTAAACACCGACTGTCGACGCCGAAATATATGGATGGTCACCGCGATCGTCGGTGCGCCTTCAGCGCAGTTTGATATCTGCACGCAATGCTTGTGAGAAAGGGTTGGTGCTTGAGATGATTTAGCCCCTAGTCCACCCGCAGATTAGCTGCACGGCATAGGTCACCTGCAAGATGAGATGCCAGATATATCCGGGAAACTTCAGGGACAGAAGTCCGGATACAGCACTTCTGTAGATTCATTGATTCATTATACTTGATGCAACACGCTTCCACGCCCTATGAGGGCTCTCCAGGACCCTCGAAGCCTCCTGAGTTATGGTATACGTCTTGGCACCGTCGATGGACGACTGACCCATCATGACGCAGCCGCGCTGCATCTTGTGACGCAGAGGTCCTTAACACAGATGTTGGCATTCCAAATTCCCCAGCGAATGGAATTGTCCAAGACAGGTTGACCGGCTGTGCTTTCTGCATGGGAAACACCACCCGCGAGACCAGAGCCCAGGGCTGGGTGACCACATGTGCAGTGTGTCATAAATCATCTTAGCCTTTGCCATGGGTGTCTTGCGAAATTGGCGGGCAGATATATGAGAACCACCACAAGTAAATTATGGCTCGCTGTAGTTTTTCCAGAAGGTCTCGTGTGCAACAGGGAAAATCTCTCCGTGCATGTGTGCTGAGGCTTGATGGGTGGTTGCGACCATGAACATCGGTCCGGTCGAGCTTTCTTTGGCGTTTATTGCTGCATTTCGACCACACCATCCAGTTTCCGAGGTGTAACGTCTAGGATGTGCTCGCAGTCGAGGCTCACTTGCGACGATGGCCCTTGTTGAGCTGATCCGGTCGACAAATGAACGTGGCCAGAATTCTCAATGATATCCCTACTGCTGACTCCTTGGGTAGAGGATCTGTCGACTAAGATACCACCGCCCCAGAATCACCACCCATCAAGATCGCCTCAGCATCCTCGTCGTCGCCCGAGTCCGAGTCTGACTCGTCCTCCTCCTCATGCATCAAGTCGACGACCATAACAGCGCCGCGGCTCAGCGCATCGAGCTGGAAGCCCGCCTTGACCACCTCGGTCGCGTCGAAAACGCAGCCCGAGATGCTGAGGCTGATGTCGGCGTCCTTGAGCGCGAGGCAGACGGCCCTGACGTGCTCGTGGTGGCTGTCCTTGAGGTCCACGCCGGGCCGCTCCGCGTCGAAGACCAGGACCGCGGCGCCGTGGGTCAGGCAGAAGGCCTCGCTGACCCCGGGGCTGGCCTTGAGGGCGGCGGCGAGCTGTGGCGGCTCGGTCTGCGAGCTGGTGGTCAGGCGTGAGAAGATGCGGCCGTCCAGCACGGCTTTGGACGCGCTGGGATCTTGTGGGGAGAATATCGAGACGTTGGGTGGCAATGCTGGCTTGCTGGGAGCCGCCTGCTCATTTTTCCCTTTGTCGCTCTGTTTTGAGACGTCTTGATTGTGCTCCACGGACGACATGTTCCTCGGACTGGGTCCTTGGCTGACGATGCAGCTTAGGCGGAGGGCAAAATCTTCAGTCGCACGCGAAAGCCTTCGAGCCGAGGTTTGCAGTGTCACCCGAAATTGGAATCACGCTACTGGTGAAATATGATATGTTAAATCGTGAAAATATTACTCGGTACTCAAAGCTTCGGCAGATTTGTTGGTGAATTTGAGCTGTCAAGAAATGTGATGGATGTTAGTTGTCAAGCCTGTCGAGGATATGACGAATTCGAAGTCAAGGGTATAGAGGTCCAGCTCAAGGGGCTGGGCGCCCTGGCTCCCAGGCTGCAGGCCTTAAGCCTCAAACCTTGACCCAAACCACGCAGGTACTGAACCCTGGTCCGAGAGCGACTTCCCCAGCTCGACCTCGTTCCAAGCTTTCACCACATCACATTTGATACTGCGTCTTATTGTAAAATATCGATTTTTCATTTCGCATTGAATTAATATATTACTCGCGCTTTTAAACCCCTCCGCACTGCATGAACTACTGCCCCAGACGATAGACGACATCTGACTTGAAATAATGACTGATGTCGTTATCCCTACCGCAATGCTGGCACTGATGCATGACTTTGGCACCAGAGTGGCCTGGGCCGTAGTGAGTGCTGCCCGGTCCGCTGCTCGCAGGTGATGACTGGCCTACGTGCGTACCAACCCCTGAACCCACGTTCGTGGGTGAGCCTGCGCCTATGCCCTGGCCGCCGTGGTGAGGTGGGGTGACGCCTCGCTCAGAACCGAGCGAGGTATTGTGTGGGATACCAGTTGACTGGGTAATGTGCCCGGGGTGCGAACCGGTGACGCCTCCAGACTGCTCAACGTCGAGCATGCTGCTCTTAGGAACACCGGGAGCCTGGTGACCTGTGGTTGAGTCGTATGCACCGCCGTGACCAGTGCTTCCTTGACCTCGGTGAGAGAGCTCGCTCGCGCCGTATGCTGCGGCAGCGCCGACACCTGCTCCAGCTAGACCAGCTCCAGCATGGGAGCCGCCATGGGCGGTTGACTGGTCATGGTGAGTGAGCCCACTGTCACCATATCCTTGAGACCTGCCGACGCCAGATCCCGAGAGGCCATTTCCACCCAGTCCACTTCCCCCAAGGCCGCCTCCGCTCAGACCGCCCTGGGATAGACCACCTTGGCCCAGACCACGCTCAGATGCGCCAATTCCTGGGCCAGCGGTACGGTCATCGCGGGAAGTCGGCGCTCCGGCTCCCCCAAGGCTCGTCTTGTAGTCGTGAACGTTCGTGCCCTGAGTGCTGGACGTGAGAGGATCATGCACAGCACCACCTGAGGCGTGGGGCTTGGTACTACCGTGTGAGCGGTCGTAATCGGGGCTTCCGGCTCCGGCGGCGGTGTTGTACACACCACCACCTACGGCTTGGTCGCCGTGCAGAGGGTTGTGGTGGCCAGCACTCCCAGTCGTTTGGTCGTGTCCGATGCCGTGGCCATGGGTACTCCGGTCGGGCAGCGAAGAGACGTTCTGCCCCGTGCCAACCGGTGAATAGCCATGCTCGTGGGTGCCCTTGCTGGCATGGCCACCCGAGGAGAGGTCACCCCAGTAAGCACCTTCTTTGGTGCGTTCTCTGTCAGACGGCTGACCGAGGCCAACTCCAGAATCGACGGCTTGGTGTCCGTGAGTGCTGTGTGTGGTTGTGGTATGACCTGTCTCTGACGGAAGGTAGCCCTCTCCCTCCTTGTGCAGCTTGTTGCGCTGAGTGCCAGCGGACAATGAGTCTGCGCCACCAACAGGAGTCGAGTCTAGCCCTGATTTAACCATGTAAGCAACTCGAAGTCCACAGTGTTGTTTGAAATTTCCTATGACCTACCTGACCCAGTTGTGCCGGCGTGGCCTGATGTGTTTCTGTTCTTGTCGACGAGACTGCCGTGTGGTGCAATGTAGTTCTTGCCATCAGCATGCTTCTGAGCGATGTCATCCTGGGGGAAGGCTCCCGGAGGCCTCGCATCAGAACTGGTCTTGTCGTGGTGGTCACCGTGAAGGGCGTCCTTGATCTTTGATCCCAAACCCATGATGTGTCTCGTTGGCTTCCAGGTGTGAAAGTAGAAAGAAGTTATTAACCAGATGAAGATTTCGTCCTGACTATAGGTTATAGCAGAGAGAAAATATCATACTGCCCAGAGCCAGGTGATATGCCCCTCTCTTATAAATGCTCCTGGAGGTCATAAGCCGAGTGAATCCTGCTCGAGCCCATCCGAAGCTCTGTGCCACCAAGCACCACGGCACTGACATCACAGCGGCATTACCCCAAGACGATCATGTAAAACAGGGTCCTGCCAGGGTCCGATACAGGGAACCATGATCTCATGAGCTGCTTTTCCGAGTATGTGTGCAATTCACAATGCCAGGCTGCCTCACTGCGTCGGGCAATGGCAATTGCATCCAAGATTTCATGACGTTGTATGACGCACCCTTGGAGGCCAATCGACTTTTGGAGAGTGCCGTTACATGCGGACGGTCCTCTAGCCACCACGTTCCTGATCTGGACCGAACTAATTGCCAAGAACTTGCGAGTAGAGGCTGTAGTACAGAACCACGATTGCGGGGAAAAGAATGGCATTGGTCAATTGGGAAATCAGAATGATTGATCTAGCATCCAGCTACTGCACATAATGGTTAGATGCAAAAGCCGATGCTTCCTCTAATGCATCAATTGAGTTCAGGTAGTCTGGTAGTACGATGTGGGGGGAGTGCGGCACTCTAGGGTCCAACCCTGGGGTGTCAGAGGGAGCCACTGCCTATTGTGCTTTCGCTAACAAAACGCTCCTGCTAGAGCCATGACATCACACCAAGCCACCGTCGACGTGTGCACATCGACATGTCTCACTGGGAAAAGGTGACGCGTGTTCAGTTCGAGGGAGTGCACGAGAACGGTCCAACTTTTGAGTTGCACCTACTGATGCGACGCTGCATCGCCGTGCCCTCGAGACAGATTTGACCATGTTTTCCAAGCTCAAGAACCTCGCCGAAAAGGGGCAGGCCTCAGGCTCCCAATCCGGCGACGACCAGGGCGAGTCGCTCACCACCATCCTGCCCACGCGAGAGGACAGAGCGAATCTCCTGCTCCTGATCGCGGACCTGATCGAGGTGATGCGAGGTCAGCTTGTCGATACCTTCGACCCCAACAAATCTGAGACTGCCACACCGCTCAAGATTGGCCGTTCGCTGAATCAGGTTGGCGACGATGCTGCCCTGGAAATCAAACCCGGAGCCACAGAACAGAGTGGGCTTGATGACACTACGGAAAAGGTAACCGAGACTGAGGCTGCAGGCCAGACAGAAAAGGCCAAGACGGATGAAGAAAAACGCAACGAAGCGGCCGAAAAGGCGAGGAAGGCTTTCGAGAGACGGGCCAAGGAGCTTGCCAGGCCCGAGAATGAAGCGTTCAAGCAGACCGCGCTGACACATTTCGACGACTGGCGTGACAAGGTCATGCAGCGTATTGGGGAGGCCGTCAATCAGCGCGAAGATGGAGAGGAGGCAGCCCATCAGGGCCACGAGTCCCGCCCCTCGAGCCAGCAGAAGCCAGACGCGGCTGGAGAGACCCTGCAGAACATCTTCCCGCCACTCGAGACCCCACTAACTTCACTGAGTGACGCCCGGCGCATTCTCATCATGCACTCGATCCTTCTTATCCTGCTAGGGTTGGAATCTTACCCGGCAGAATCCAGAGTGCTCATGCTTCGGCTGGCAAGCTCACTGGGACTCTCTGCGGAGCTGCTATCTCAGGATGAGATATCAGTGGCGAAAGGGCTCCTCGAGGCCGCGAAACAGCAGATGAACGCAGACGAGGAAACCAAGAAGAAGGCAGAGGAGGGGTCAACCGCTCGGAAGTGGAAGGTTGGCCTCGGTGCAGTTGCAGGTGCTGTCCTTATTGGAGTGACAGGTGGGCTTGCTGCTCCTCTGCTTGCCGCTGGTGTGGGCTCGGTCATGGGCGGATTGGGATTAGGCGCCACAGCCACCGCAGGGTACTTGGGTGCACTTGCCGGCAGCGCACCATTAGTAGGCATCCTTTTCGGCGCCTACGGTGGCAGGATGACTGGAAAGATGGTCGATGAGTACGCCAAAGAAGTCGAGGACTTCGCCTTTCTGCCAATCAACAAGCCATCACTATTCCAGCGAGGCAAGCAGGACGAAAAGAACGCCAGGCATCTCCGAGTCGCTGTTGGTATTTCCGGCTGGCTGGTGGAGGAGAATGAGGTTGTTCTCCCATGGCAGGCCATCAGCGGTCGCAGCACAGAAGCCTTTGCCCTCAGATGGGAGCTGGACGCCTTGCTACGACTGGGTTGCGCTCTGAACACATACATCAAGAGCTACGCATGGGGCTTCGCCAAGAAGGAGATTCTCAGCCGCACCATATTTGCTACTCTTGCTTCAGCTCTCACTCTACCCTATGCCCTCGCCAAGGCCTCGCGTGTGATCGACAATCCCTTCAGCGTCGCGGTATCTCGGAGTGAGAAGGCAGGCAAGGTCCTTGCCGACGCACTCATCAACAAGGTCCAAGGCGAGCGACCAGTGACGCTGATAGGGTACTCACTAGGCGCAAGGGTCATTTACACCTGTCTCGCTGAACTTGCGAATCGCCAGGCCTTCGGCCTAGTGGAATCAGTCTGTCTCATCGGCTCAGCCGCGCCATCTGACCCCATAGCATGGCGGAAAATTCGCTCTGTCGTCGCAGGTCGGGTGATCAACGTCTATTCCACCCAGGACTACTTGCTAGCCTTCCTCTATCGCGCCAACAGCTTCCAGTACGGTATTGCCGGCCTTCAAGCGATTCCAGAGGTCCAAGGAATCGAGAACGTCGATGTCTCCGACCTCGTTGACGGGCACACCCAGTATCGTTTCCTGATCGGCTCAATTCTGCAGAAGCTGGATCTCGAGGACATCGACGGCGAGGTCGTTGAGAATCAGATGAAGAAGTTGAAACGCCAGGAGAAAGAGGACAAGGAAGAGCGCGAGAGGAAGGCGGCGGAGGGCAAGTCCGCTGAAGAGGAGGCTGACGAAATGGAGAAGGAGGTCGAGCAGAAGAGCAAGGCAGCCAAGGCTATGGATTGGATGGGCAGCAAGGTGTCCGGTATCAACAAGAAGAAGTCCCCTCCAAGAGATAATGTGATGACGGAGGACGATATGATTCGAGAAGCTGAGAAGCGGTAGGTGGCCCGCGAAGGGCTAAGGTCCAAGAGCCGCAGGTATACAGGCTTGGTTGAGGCCCACGGGAAAGCAAAGATCCGTGGGGTGTACCCTACATAGAATACATTGTCTAATATCACTTATGGAACAGCTAGGCTCATCCTGCATTGGAAACATTCAGCTGTGGCAGCCATCAATCAGTGAATAGTAAAGATGAGAGTCCTTGAGCCCATCTCTCTGCAGTGAGGAGCGGCAAGGTCACTAGAGCCGTAAGGCCCAGATGTCAATACAGTCTCAGAGACCACTGAAATATTCTGTACGACATCACCTTCATTTGTTTGCTGTTCAGACAAAAATCAACACCAAAATGGCATAGCAGAAAATTATTGGTATCGTGTGGCAGACTCGCAGGCATTTCTAGGTGCCGGTGATATTGAATCCGTGCACGATTAGCGCCCGGCCATGCTGCGGACGGCCCACGTGGGTCTGGCAACGCTAGTCCAGATATGGCAGTCGCCCGCGTGTAAGTCAAGTATATTGTATCCACGACATGTGACGATTGACATGACAGATCTGCAATCTTGTCTATGTCAGTGCGAAAGAGTGCACTTTTTCCTGGGCTAGGGACGAACCATGGCTTGGTGATGTGACTGCGGCCTCAGTATTCATCTGTCGCAGCACATGAACGCGCACAGTAGTGCTCACGCGTCAAACATGCAAGGACGGGGAAGGTTTTCCGGCGACTTCAAGTTGTTCGCGCCAGACATCTGGGTTGACTCGGGAGCGACTCGCGATGTTGCAGGCCTGGTATCATTTCATTTACGATGAAGCATAGTGGCCTGTGTCATGATTTGCTTTCCTGCAAGGTTCTCGAGAATGACAGTTCAGAGGTCCCGGACCAGCATCTACCGCCAAGCAACACAAGGACAGCAGCAGGCAGACGAAAGCAGATCTGGAATCTCAACACAATGATTGTGACCACCCTCACTAAAACAAAATCAAGGCTATCCTTCAAGGCGCATTCACAATTTCCCCTACATACTAGGGTACGGGATCATGCAGCCATAGCGGGCTGCGAAATTCATTCATGGCCACGCAGAAACGCCAACTGAGCCAGCCAGAAGCACCAATCCCTTGAAGGAGCGGAAAATATCCATACACTATTCCTCGGGATCTCTCCCGTCCCGCGCGATCATGTTGGCGCGCCATTCCTCGTCGGACTCGAGATCAAATTCCAGCGGCTTTGTGATGGGCGTGATGGACAGACCCTTCTCCTCGAGCATCTTGAGCCTCGCCGCAGTCGCTGGTCGCGACCGGTTGATGCTGTAGACCTTGATTCGGTGGCAGGACGACGTCACGTGAAGGTCCCAGTTCCTGGGAGAATTGTCAGCAAAACAGTCCCTACCAGTGAACGCCTGGCGGTGGTATGTGGCCATGCCGGGAGAAAGGGGCCACTCACCAAGCCGAACGGACAAAGGTTGGTTGCGTATTTAGAGCGTTGTCCCATGTCCGAACACAGAACTCCAACCACCCTTCGGCATCGACCGGCATCTCGATCTCCCAAATCCTCCACGCGTGGAAGTACTTCTTGCTCATCTTGTCGTAAGGCACCTCATACCACACGCTACCACCGTCACCGCTGACCTCGACGCGAATAGGCCAGCGACCGCCCCCGCTGTAGGCCCAGCCCCTGAGCTTGATCTTGCCGTCGTGTATGATTTGGGCCTTGTCCCTGGGAGACATGATTGCGCTGCTAACTGGCATGTCCTGGATGCTGAAGCCGTTAGAGTACATCGAGTTCTGCTTGCCCACCTGGGTGGTGTAGTAAAGATATTCCTTCCTCTGGACGGGCGCGAGCGAGGGCTCAGACATCGCATTGATGCGGTACAGCCACTTGCAGCTCCGGGCGCCGATGTAGCCGCACACGACGGTCCGCAGGGGGTAGCCGTGAATGCGCGGCAGCGGCTGGCCGTTCATCTCCCAGGCCAGGAGGACCTCGTTGGCCTTAACCTTCCGCCAGGGGACGCTGACCCTGTAGTTCATAACTTTACCCTTCTTGAAGTAGGTATCCGCGCCAAAGAACTCGAGGTGGCCGGCCTTGGCCTCGGGGGTTAGCCCACCGCAGTACTTGATCACTTTCTTAAGCGAGACCCCAGTCCAGGTTGCCGTCCCGATTGCCCCCTCACCCCAGGGGGCGTTGATCAGTTCATCGCCATCTCCGGGATACTCGTGAATCTGCTCGATGCGACGTGTGCCGGAACACTGCAGGGACACAGTCATTGTCTTGCGCGGGAAAAGGTTCTCGTCCTGGAGGTCAGCCAGGGTGATCCGCTTAGGCTCCTTGACGTAGCCGCCGATGTCGAGGAAATACTTCTCCGCGTCAACCTCGGGCACGCCTCCGTGGTTCCGGACAAAGAAATCGGCATTGGAGGTGATGGGGTTCTCGACTAGGCGGTCCCGGGGCGGCTCTCCGTTGTAGGGGAACTGAAGGACGTGGATCATATCCTTGGACTTCTCTTCGAGAACATATTTCCAGCTGATGTCAGGAATGGACGCAACTGTGGGGCCCAGGGCATAGTGATATTGCTTAAACCTTTCACCTGTTAAGAGAGGGTTCTTGGGTGGTACATAGTCCAGCTGGAATTCCGGGGGCTATGGAATGTTGACGTCAGTTCCAAAACTTGCAGATAGAAAGTGAGATCAGCGAGGTGGCTGCTTCTCACATCGGGAAAATCGTATTGTGCAAGAATGTCTTCGGCTTCTTTCTTTTTCTCAGGGTAGTTCTCCCACTCAATATAGCCTTTCCAACCATCGATCTCCTCAGGGAAGTGGGGCTCCTGCCCCTTGATCTGGAATGGGAGGGCGTTTGGCTCAGATGGTGCCATGCTTGTTGTTGGTGAGTTTGAAACTTTGTCACATTAGACGTGCGAGAAGGGAGAAGAGTGGAAGAAATATGGGATGACTACCGGTCTAGGCCCTCTCTTATACACTTATCACCGCTACGGTAGTCAAGTCACAGTCCAAATATGGCTCACTGGAATGTAACTTGTGTTTGGACGTGCACCTGTCACTGTACCCTGCCGTAGCCCATCACAGCATAGACAGGCCATGGATGGATGGATGGCTGGCGGACTGGATCGTGGAACCGTGGATTGGGCTGAGCAATTCCTCGCCTGCAAGATAAGAGCAAGGGTCCCCTGCTCCGTACCTGGACGTCCTGAAGTCGTGTCGTCAGTGTGAAGGTGGCAGCGACCTATCATTGCTTGTACTGCCGGGTCTAGGCCCTGTTGAAACGGCAATGGCCCAAGACCGGGGAAGAAAAACCAGGCACAGCATATGGTGCGGGCGGAAGGCATAGCTATGAGCTTATCTCGACGGCATCGACTTGGAGCGTAGGGCCCGTGAGTAAGCCGCTGCTTCTCACAGGCAGAGCCTACTACTGCACGGCTCTTACTTCAGCACCTGCAGCGCCAACCTAAGTTGCGTGCAACACGAGCAGGCAGACTTTGGGGTTATCCGCTGCCTCTGCTTCTCTCCATGGGTTGCACCCTATTCCCCTCTGCCTCGGCGTAGTCAGTTGTCCTGGTTGAAGCTGGCTTGTCTGGCTGCCTGGGTGGACACCCGGGACAAAGCTGCGAAGGACCCACCAGAGCGATGTCACTCTCACGACGAAATGATGACCACTACACCAAGCAGCGTCCTGCGGCGTAGCAATTGCTCCGTACCATGGAAATGATGGGACCTGGTGGGTGGTGCGGAATTTGGCGCATTGTCAATGCTTACAAGCTAGCGCTCTCGAAACCGCGTATCTACTGCGCTGCGGGAATACGTCGGGTGCGCCGGCACACAGCAGTTCTTGCAGGGCAACATCAACGAAACCTCATGCTGGCATTCCTAGTCCGCCTGGGCTCAGAAACAAGCCCGAGGTTGCATACAATGGCAGTCTGCTGGCTTGGCAGATTCCAATCCCGATCTGGCCCATGGCAACCTCATCTTCGAGAAACTCCAAATTTTCATCTCGAGCTCAACAGCCTTATCCGCGTAGACAAGGCCTGAAAAGCTTGGGTAGACAGGCTACAAGCAACAGGCTGCATGTCGGGCCAGCTGGGATAACGTCTTTCTTTTTCTCCTCAGCCTGCTCTCGGCTGCTGTCGACAGAGGAGACAATCTGCCTACAAGCGAAGGCATGGCCATCTTTCTACAATAACGAGACATCTTTGTGGTCAAAACGCCATTGGTAAGGTGGAGGAGTCACTCACGGGTGGCCTCCATGGCGAGGCCCAGCCACTGAAGCCCGCCGTTTTTTTTTTCATCCGCCCCGTGGAGGCTTGGCCCGCGTGAGAAGCGTTTGCGGGGATTGTCTGGGGTCTCGCGTGTGGGGGGACAGAGGGATTGGCCAAGCCGGCATTCAACAACATGCCCCCCTGACATGGCCGCTATCGTTCTGACAAATTGAATCCTGCCATTCTCACTCGTTTACACTGCATGCCAGCTTCACAGTGGGGACAGACAGACCTGAAGACTCAGAGCCTTCGGTGTGGAGTGGAATACGGGGTGTCACCGCCCAAGTTGGGAGCAGGGAGCCGCCGCAACTGTGTTGATCAGGAAAGCGTGCCGATAGTGGACATCAGAGGAATTCTAGAGAAAGACGGCTGACGAGACTTCTCACCCAAGCTCGGCTACGAGCAATGTGGCTCCCATCTGAACCGCAAGTCAGGACGGAATCGGTCAGAGGAACTCTAAATACGTCTGTCGGACCTCAGACGTGGACATAGAGGACCAAAACTTCCACCCAAACAACTTGAATAGGACCAGCCCTCATGATTTTCCAGCGAATTCGATCAGCTCTGTGCCGCCCACAATAGCACAAAGAAAGATGACTCGGAATCCCTGCAAGCTTTCCGCTCTTACGCCTCAACGTCATTCGCTTTGCTTAGCCGAAACCAACTAAGTCGTCGCCGATGCGGCACACGATTAATCCTTCTACAGCGGGACTGCATCACTAGGCCAGTCCGGCTCTCGCCCCCAGTCTCCGGTGTGCAACCCCGCACGCCATCCCATCTCAGTCAGCCAAAGACGAAAGTGAATCCCAGTGTGTCGGGTTTATATATCAGGCACTGGCGTCCAGTTGCCTTGTGCCGAGAATGACCACCCCGAGTCCTCCCTCTCACTTCCTCGCTTGCTGAGAGACCGATACGAACGCTCCTTGGTCGACAAAATACAGCTCGTTATCAGTCTGTTCTTGACAACATGTCAGACAACGAGAAGCCTATCGCCGATCATGGACCGGCTACTGCCCGGCCTGGTCCGGCTGAAGACCACTTGGGTGACGAGCCTCCTCACCACGGAATGTCGGCTGGCCAATATATTGCATCACGCTTCAGCAGCCTGAGGCCGCCGATGTCCAAGCTGCCAAACCCGTTCTCGCTGCTCAGAATGCTCAATGGCCATCACTGGGCATTTTTTCTGGTCGCCTTCTTCGCTTGGGTACGAGTTGACCTGGATCGCTTCCCTACTGATTCGCGTTTGCGCGCATCAAGAAACAAACACTGACTACCATTGTACAGACCTGGGACGCTTTTGATTTCTTTACCGTCTCGCTTACCGTCAGCAATCTCGCCGAGACATTCAAGTAGGTCTTTGTGAGACTGGTCTCAATGTTCCCCTGACCAGCACTCTATTCCTGCGTGTCCCTCACCGGGTCTGGACGTCCTTTCCCCCCTTTTGAGTAGATACACCTGGAAAGGTGCTCCGAGCTTTATTGCATCGTGCATACGGCCACCCCCGGTGCTGACTCATTTCAAACCTTCCCGCAACGCTGTTGATTTTCGCAAGACTAACACTGGCCAGTAAAACCAATACCGAGATCACATGGGGTATCACCCTGGTGCTGATGTTCCGATCAGTTGGTTCGATTCTCTTTGGTATCGCGGCAGATCGATATGGTCGCAAGTGGCCATTCATCGTCAACAACATATTATTCATAATTCTTGAACTGGTGAGCCTTTTCTCGCTTTTCCCCCTTCCTGAAAATAAGCTTTCCGGGGAAGCTCCAGTACATTTCTTGGGGTGTGGATCGATGAACTTGGCGAAGCTTAATCTGCCAATGCCAAGATGCGCCCCCGGCCTTGGCTCTGCTGCCCACATTCCCGGATGACCCAGCTGAGTGGTCTACCACTCCGTTAGCATCCTTTTGAAAACACCAGTCGGCCGCACGGTCTTCTTGTCTACACTACATCAACGATGACGACAGCGAGTATATGATGGCCGTGCTAACATGGAGGCTTAGGGCACCGGCTTCTGCAACACCTACGACCAGTTCCTCGCGTGCAGGGCCTTGTTTGGTATAGCCATGGGCGGTCTATACGGCAACGCTGCAGCTACCGCACTGGAGGACCTCCCCGAGGAGACTCGAGGCTTGATGTCCGGTATTTTGCAGCAAGGCTACGCCTTCGGCTACCTACTCGCCACGGCCTTCGCACGGGGTCTGGTCGGCACCACCCCACACGACTGGAGACCTCTGTACTGGTTTGGCGCTTGCCCGCCGGTCCTGATCATCATCTTCCGCCTAATGCTTCCCGAGACGAACGTGCACCAGCAACGAGAGTCTGTGCGTCGCACCGCGCAGGCGAGCGGGAGCAGCGTCTCAAAGACTTTCTTACAGGAGGGCAAGGTCGCCCTCCGGAGACATTGGCTGCTACTCACATACTTGGTCCTACTGATGGCGGGGTTCAACTTCATGAGTCACGGCAGCCAGGACCTATACCCTACAATGCTCAAGAACCAGTTCCAGTTTGACGAGAACGAGGTGACGGTAACACAAGTGGTCGCCAACCTCGGGGCCATGACTGGTGGTACTGTCGTCGGCTTTTGCTCGCAGTCGTTTGGTCGTCGACTCAGTATCATCGTGATCTGCATAGTTGGTGGGGCACTCCTATACCCATACAGCTTTGTCGAGAACCAGCGGGTTATCGCCGCCGCCTTTTTTGAACAGTTCTGCGTTCAGGGTGCCTGGGGTGTCATCCCCATCCACCTCATGGAGCTCTCTCCGGGTGCGTTCAGGACCTTCGTGGTGGGAACCTCGTACCAGCTCGGAAACCTCGTCAGCTCTGCAAGCTCGACCATCGAGGCCACCATCGGCGAGCGGTTTCCTCTCCCACCACAGGGCGATGTGAAACGCTACGGTTACGGCAAGGTCATCTGCATTTTCATGGGCTGCGTGTACGCCTACGTGATCCTGCTGACGTTCCTCGGACCCGAGCACCTGCGCCGCAAGTTTGAGGTCGAGCACGACGCGGACGTGCGGGAGATCGCGGGCGAAGAGACGATCGAACAGGCTATCCACCGCAGGGAGAGAATGGGTATGGGGCTGAGTGACGAAGACCTGGCGGATGCTGCTGAGGTGAAGCGTATTGAAGAGGCGGAGAGGAACAGGCACAACAAGGAGAGCCATATTGTTTGAGTCCATGTGCGCTCATCGAGTCCCTAAGCTAGCATCTATTGCCGCAGAACAAGGTTAGGAGACCGCGTTTGAGCTTCACAGCTGATGTGTACCTTGGACTTCAGCATTGTATCAACAAAATCAGTCAAGATTGCAGGACCAGAGGATCTTCTTTGATAGGATTTATTACATTCATAATGTCAAGTCGACAATGATACCCAAACTAGTCCACTTTGATAGATTCTATAATATTTTCCCTGTGCAAAACTGACCGCCGTATTTCAAGTTGGCAAGTGTTACAAGCACACTCAGATAGAGAAGCCGCAGCCAGCGGTCACGTACTTTTTTCAAGGGGTGTCCAGCTTTCCTCCTTTTTCTAGGCAAATCAAGAACGGTCCGAACAGCATAAACTTGGGGAGAGGGATTTGGACTGCTAATCAGAAGATATCATGTATGCTTACAGGTCACATAATGCTTACCGTCAGCCTCAAACTCGATTCTTTCAGGCATCGAAATGATCCAAACGTGGGTGCCTACAGGAGTACCCAATCACCACGTTGCTAGTCAAAAGTTGACCGTGGAGGGGCGGCTTCCATTTCATTGTACTCGCCTCAGGTCGTACTTGCCTAGTCTTAACTGGCCGAAACTCATACAAATAGAATCACAAACAACATTGGGGGGGTTCTTCCTCCACTCTTCACACCCGGATCGCTTGACGCCCAAATTATTCGCTACTTTGCATGAAGCCTGCAGATTTCCAGCTAGAACATGAATCCGAATAATAGCTTACACGACTCTATATTGGAAGCAGTCAAATCAAATTTCTCAATTCAAAGCGAGGAAACTGACTGTCATGGCGACCTCAAAACTAGCTGCACGCCTCCTGGCAGCCCTATCAGCCCTGCTCCTGGCCACTCCATCAACGACGAAACGAATTCAGTGCTCTCCACCGATGATCCCGCGGACAGTGATGTCCCCTCTGACAAAGGTGGCTCCTGGCTATTGTCGTTGCCAACAGAGATTCGCTGCATGATTTGGCGTGAATTATTGGTAACTACGAAGGTCTACATCTCCTTCACAAACTGCCGCCTCCTGATAGCCCAGCGCGGGGCCAAGAGAAAGCGCAGGGCGACAAGAAGGGTATTCGAGTTCGACGAAAAGCATATCGAGTACTACGGTGTCCTGGGTGATGATAACAACGGCGAAGAGACAGACGTGGGCACATACTTCAGCCCCCGTCGGTGCCACGACGACTGGACCGAATATATCATGCACAGTATGTCGGTACCGACTCCAGTAAAGTTCCGCGACTCGTACCACCCAAGGCCTCAACTCGACATTTTCCGCACCTGCCGCGATATACAGCAGGAGGCGGAGTCCATCTTCTACTCGGAGAATTGTTTCACCTTCTGTACATGCAACCAGTTCCACGACTACAACGCGGCACGTGACATCACTGCAGCCCATGCGGCGTATTGATTTTTCAAAGATCGCTCCCCGGAGGCACTCAAGAAGATCAAGAATATTGAGCTTCATGCCATGGAATGGGAATTCATGCGTTATGGTTGGGGCAGTGCCGATTAGAAGAAGTACTTCCGCGAGCCGAAGACTGAGACGTGGCGCAAGATGGCGATGTTCATCAAATCGCACATGACAATTCAGCGCCTGAGTCTGAACATTGGCGGATGGATCCCAGAACATGTCTTTCACCGTGGAAGTGGCAACTATTCCCTACGGATAGTGCACCATCCAGAGATCGACCAGCTACGCGTGTTACCGCCGGTGCAACAACTTAGCATCCGCTGGGTTACCTGTCCCCTCCCACCCGATCGGTGCAACAAGCACGGGGCTTGGTGCTTCAACACAGGTTTGCCGTGTTACCTCGCATATTTGAGTATAGCTCTTGTCTCGTTCATCAAATCTATCCGTGAGAGTCTGCTGGCGAGCGGGCAGCAGCTGGGGCTTTCCCAGATCCGCGGTGGTTTGTTGTTTCACGAAAAAGATCAACAATTCGACAGTGTATATTGTGTGATGGAAACGGATGACAACTGCGATGGGACCTCTCGTCTCATCACGCAGCGAGGAAGCCATTTCGCGGATAGCAACGCTGGGTCGAAGACTGAAACGTCCCCCCGATGGCCGAACGAACTCACATGCATGGAGGTGGTCAGCGATGACTTCCATGACTCGCTCAGACACTCTCGTTATCTGAGTAGGCCGGCCCGGAAAGAAGTGACTTTCCATTTCATGTGGATTGATGGTCTCACCGCAAGCAATGCGACTCGAGCCTTGGACTGTGAGGACTTCTGGGGAAACAAGCTCGTTCGGGAGGAGCTAGGCTTGAAACTCGCGGCTCCTGCTTTTGCTAAGAACACCGTCAAACTAGGATACGAAGCTGATCCGCGGAATTTCAACAAATACGAAGAGTGGCGGGACAGGCTCCGTCACTTGCTTCAGTTCCCGAGATGGGCCCTTCAATTTGTGAGAATATTATTGCTACCGCGAATCATGGACCAATCCGAGCTTGATCCTAGCCTTTTCAATGCTTCTGATCACCAAAGGGAGCATTCGGGGGGACTGAACAGAGTCATAACAGTCCCTGATACACCGTACCAAGATTTGCTGAGGGCCGTTACTGATGGACAGGCGGACCAGACGGTTCTCTTTGTATGCGAACCTGTCTGGTCTTGTGTCGTAAGTGGGTGCGACATATCGCCACTATGGGAATCAGATCTGCACAAAGATACCCAGGCAATTCTTGATCGGACGACTGGTCTTCTACTGGAATTCTGAGATTGAGAGTGAAATGCCTCAGGAGGGCTTTGCGCAAAGAAGAACTTTATTGGCTCGAATGACAGACACAGGGGTTCGCTCCACTCGGAGCATAGGTTTGATATAGACGGATGGTGGAGCAGTTGATTCAGAATTGTCTAGACAGAATGCTATAAAGCACACGACACGCAGGGCAAATTCCAATTCCAGCCCAAAGGTAGTATCACATAGCTCAAAACCCAAACTCCCGAAATTCAGGTTTCTGGTGACAAATTTTACAGTCTCAAATACCGGAGTGAAGCAATTTTCGTATCTCATGGGTATTTGGATGTGACACGGATTATAAGCGGATGTCGTCTGCTCGTAGCTGAAAGCCAAGACGGCCTTGGCCCGAACCTGCATTACAAGAAGTCCGAACTTGACATGATGTTCACAGTAGCTTGTTTCCATGCATTCACGACATACTGTGCTGGAAGCAAAAGAACACGCCAATCAGCTATGGCGGGATACCATGCTTATACTGTACTAGGGTGAGCTCGCCATCATCTCGACCACTTGCGTCTTGAACAACCCCGACCCTGACAACCCCCCAACGGCGTTCTGACCTGGACTTCGATTGGCCAATATGCCGGCAGTGATGTTGCATTGTCCGTTCCGCTTCCCTTCGCGGAGAGAATGAGGAGGCTGATAAGGGTGCTTTGGTTATGCGGGCTCGTGGGGCCGACTTGTCTCGTTCTGGACCATAACCCCGCGATGATCTCCTGCCGTGCACATCTGATGCCATCGCCGGCTGCGGGTGCGACTTGGGCGGCCGCTTTACCACACGGCGTGTGCCGAGGCTTATCTTGGGATGAATAAAAGGACGCGGAGGCCGGCACCAAGAGCACCTTTGCACGTAAGATAATAACCGAAGGCACCTGCTAGCAGAGTCCTGTCTCAACAAGCCCACGCCGCCGCCGCCCGCTCGAGCTCAGTCGTAAACCTTCGATCACCGCAAATAAGCCATGGCCGACACCGAGCCGCAGGAGAAGAAGAAGCCGCCCCCGCGATCGTTCCGTTCCTTCATCTGGGACACGGACACGCACCTCAAGACGCCCGAGGAGCGTAGGCTCCTGCGCAAGCTGGACTGGTCGATCCTGACGATCGGCTGCCTCGGCTTCTTCATGAAGTACCTCGACCAGGGCAACCTGGCCAACGCGTACGTCTCGGGCATGCAGGAGGACCTTGCGATGTACGGGAATGAGTACACGTACGCGCAGACGGCGTACACGTGCGCCTATGCGGTCATGCAGGTGCCGAGCACGCTTATCGTTCAGAAGATCCGGCCTAGTATATGGCTTGTTATCATGGAGGTTGGATGGGTAGGTATCTCTTGCGTTTTGTTCCCTTGCTCTAGGGCTTGATGATACGTCAGGGTGCTGGACTGAATGAAGGCTAACTTGCGGTATGATATAGGGCGTCTGGACTTTTGCACAAGCAGGGATGCACAACGTCAGCGAGTTATACGCGTTCAGATTCTTGGTCGGTCTCTTTGAAAGCTCCTTCTTCCCAGTACTCCTATATGTACTGGGGAGCTGGTACACGAAGACCGAGCTGGCCAAGCGAGTTGCCATATTCCACGTGACAGCTCCATTGGGGTCTGCGTTTGGTGGATATTTGCAAGCTGCGGTCTACGAGAGCCTGAACGGACGGCACGGATTAGCTGGATGGAGGTGGCTCTACATCATCTGCGGAGTGAGTTATCGTCGACATCTGATCACTGCAAATCCTCACGAAAACCACGACGTGATGATGTCCGCTGACACAAAGGTACCACAGTGCATGACTGTACCTGTCGGAATTGCAACTTATTTTGTTCTTCCTGACACCCCATATACGACCAAAGCAAAGTTCCTGACACCCGCAGAATGCGAATTGGCGATTTCACGTGTCCAAAAAGCTGGGAAAGCAGCACCAAAGGGAGTGGATCTTCAGACTTTGAAGCGTGTGCTGTCTAAATGGAGATGGTATGCTTTTGTTCCCGCATACGTGGTAAGTGAGGGTTGGTTTTGTTTTGAGGTTGTTGTTCTAAACTAACCCAGCACAGCTGTATGGAGAATCCTGTCAGGCAGGAGGCTATTTCGGCATATGGCTGAAATCAGAGCACTTCTCTGTCGTGGATCGTAATGTTATTCCAACTGGATCCAAGCTGATCAGCGCGGCATGTATCATCCTGTGGGGTTTTCTGTCTGACTACACGGGTAGCAGATTCGCCTTGATATTGGGCCCACTGGTGAGTAGGCGCAACCTAGCCTGGGTTTCATTCTGCTAACATTGTGGTTAGCTCCTCGGCTTGATACCGAACGGAATCCTCGCAGTGTGGCCTTCCAGTGTTCCGCTGAAAGAATTTGCATTTCTAACTAGCAGTGTACATCTGATGACGGCAGTATTGTAAGTCTACCAAGTATAATGACTGCATACTGTTGAATACACTAACAGTGTCATTAGTTATACCTGGGCAAATGAAGTGTGTGCTGGGGACAACGAAGAGCGTGCTCTGGTTATCAGCAGCATGAATGGCATGCAGTATGCTTTCGATGCGTGGATCCCCATTGTGATCTTCCCGCAGACAATGGCCCCTAGCTTTCGTAAGTCCCTGCAACCCCGAGGTTCTAGATGAAGTAATGAGGTTCTGGACGGAATCGAGAGCTGACCAGGTTGTTTAGGCTACGGATTCCCGGCAACGTTTGGCTTTGTGTTCGCGGCCATTATTGCCGTGATCATCATACGTCTACTAGTGTTGCGCGAGAGTAAGAAGAAATTGAGCTTGTCAGATGATTCTGGCGAAGGAGGGGTTGTTGAGCTTGTCAATCCGGATGACGAGAAGGGCAGTGTGGAACAGAACAAGGTTGATGAGAAGTGAAGAGGGTAACAGGTAGTCTGGATGAGACAGCCCAGACAATTCTTTCTGGTTTGGATCACTGAGGGGCAAGTAAGAGATGAAAGGTTTATAGAAGTGTGTATATCACGATGCATGTTACTGTCAATTGTGGATATGCCTTCATGTTGCGTTGTCTGTGCACAGTATCTGCGTACCCCACAAGGGCGATACAACAGCTTCGGGGAATGTCTTCTCAGCCCCAGCTCAGATCCCTGTCGTGCACGGTCGATGTCACTACAGCACGGGCTATCCTGGTAGTTCAACAGCGGGCCAGCGGCGGGCGGAATGACGTCTGCTTCTCGACAGTTCCGCGCTTATCGTGAGCAACCAATCAAGTCATTGCTGGAGGTGATTTGACCCCTCGAAGGGCAGACTGCCACAGGACCATCTAGCCGCCTCGGTTGTCAGCGTACTGGCCGCAGGTGGACCTTTTTCCTTCTAACCATCTCACAACCAGATGCTCTAAACACCAAGGCATATCGTCCCATCACCATGGCTTCGCGGGGAGTTTCTACTCTCAAGTTTGTAGGCACCGTGTCTCTCGGCCTGCTGACGGTGAGTCCATCCTCTTGTCAATTCGCCCATCCTCATCATCGGGTAGCCCAGGCAGTTCGACATCCCCGCACTTGGGCTGTTGTTCAGTTACAGCCCTGTGTTGATGACTTCACCACTCTCCATTGCCCTGCCCTCAGCACCATCGCAAAGGGACCACATCCGCTGACCATGCTTCTCTCCAGGGCCTGTCCTACACTCTGTCAACCCTCACCGTCCCAACACTCCTCACCCTGCCCTCCGCAAGCACTGCCGCCAAGGCATTCCGGTCGCTCACCACAACCGCGAAGACGCACCTGCGCACCCTCGCCGGCGTCTCCAGCACCGCCTTCTTCCTCGCCTTCGTCCTGTCCCCCCGATCCGCCCGCCACCCCTACCTGCTGTACACCTCGGCGCTGGTTGCCATCTCCCGCCTCAGCGTCTCCGATTTTGTCGCCCCGTACCTGTTCGCCCACCCCCACCAGCCCGCGTCCTCCTCGTCGCACAGGCAATCATCATCTGCCGCCCGCAAGGACCGGTCGGCCACCCGCCGCATGGAGGCTAGCTATGACGTGATCGGCTCCGACGCGCACAGCGACTCGGCCAGCGACAGGAGCATCGAGGATGACGTTGCAACGGCTGACGTTAACGGCGAGGAGGTCCGCGGTGAGGTCGAGGCGTTCCTGAAGAAGCAGGTCGTCTCCGCTGCGACGGCGGGCCTGGGCTTCCTCATGGCTGTCGTTGGCATCTGGGGCGATGGCGCCGTGGGATATGTCAGCGAGACGGTCGTCAATGTTGTCGAGTTTTGATGAGGGCACATACATACTGATGATGCCAGCTGACGAGCCGTTGGGATGTTCGGGAGACGTTGACCCAAGCTTCGCATTCTTCAGGCGAGGGACTTTCTTTAGAAAAATGGCAGGCACACTAAAAGAACAGCTTCTGTGGGATCAATAAGGGAGGGATGTAACTGGCTAGGGTTGAACCTGTCTCTCCTCTTATATTGTCACTCCTCTCCACCCAGCCTCGGACAGACATGCCTTACGACATCAATGATATCATTTTGGATTCATCTCTTTCTGCATTTGCTGTGCCTTTTGCTCTTGTATGATTTCCTCCTGCCTGCGGAGCCTCTAGCTGTGATCAATGTTGGGACAAACGGCGGCTGATGCTGACAGACAGCCTACTCGTTCCTGGATGACGGTGATGGTTGCCAGTTGGATGGAGGTTATGCAAATGCAAAAAAGAGTGCGACGTCCGGGGTTCGAACCCGAGTCTCCTCCTGACCCCTTTGCAGCCTGGGATGGAATTATCCCAAGTGGGAGGGAGGTGAGTTCAACCACTACTCTAACGTCACCGATGTGGGATTGCAGGGGTTTCCGAAGTCTGAAGTGGTTCGGTCTGAGGTGGGTTGGTGGTGGGCATTGGTAGCTAGCTGTCTTGCCCCTCGGTAGGCTGCTTGCTGTAGATGAAACGGTGCCTGGGGATGATAACAAAGAAAACGGAGTGAAGCCTGCAGCAACATCTTGTGCCCCAAGCTTCTCTCCAAGCTAGTCCAGCCACTGTCACGTCTCGTGTCGTTCAACTGGCACAGACGAACGATAATATATGGAAGAAAACCAATTTCGTCCCTTGAGGATGTCTCTGCAGCACAGTGGTCTCACCAGCTCCCTCCTTCCAACCCACAAGTCAGTCTGTCAGTCAGCCGGTCAGCCCAATGGATCTGATATATCTCCCATAATCCCTAGGGCTGATTTATCTGGTTTCGCAACTCAACCAGGTATCCTTAGCGACTGCCTTGGATTTCCAAACTCAAGTCTGTTGGTGATCGATGCCTTGGGATCGATCAGGTCCTCGACGCCAATGCCCCTACACGGCCTCATAGACAGTTACTTGTCAACACATCAGACAACTCATTTCTATTACATTGCACACCCAATTGAAAATACTTTAACTAAGAATTATCATGATTTTTGCAAAAAGAGTTATGCTATGATCTTTATACTCGTAACAACCATCAACACCAGACGTGTGGCTGACCAGCTTCGAGGTTAATCAATGTGTAAGTGGGAGGTGGAGTTGGAGCAGCTCCACCCCAACACCTACCTCACTTTCGGTGGCTTGTAGACCTTCCCAAAACTCACTCCCACATTGTCATCCTAGGCACAATTCTCTTTTCCACTCACAACATCCAACTTTCCTGCCACCGAGAACCAACAATACACACGGTATGGAAGCTCACCAGTTGTGATGTCACACACCCAACGACCACCCACCCCCAAGGCACCATGCTCTCCTTCCTAGCACGCCGCATCCCCAGGACGACCATATCGCACCTGGACAAAATCACCCTCGACGGCGGCCTCTCCACAGCGGAGTTCAAGCCTCCATCTGACCGCTACCTCGTCACCAACCGCCTCCCACCCGCAGCCTCGGCCCAGGAAGCCGCGCGGCTGGGGTTACCACACAAGGGCGCTAACTCGTCGCTCGCCCCGCCGCTGCACCGCCACCTCTGGCAGGACGAGACGTTCCATGTCGTAAGCGGCACGGCAAAGTTCACCCTGGGCAGAGGGCCCGGCGGGACGGAGAAGCTGGCAGGGGCTGGGGAGGTGGTCGTCGTGCCCCGGCGGGCGGCCCACACCTTCTGCAACGCCAGCGAGGACGAGGAGCTTGTCGTGGAGTTTGTGCTGGACCCGGCCTCCCGGGACACAGACGAGGCGTATTTCCGTGAGTGGTGTGCTGTCTTTTAATTCTTGTCCCACCCGTTTGGAGGTTCTTCGACCGCTCGCTGGCTGACCTGCGCTCGTGTTGTTCTTCCGGGCAGGTAACGTCTGGGGCTACCGAGATGACTGCCGCAGGGCCGGCGTGAAGCGGAGCCTCTTCCAGACCTTGTTGTTCATGCACCGTGGCGGCGTGGTGATGGCCCTGCCCGGCCCCGATGGAGTCTCCAGTGTCCTAGGCTTGCTGCTCAACTACGTTGGCGGAGTGTTTATTGGCAAGTGGCTGCTTGGCTACTCGGGCACCTACCCTGAGTACTATCACCCGAGCTCCCGTTGAAGAATTAAACCGCCGGTGAGCCAGGCTTTCCGAATTTGAGCGAGCCATTTGAGCCTTGCATCATATTTTCCCTGTGGTGTCTTTCCGAGGATGGGACATCTCAGATGCTAACATGCAGGAAACCCGACTTTCGTGTGTCTTGTTCGAACCTGCCATGTCTTGATATGGATATATTCCCATGTCTAGGCACTGATATTGAATGGATCACTATTGAATGGACCACAATTGCTTCACAAGCTACGCGAGGAATTCGGATCCAGCGGAATCATAGTATTATAAGAAGGCACAGATCTTATTCCAGACAAACTACCCAAATGCTTAAAAAATACGGGGTATTCGAAGGGCAAAATGCTACAGATTCCAACGTGCTCGCTCGCTCGATCGGTTCAGTGTGCCCGCTTCATGTCAAGCCAAAGTCACGCCCGCGCACCCTCCTTGGTTTCTTTCATATCCGTCATGTTTGTTTCGTCCCTTTCGTGTCCATCGAGTCATGTCCTGATTTCCATCCCATCATAAGCTCGTCACTTCAGTTGCCCTTCAGCTTCTTCCACCAGCTGCTCGCGCTGCTCCTGGGCGTCGTAGTTGCATACGCGTCCCCGACATAGCTATGCCTCTTCCTCTCTCCGCTCCCATCACTCCCTCCGGCTCGCTCCTCCCTCCTCTTCCTGCGCCTACCGTCATCATCGCCGACTTCTATGTCGACAACCCCGTCGCCATACTTCCTCCGCCGTCTTCGTTCGTGTCGGGCGGCGGCATCATCCATGTCCTCCATGGCTTCGTTGGGGATCTCAGCGTCCTCAGGCGGTGGACCGGCATCACTGTGGTCCTTGACCCAGCTGGAAGTCCCCGAGTACGGCCACGGGTTAGGATTCGGTTCAGACTTCCGGAACAGCTTGTCCAGGCCATCGGTGTGTCGGCGCGACAACTTGGATGGGCGGCCCGGGTCATCATCTGCGCGCTCGGAGCGGCGCCGTGACGATGTTTTGCCTTCGGCCGTGTCACGAGCAGCACGTCGCTCAGCTCGGCGGCGGCGACGCTCTTCGTCGTCATCGGGGTGCCGCCGTTCGTGCTCGCGTTCGCTCTCGACGGCACGAGCTTTGCGCCTTTCACGCCGTGCAGCCCGCTTGGCTTCGTCATCTTCGACAGCGGTCTCGCCGTTGGCCGCAGCATTGTCCCGCTCCTGTTGACGCTCGAGTCGTTTCTGCCTCCTGCGCTCCTCACGGGCTGCCTCCTTTTCCTCAGCAGCCTTGCGCTCCTCCTCTTGGCGGGACTTGGCTGCGCGTCGCTCAGCACGCCGCGCCTCCCTCTCTTCTTCTTCCTGCTTCCGACGCTTCTCGCGGCGGGCCTCGTCCTTGGCACGGCGAGAGTCCTCTGCATCTTTGTCGGCAGCTTCTCGTTCGGCCCTGCGTGCGCGACGAGCAGCCTTACGTGCCTCGGCGTCGACATCCGTTGCCGCTCCTGCATCCTCGACGTCCGTAGTGTGGTGCGTGTTCCGTCGGCGAGGTTCAGGTCTTGGTTCAGTTTTCGGTGTCGATAATATCCCACCGAATAAGCCGCCAAAGCCCTTCTTGGTGGATCCGCTGGTATTTGACCGTCGAAGGCCCGGTGGCGGAACCGCGTCCGCTGCGTCAACCATGACAATGTCTTCGTCATCGCGCGGATATTGCTGCATCAACGTCATGTCAGTATGTTGAGCACGACGCATATGTGCTGGATGTTTGTGGCTTACCTTATGCCTGCGCCGCGAAGACTTCTCGGGACTCGACTCCGCGGCATCGTTGGCGCCAACCATGACGATGTCATCTTCTTCAACCGCCCTCGAACTCTTCTTACTGCGCTTGCTGCTAGACCTTCCCAAAGTGTCACCGATGCCCACGCCGAGGATCTTGGCCGCTTTTGAGCTCATTGTGGGCACCTCATCCTCGGGTGGCGGTGAGACAATACCACTCGGCACATCGAACGAGCTGCGACGTGACGACTTGCCCTCCTTGTGACGCTTTTCGCGCGTTGACATAGATCGAGAAATCGGTGGTGTGCTGTTGAACACGCTCATGAGCTTGGGCCGCACCGGGGTCTCCTTGGCCATGTCCTTGACGCGCTCGCTGCGCTCTGCCTTGTCGGATGAGGAACCCGTGGCCGATAGCTTCTCCTCCTTCTCTGGAGAACGCGACTTCTTTTCCCGTTTGGGCTCCTCGGATGCCTTGGACTTGGAAGACTTCTTTTCCTTGCCGCTTGGAGTTGAGGCGGACCACATTCCCCAGCTCGAGCCGCCATCGCGGTTGATCTTGGCCCGCTCCTTCTTGCCCTCCTTCTTTGAATCAACTACCTCGGGCGGTGGCGATAGAGGCGCGTCTGGCACGGCGGGAGGAGGTGGAGGAGGAGGCGGGATCGAAGCGGCGTCCTCAGCAGTCTTGGACTTCGACTTCTTGCTCTTCTTGCTCTTAGGCGACATTTCGATGACTTCCACTATGTCGTCAGGGAGCTGCTCATCTTCCTCGACTGGGAAGCTTCCGGGAATATCAGCAGCCTTGCTCTTGGACTTCTTCTTCTTTTTGACGTCCTCTACCACTGGTTCTACTGGTGGGGGTGGAGGCGGCGGCGGGAAAGCGTCAACAACCGGAGCAGGAGGAGGTGGCGGCGGGATGGTAGCCTCAAATGCCTTTAACCTGTTAGCAATCTTGCCACCCACGGACTTTCGACCCTTCATGAGTGTTGGTGATGGCGTAGAGGCTGGCACGCTGGGCCCGATGTCAAGGTCATGGTGATCGACCTCGCCCCCAAAGAAATTTGTCTCGGGCTTGGATCGCGACGATGGGTACGTGTCCTGCCAGGCAGACCAGGCACCAGCTACGACATCCTTGGACGCCGAGTTCTCGACCGCGGCGCCACGGCTCGTAGTAGCTTCGAGAAGCTTGTATTACTCAGCATGCGCAATCTCGGCTGGGGGACCGACAGATTTGAACATGAGAAACTGAGATGAACACCAGGACGCCAACAACGGGCGTTGGTGTTGTGGAAATTGGGAGTGCTGGGGGAGGGTGGTAGGGGGGCAGGGGGGGTTGCAATAGACATGGACTTACGGCTTCAGCCCCAGGACTCTTGCCCTTTTTGGGCTTAGGCGACTTCTTGGATGCACCCCAGAAATCGAACGGGTCCACCTCTGCTGCCCTTGCCGTGGGTTTTGTGGGGGAGGACAGGAACTGGTCCAGCTCGTCCAGCTGGTTCGCGTCCAGCTTGGCGAGGTCCTTGTCGATGTCGTCCTCAGCCTTGGAGCCCTCTGCCGGCGCCGCCTCGTCCGCCGGGGCGCTGGCCGCTTCGGCAGCCTTGTCTCGAGCTTTCTTGTTGGCGCGCAACATATCGTACTTCTCCTTGTCCTTCTTGAGCAGCTTTCTCCCGGAGTCTTTCTTCTTCTGCAGCTCTTGGAGCTCCGCCTCCTCCTTTTCGATTTCCTGCTGGCGGGCGAGCTGCTCAGCCTCGCGCGCCAGCCTTTCTTCCTCGTCACGTGCTGCCTGCTCGGCAGCCTCCTGGGCGGCCTTCTCGTCCGCGCGGGCCTGACAGCTGGCCGAGAGCTTGTCATACTTCTCCTTGTCCTTCTTGGTGAGTTTCTTGCCCGAGTCCTTCTTGGCCTGCAAGACGGCCAGGTCGGCCTCCTCGAGCGCGATGGCGTCGATAGCTGCTTGCTTCGCCTCCTCCTCTTGCCTTGCCAGCTCCTCAGCCTCGCGTGCGAGCCTCTCCTCCTCAGCCTTGGCTTCAGCTGCGAGTCGCTCTTCTTCTGCGATCCTCTCCTTCTCGGCTGCTTCCTCGGCCTCGCGCTTCTCGCGCTCTTTCTGCTCCTTCTCGGCCTTTTTCTTCTCTTTCTCCAGCTTCTCGAGCTCCTTCTTGCTGAGCTTAGGCTCCTTCGAGGACTTCGACCTGGACTTGCTCCCACTGAGCTCCATAGAGCCGCTCGGGTCGTCCCATCCATCTCCGGCGTCGACTTCTGTTTCTGTCAGATCCATACTCGGAGGTGTAGGTGCTGGTGGTGGGGGCTCCATGGCGAGGGCGCTCTTACGCGAACTCTTTTTGTCAACGCCAAATGTTGACCAAAAGTCGTCTCCCCCCATCTTGTCCTTATTGTCAGTAATGGAATCGGGCTTGATCGGGTCGTCAACCACCTCAACGGGGGCGTTTTTCGACTTCTTCTTGGATCCGACACCGAAACTCCAGAGGTCATCAGCAGGGGTCTGCACGTCCTTCTTCTTCGGCTTGCCCCAACCAAAGTCGAAAGCGTCCGCCTCGGCAACAGCCGGTGGCGCGTCCGGGACAGCTACAGGATCACTTGTGCCACCGAACTCGATCAGAGGGCTCGACTTGTCCTTCTTTTTGGATTTCTTTGAGCTGCTCAGACCCCAGTCCATCCAGTCGTCGCCTGCGCCGTTCTGGTCGGCTGGGTCATCATCAGCCCAAGAGAAACCTTTGGAGGGTTTCAAATCGTCCTTTTTGACCTCGTTTTCAGCGTCCTCTTTCAGTAGCTCCGTGGCCAACTTGTCAGCTTCGGCTGATGCGCGGTCTTGAGCTCGGAATTCCAACTCGGCGAGGCGGTCCTTCTCAGATTTCTTGAGCTTCTTTTTGGACTTAAGCGTGGCGATCTCGGCCTCCTCGGCCTCGATTTCCTCGCGGCGCTTCTGCTCCTCGAGTTCTCGAGCTTCTTGTTCGGCCTTCTCGCGTGCTAGCCGCTCCTCTTCCTCGGCCTTTTCTGCGGCCATTCTGGCCTCCTCGTCGCGTTGGTCCTTGCGGTCCTGGAGCTCTTTGAGCCGTGCCTTTTCTGCCTTTTTGAGCTTCGCCTTTGACAAGAGATCTGTGAGCTCGCTCTCCTCGGCGGCGATCAATGCGTCCTGTGCCGCGGTCTCGTCCACAGGAGGCTCGTCCAAGACCGGGTCGCTGTCAACAGCGCCGTCAGCCGTTGGCTCGACGCTGTCGGGGATCGGTTCCGACGCGGCTTTAGCAGCGGCTTCGTATTCTCGTTGGTCTTTGTTATCCTGGAGGACCTTCAAGCGCGCCTTCTCGGCCTTTTTGAGTTTGGATTTGGACAACAGCAACTCAAGTTCGAGCTCCTCTTCCTCGATCAGCTTCTTGGCCAGCTCGTCATCCTCGCCCGGGGTTGGCTCCACGCCATCGCCACTAGCGGGCGCATCTTCAGCTGGCGGTAGGCTTTCGTCGACTGCAGGCTCGACGGTGTCTGCAACGGCGGGAGCGTCAGCATTGGCTGCAGCGGCATCTTGCTCGCGTCGCTCCTTGTTGTCTTGGAGTTCCTTTAGCCTGGCTTTATCGGCCTTTTTCAGCTTCGATTTGGACAACAACAGCTCGATCTCCATCTCCTCCTCCTCGATGAGCCGCGCTGCCTCATCCTTGTCGGCTTGTGCGCCGGCGTCGTCCACGGATGTCGGCGCCGTTTCGTCGCTCTTGGATTCGTTGCTGTCTCCACCACTCTCCGGGACCGGGTCTTCCGGCTGAGCGGCTTGAGCTTCGCGGGCGCGCAAGTCGGCATTTTCTTCGAGGATTCGGAGCCGTTCTTTGTCCGCGCTTTTCAACTTCTTTTTCGATCGAAGCTGGGCCAACTCCTCTTCCTCTTCTTGGATGATCCGGGCCTTTTCATCAGCTTCAGCTTGCGCAGCTGCAGCTTGAGCGGCGTCTGCTTCTGCCTGCGCCGCGGCGGCTAATTCTTCTGCCTCGCGAGCTCGACTCTCGGCCCGGTCCTCGAGCTCCTGGAGTCGGTCTTTGTCGGCTCTTTTCAGCTTCTTTTTAGCCTTGAGCTCGGCAATCTCTTCCTCTTCCTCTTGGACGATTCGGGCTTTTTCGTCGGCCTCGGCCTGCGCGGCGTCGACCTCCGGCACGGGGTCTTCTGGGGCCGCGTCTCCGGCTGGAACGTCAACGACTTCAAGGGCGACGTCGTCTTGCCCATTACTGCCGTCGGCTGCTGCTTTTTCTTCGGCTTCTCGAAGTCGGTCATCGGCGCGTTCTTCCAGTATTCGCAGGCGGTCTTTGTCGGCCTTTTTCAGCTTCTTCTTACCCCTGAGCTGGGCCATTTCTTCCTCTTCCTCCTGGATGACACGCGCCTTTTCGTCCGCTTCTGCCTGGGCAGCATCGAGGGGGTCGGAGCCGCCAGCTGGGTCAGCGTCTGCTGGCGGTGCTGCATCATCGAGCAAATCAATGGCATCACCACTCGCGGGTTCGGCGGACTTCGACCCTGATGCCTGCGCTGCTTTGGCCGCTTCTTCGGCTTTGTCGGTCAGGATCTTGTACCTATCTGTCTGTTTCTTGGTCAATTTGCTGCCAATGTCCTTCTTGGTCTGCAATTTGAACAGCTCGGCCTCCTCGTCTGGAGTCAAGGCAGATTCCGGTGGAGGGGCATCGGGTGCTTCTGGAGGGGTTTCCTCTTGAGGCGCATCCGCTGCTGGTGACTCATCTATCACGGTCACTTTGCCCTTTTTCTTTTTCTGTAGATCGCACGTGTTAAATTATATTCGACAAAAGAGTAGACTGTACCATAATGAACCTGGAGAGACTTACATCCTTCTTCGTCGAGGACCATCCCCAGATATCGTCAGCCGCCTCCTCGGCCGGTTTTTCAGGTTCCTGCGGCGGGTCGTCCTTCTTGTTGCCCAGACTGCCCCAGAAATCATCATCGCCCGTCTTGACTTTGGGCGCGCCCCAAGTAAACGCGCCTACATCTTTCGTCCCAGACGACTTGCTGCCACCTAAAAAGTCGAAGCTGTTCGCGTCCTTGGACCCGTCGTCCTCGTCAAGGGCCCCAAAAGAAAAAGTAGACGTCTCCTTCTTCTTTGGCTTCGGGCGGTTGATGCCCCACGGGCTGTCATCAACTGGGTACTCCGTCTTCTCTTCTTGAGCGGGCTTGCTGGATTCCGTTTGTGAACCGCTTAGACCTCCCCAGCCCCAGCTTCCGCTTCCCCAGCCGGATGTCCACGCGCTGATGCCCGTTTTTGGCTTGTCGGTCTTTGGACTCAAACCGAAATCCAAGCTAGTTGCTCCCCCCGAATCATCCAATTTGATCTCGTGGAAGTCGGTAGACACCGGTGGCACGTCTGGCAGGCCAAAAGAATCGCTGGTCTTCTCCTTGTTCTTCTTCTTCTTGCTACCGACGGTGGCAAAATCGCCCCAAATGTCATCGGCGTCGGCTTCTGCGGCGGCCTTGTCGTCCTCTTTCTTGCCGCCATCGTCGCCCCCGCCGTCTCCGCCGGCGCTTCCGCCTCCGCCTGCATCGCCGCCATTCGGATCCTTGTTGCCGTCGCCGCCCTCCTCGGTGCCGTCGCCGTCCTTTTTATCGTTCTCGTCCTCGAGCCAGTTAAATGAGGTGGTCTGCTTCTTCTTTTTCTTTCCTGCGGCTTGAACGAATCCCTCATCCGAGTCAAAATCGATCAGATCCATGTTGGGGTCGGCAAGCAGGTCGACATCGCGATCACCACGCCTTTGTCGTGCACCTGCTGAAGAGCTCGGTGAGGGTACGTCACGGTCCTCGGGCCCCAGGGGCCGCCGTTGCGCGAATGAATCTGTGCGGGCGAGGTCGTGCAGATCCGCGGTTGGTTTCGAGTAGTCGATTGATGGGGTAGGTTGTCGTCGGGCGTGCGACCATCTCGGCGAGCAGAAGTCTGGGATAATAAGTGATTTCGTCGGGCAGTCTCTCAAACTGGTGGGCTGCTACGGAGACCATCAGTCAGTATAAGCTTTGGGGGGAATCAGTCGCATTGGTGAACTTTGGGCTGCCGCAAAGCTAGTTCAACGGGGACGAGCTGACATTGGCACCGGCTTGGGAGGCGTTCTCCAACTCCGGCACCAGTACCGTGCAGACACTATCGCAGCGAGAACCAGATGGTCGGAACGCTCAATCAATAAACGGCCTAGGCCGTGCCCGCGATAAGAAAGAAACAGACGGTGCGCAATGTCCAAGCAAGACCTGGCAAAATAATGGGAACTCACGGTTGCGCTCCGCAATTGAATCCATGCCCCAGAGATGATGCTCAGCCGCGATTGTAATTCTATGCCAGCCCGAAAATCCCTTTCACGTCGAACTTTTAAATCCTGGCAAGTGGTCCTACAGAAATGCTGCGCCGGCTGCCAGCCATCGCTTGCGGCGAAAGCTAGGACCTCGGCCGCGGCCATTCTGGATGTCTGAGGAACTAGGCGCGCGATGTCCTCGGGTTGTAAAACTCATGAGGCTTGCTGCGCAGTGGCGGGCCAATTGTAGAGAGCTTGGATGGCAGCAACGAGTTCGACGAGTTCGGGAGGCGACTTTTTGTGCGCTGCTCGCTGTTTTGGCAGCGCTCCCGGCACCCGCTCTTGCAAAGCGCAAGTAGACGGTAATTTTTTCCTGTATGGCCCCGATTGTGCGAGGTGTTTCTTTGGCTCCCGATGCGTCGGTTCATGCAAGGAGTCCGAAGCAGAATGTGAGTAAAGGGGGCCAATGAGTCGTTGCGATCGCGAGGGAGGGGGTTCTCTCTTGCTCGGGATTGGCGTGCTGGGAGGTTGTGTAACCCAAGTAGCTGTTATTTTTGCATATCCTCCTGGCTTGCAGCTCAGCTTTGGCCGTCGAGTCGTTGTCGAGATATGACGGCGCTGAAAGCTGTTCGCTAATAAGGAGCCAGGAGTCGTGGAAAGTTGAAGGAAGGCAAAAAGTTCGAGAGTGACGAGTTCATGCGTACAACAGAGGGACGAGAAAATGCGCCAGACCCTAATCCCTGGCCGTAGGGATGGACGGCAATGGGTGGCAGGTAGGGGTGTCTCAACTTTTAGAATGTGTGACGGACACACCGACAAGGAAGACAGGCGCACAATGAGATTCTCGTAGCTTGTGTCTCGCGAAGGTTTGCTGCAGTGCCGATTCTCTTATCTCCTCTCTTGCCTCCTCTACTCTTGAGCTTCCCTGCTCTTATTCTGACGACAAGTGGAGAGGTGCGGCGAGAAATAGAACGGCAGAAGTGAAAACAGGAGAAGCCATCATGTCATGTTGTATATTCAGTGCCCAGGAGCAGCGCATGACGGGTGAAATAGAGACACCCTCCCCAAGAGACTGCAGGGCGTGGGCAGGGCAGGGTGGTTTTTTGATTTGGATGGCTGGGGAGAAGCTTCATTGGCCTCGAGGTGTCGCACCTGCCAGACGAACCCTGGTCCGTCTTCTGCGAGACGGACCCATCCAGCAGCGGAGCTAGGTGCAGCCCACCGCGGTACTGCGTATTGTGTGCCGTACCTTGCCTATCCTGCCGTGCAAGTACATACTCAGTGCCCAGGTGGGCTACATCGACCACACCATCTTTTGTCTTTTCCCACCACATCCACAATATCCATCATATCCATCATTTCGTTCTTTTGCCCCCAGGTCACCCGATGCAGCCAACCAGCGGCCTGCATGCATGCGTGCGTACGCCCATGGCACACTACGGCATGCCCAGAGTTGATTGAATATTGGGACAATGCGCCTGCCTACCTAGGTGCAATCTTCTCATTTCATTGTTATCACAATCTCGTCAGGCGGTCCCTTCCTGTCCTTCGGCATTGCACACTCGACCTGCAAGCCGGCAGCTTGCGGAAACGCTGGTAGAGCCAGCCGGGTGCGGTCTGACCTCGGCGTGCTACCGCGACGATACACAGAAAACGTCCCAATGCTAGTCTCACATCTGCACGGTCAGAAAACCTGTGAAACATCTAGTCTGTTATCAACGCCGCTGTTCGCGAAACAAAACGCTCTCCGTGCGCGACAGACGTCCCGCTGTCTGTGCTCCCGCCGGCCCGCCCTTGATCTTGGGGAAGAAGTGGAAACACGATCACCATAATGGCCCGCCAGCATGGCAGTTTCCGATCCGGATGGCAAACAAGCACATAGGGCTGCCAGAACACCCGGGCGAGCCAAGATACACTGCGCGTCCCGTCTCTTCTCTCATGGTACTGCGGCCATCTACATATCCACTCATCCATCCTACCAACCAGCGCGGACGGGAGTCACCGCGCCATGTCTGCCCCTCCGGAGTGGATGCACGAAGTGGGTTAGACAGGGATTCTAATGGGATACCTACCCCAGACTAGTTACCCTGATCGCAAGGCGGGATGGTCCAGTGAGTGCCATCACGCGCGATGAGAAATGGTCCCGCTCAGCGTTGAACTGCATCTTTGTACTCAGTATGCGTATGGAGGTCCTTCTGGGTATACATCCGTTTGTCTGATTATCCATCACGGTTATCGGCCTGTTCCCTTCCGAAACTCGTCTCGGCTACTGTTCGACTCGAAAGGTGGTATTTGGTCATGAACCCAGCCCAAACGCGAGAGGACCCTGCCGGAACTCAGCAAGCTAATCTTGCATGGGGACAATGCGACAAACCATTGCCACCTTCTCCTGCAGTGGCCGCCCGGGAGCTAGCATTGACTTGCATTGAATCAGTCGCGCCGGAGCTGCAGCCCAACTGCTGGAAGAGGCATCGCTTCAGCTTCACCGCCATCTCCTTCCACGCCGCTTGTCGCGCTGGCAGAACAAGAGGAAGCCTAGAAAGAAATTTCTTCTGGTCTGCCTTTGGGCCTACTGCGCGTCATCTGTCGCTTTGATGCAGCACCAGCTGAGTTCATACACGAGACACGCTGTCCGCGTCGTGTGTCGTGTCACGGCTGTCATCGGCGGTGAAGGGTCCTCATGCAACGAGACCAGATTTGGGTTCGAACATGGCCAGATGGCTGTCCCGTGAGGCATCAACGCAGAGCTGGTGCATGCTGGGCATGTTTGAAGCCAGGCGCCTCTCTCGTGGCCGACTGGCATCGTCAGCTTCACCAAGCTTTCTCTTGAAATGCACGGCAAGCTCGGGGCCCGAAAGCCCTTCCACGTCAAGAGGGTCCACCCACGTCGAGTCTTCGAAAGCTGATACCCAGTGGATTTCCCAAGATCGTTCAGTGGGCTTTACATACAACCAAGCCATAACGTGGAAATTGACGTCCGACTCGACCTGGACCTGCAGCAATCAATCGATAAATCTCTCGGCTGAGCATACTGCATATGTTTTCGAGTGTGGCGGTGGCTGGTCGTTCGTCAAGTGTTTCCGGCTGTCTTATCACCGACGTTTTACCCCCGGGAGAGGGAACCCGACAACGCGGACAACGTCAAGCAAGGTCAAGGCCCCCGGACTTCGAGGCGCTTACAGCCGACCTCGGCTCCGGGCGCTCTCAAATTTGGCCGCTTCATTGTCTGGATGCCAGCATAAGCACATGCACACGCATCTGCACCCGTAGCAGTCCTTCATCACCGGACTAGAAGACAGCGGAGCGCTAGAGCGGCTTCGTCCGGCTCTGCACAGCTGGAGCAGCTCGACTGATAACAGTTTGCTGGGCAAATATACGGCGCAGCAATGGCGGACGGAGCCAAATATAGCCTTCAGGCCTGTTTCAGGGCCAAAAGCTGACATTGCTAGCGCTGTCGCCAATAATCACTTCCTCGAGGTCAAAGCGGCCGATGGAAGCAACTGAAATGCTCGCGGAAGTGCTCGCTTCTGACAGCTCACTGTCCATGTGATATTCAGAGGAGCCGGAGGGACGGACCCACGAGGAAACTCGCCAACTGCGCCGCCCAAAAGTCCGGGGCCATGTTCAGCCGCAGCAAACACAGCCGCCAACTGATTGCTGAATTCCGAGCTCAAGACTACGTGATCGTGATCGCATCAACCTGCCCCTTCAACTCTGTATATTTCTTATTCGGGCTATTCTCAGTCTTGTGGAAAAGTTACTGGAGGATCTGTTTCACCAAAGCCATCTGCGGTAGGAAGCGTCGCGTCACTTCAAGCCAAGCAAGCTGGACCACTCATCGAAGCCGTCCAAAACCAAGCTTTAGCTGTACCAAGGCCACCATTGTCCACTACATCCCAGACACACCCAGCCTTTGCTGCGGTACAGCAACTACCAGCCCAGATCATCTACCGCTTCAAGAAATTGCACATTTATTCAGGAACCGATCTGGTCTCACAATCACTCCAAACATAGCATCGGCGCACCTCATCAACTTATAGCCTCTCACTGTCAACGCCATCCTCCTATCAAGATGCCCGCATCCCACACGATAGAGCTGCATTTCCCCTTGCCAGCCTATTTATCCCCGGACCTCGTCGTGCAGCACCTGCAGGCCTACGAGCCGCTCATAACACCACATCCGTACCTGCTGCGATACAACCGGCGACCAGTGGACGAGAAGGAAGTCAACGCGGACCCTTTCTTCGCCGAGGACGGCGCCAAATTAGAGTGCTACGAGGTCTTTGAGCGCGTGGCCATCGTGCCCCTACTCGGACTGTCTAAAGATATCAAAATCCCCGCTACCTTCCAGTCCATACCGGCCGGTGTGCGGTGTCGTGCAGACGCGCAAGGCGGCGTGCGCGTGTGGTCGACCTACGAGGTGCAGCGGCGCGACCTAGGCGCCGAGTTTGAGAGGGCGGGCCGGGCAGACTCGGACGGTGTCGCGAGGGACGACCTGCACGACATCGTCGACGGCGCGGGGCTGAGCTCCCCAGGCGCCGGGGAGTGGGAGCTGGTCGAGTACGCGAGGGTAGAGTGCAACTCGATCGTAAAGCCGTTTGTCATCAAGAGCTTCGAGGCCGTGCACAGGGACCTCTGCCAGAGGGTCATTGATGAGCTGAAGAGGAAGACGAGTAAGGAGCACCTTGCGCAGTCCATGGCACATACTCAGCGGGTGCCTGTTCTGGTGCCTGCTTCGGAAATGGTGGCTTAGTTGGGAGGATGATGTAAGATTGTGGATGGGGGACATTTTCGGTTGTCTCTTGGGTGTTTAGGCGTTGGCAAGGAGCGAGGTGGATTACTTTGTAAATTGGTTGATAACCACTATCATAGGAGGTGGGTGTCACTAATGTGTACATGAATGTCTGAAAATGTGACTATATATGTGAGCTAAGTTTCATTGACAGTGGCGACTGGCCCTCGACATGTAAAATAGTCTTGATCGGGCTCAGAAGCAGATACTTCGTCTCAATACTCACGGCCTGAAGTATTATGAAATATATGAAACTATCAAGTCTCAAACATTCAGATACTACTTGACAGTCGCCAATATTTTGGTTACCTGGAAATTCAATGATCTAGTACAATCGCCACTGCGCTCCGGCAAAATCACGATCTCAGCTTTCTACTACGAAGTCATGCGCACTGAAACCGTTTTCCTGCATGTAAATAGCCACAGCCTGCTTCATTCTGACTATTACGTATCATTCTCCTTCCAGAGGATCTCTAAAGTGCTCGTGGCAGTCAAGCCTAAAGCGTATAGACCAGCTTTGTGCCGCTCACCTTACCCTCCCTAAGATCATCCAACCCCTTGAGAACACCCTCCAGGCCCTCCCCTCCCTGGTTGACCGACGTCCGGGCGACCTTGAACTTGCCCTTGGCCAGCAGGTCCCCGCTGAGCTCCCAGAACGCCTTGCCGAACTCCCTGTCCTCAGGCTTGGCGGGGTACTCCCGGCCGTGGCGGCTGAAGGCCTCGCCAAAGACGGTGTAGCCCATCGTGAACCCGCCCGAGACGTTGGGATTCACGGCCTTGAGCGCCTCGTCCTTGACGGGCAGGAGGGCGCCGTAGACGCCCGGCTGGGAGTCGCTCATGGCCAGGGCCGAGAGCCGCGTCGACTCCGGGGTGGGCGAGCAGTCCCACGCGAGCGTGAGGCTGTTGTTCGTCTGGGCCTTGATCTCCTTGGCCAGCTCCTCGGCCGGGGTGTGGTAGTCGAAAACGGCGTCTGCGCCCAGGGACTTGAGGTAGTCGAAGTTGTGGGGCGAGGCGGTGGCGAGGACGGTGAGGCCGGAGAGTTTGGCGAACTGGATGCCTAGGATCCCGGTCGCCGTGCTCCCTCCGTTGATCAGGATGGGCTTGGGTGTGGACAGTGGGTTTGTTGGGAGGGGAAGCTTGAGGAACTGGTACAGCCCCTGGCCAACGGTCGTGATGCCGACCCCGAGAGTGGCAGCCTCCTCGAAGCTGACATTGTCGGGAATTTTCAGTTGTATATCACCGTGCGCGATAACGTAGTCTCCGAAGGCACCGCTCTCAGCGTCATTACTATCGCAATGATGTTAGAGCCTTCCTTCTTGGATGAAAGTATGCCGAGTACTTTGGGCATTATCTCCTTTGGCCATACGGTGCGTTCCTAAGTTGCAACGAAGTGACGACCAAGTAGAGACCTGGAATTTGGCCCCCTGGGCTAGGCAGGAAGGAAGTCAACTCACCCTCCGTTGGCAAATCCGCAAACTCGGTCCCCCTTCTTCAACGGCTTCGTCACACCAGGCCCGACTTCTTCAACCACACCTGCGTAATCGCACTGCCGCGTGTCAGCCGTGTAGGTTCACCGAAGCCTCATGAGCGAGATTCTCGCGGCACGGTTAAGCCTATACGTACGCCAATCTTCTTGCCTCCAGCGTCGCCGCTGTGGATTGACTTCCAATCTGTCGGATTCAATCCGAGTGCGTTTGGCTTGACCAAAATGTAACCCTCGCGAACGCTAGGGATGGGAACATCCTTCACGGCAGCCTCCCCCTTGCCGGTACAAATAATGGCTCTGCTGGATGACATGGTTGGACTAAAGGTTGAACAAATAGATGGAGGGCTCGACGCTGGCGATGATGTGACAGGAGCTTCAATTGAAATATTTCGGACTAGCTTGGGGGTATCTCCGCTCGTTGGATGTGACGCAATCCATCGTCCCATGAACCTTCAATGTCTCAAAGTCACGGCAATTACAAACCTATTATTGTTCCTACACTCGGTGGTGCGATTACAAATCCAGTCCATTTTATCCGCAAGAAGTTCCGCTCCCCACCTGCTTACACTTCATATCTGCAACCCTCTGGAAAAAAGTATGGTATGGATTACTTTCGGCACAAACGCTGCTTCGGACTTATGGCTTTAGAAGGGTTAGGGTAGCATTTTGGGTTGAGAAATGAAAATAATTCAATCTGTGTCCGATAATTATGAGATGATGTCTTGCATTGTGTGTGAGTAGCAAGTAAATAGTGAGAGTAAGCCTGCAACACTTTACTAGTGAAGGACTTGGGGCGTCTTACTGCACATGTGTCATAGTTCAAGCCTTGATTGTGAGACTATTCAATGCACGCGATAATCAATTATGCTGGGATCTATTCTCTGATGCTTACTTGCAAAAGAATCCTGCATCATCTAGGGCAGTCTAAATTCATTGGATATTCTGCAAAATCCCCGGCTGCAGCTTCTCCAGTTTCCCACAGAGAAGGTCCCATACATATGCGGCTTTTTCATCATCCAAGGCAATAGGAGCATACGGCTGCACAGCGCCAGCTCGCATGTACTTTCCGTGTGTCTGTATTCCCGCCGACGCAGTTTGGACTACTAAGCGGGAACCTTCCTCAGCAGTGCGAGCTGAGATCAGTTCGAATATTTTGAAGAGGACCCTGGCCACGCCTTTTAGGTCTGCAGAGAGCTCCGTTTTACAGAAACATGGGTCAACAGAGTTGATGACAATTGAGTCGTCGATGGTACTGGCCGAATCAATGGCAGCGCACAGCTTTCTGATGATGTACAACTGCAATAGCTTTGAGAGGTTGTACCTTGACGGCATAATTTTGGTTAGAATGATCTCGGACTTAGGACGTGAGTGGCGATAATCTTACTGGTTCATCTTACTCACGCGCGACTCATCCTTGAACCAGGCGAAAATGTCTCCGCCGTGTTCCTCCGGATATTTAGCCACATCGTAGAGAGCTGATGTTACGATGGTCATGTGTGTTGTGCTTTGGAATTCTCGGGCCGTCTTCTTGAGCTTCGGGATTAACTGCAGCGCAAGCAGGAAAGTGCCAATGTCGTTGACGGCGAGGGTACGCTCGGTGTCATAGACGACCTTAAAGCCGACGGAGCCGATGCCAGCATTGCTGATAAAGGCATCTAATCGAGGCAGTGTGTTGACCTGATCAACAAAATCCTTGATTGACGATGGTGACTCGAGATCGACTTGCCACACCTGAATAATATCCGGGGAGCATTTCAAGAGCGCCTCAATCTCCAATTTGGCCTCATTGCCCCGGGCCAAGCTACGACAGCCAAAAATGACTTTGCTGGCCCCGAGGCGTATGATGTGTTTGGCGATCTCCTTGCCTAGACCTTTGTTGGCGCCGGTGATGATGACAGTCTTGGAGGCGAAGGAGGCGGAGGGCTTTGGGATTTTGAGGATGAATTGAGTGTGGAAAAAATCGCCTAGAGAAGGCATTATGGTGGTGAACGTGGTTCTGACTCTTGCTCTACAGATTTCCACTCACAACCGACCCATCTTCTCCGTTTTTATTTATTTTTGAGTTTGGCTGTACCTGAACGATCAGAGGAGCTATCGGCGATATACATGTGTAAGCCCACGGACTTAGACAGGCACTCGCGAGGGCGGCACAGGCCGTCAGCTCCGCGGACTTTAGATAAATACACCAAACCCACCCCCCGAACCCCCTGCCGCGTCTTGTTCCCTCCTTGGACTGCACTCAAGCCTTACGAGCCGCAAACACTACCTTCTTCACCGAGACCATCATGGATTACAAAGGGGATACGCTGTCCGTCGGGTCCGCGGACCAATCTCGCAGGCGACACCGGCGTTACCGCATCCCCTTGTCGTGTGACCCCTGTCGCACCAGGAAGTGAGTAGATCAGTGATTAGCCAATGGCACCGGTGACCTGCTCCCAGGAGCTGATTGCTGACAGAACTTCAGACTCAAATGCAACCGGGAGAATCCTTGCCAGAACTGCATCGCTCGGAATGAGCAAGCTTCTTGTAAATTCCGCGGATCCAAGAATGCCGCCGTCTCGAGTGCTCGGCGCAGTAGTAATGGCGATGAAATGCGCAAACGAATCGATCACTTGGAGGGCCTAGTTAAGAAGCTAATAGCGCAGCGCCAGAACACGTCGTCGCCTGAGAATACTACGGCCGACACAATTGCAATCCCCGAAGCTGAGGCCGGCTCAGCATCTGATGTCCAGGAAGCTTCTGGTGCGAGCACAACGCTGATAGACGGTGTTCGTTCTATGTATCTGAATGGAGACGACTGGCAAGTTGTGCTCAAAGAGGTATTTTAGTTCTACCTAGTCTGTCATCTTCGAGTCTCTCTATTTCTGAGCACCTATCCAAATTTATCATTAGCAGTTATGGCTTCTTTTCTTGTACTCGCTTGCCCTTCAGCCTTTCTCTTTTCTCGGTCTATCATGCCCTGCGCACCACAGGATAAGCACGGGGTACCCAGGCTAAACTCGGTCAGCCAGATCAACCAACTCAAACGAACATGGGGCCAAGTGCAACACGGTGATAGTGAATACAGCGCGCCTCCCGCTTTCTCCCCCATGGTCGATGGATCGAGCCTACTCTTCAACCAAGTCAAACCCATTGAACAGTTGGAGGTCCTATCCACTTTGCCACCCAAGGTTGAGGTCGATAAGCTCTTGAGCAAATTCTTTGATAGGAATAGTTTCCCTATAAGTGTACCTCGTAAGTCGCTCATTTTGAGCCGAGATGTCCGCCGCTCATGAACAATCAGCTATTGTCCATGAAGCAACCTTCATGTACGAGGTATGTTCCCCAGCTGTAGGTATTCTTTGTATATTCTCATTCAGCTAATACAACTGTATTGCCAGTATAGTGAGCACTGGAAGGATCCATCACGTACCAATTTCATATGGCTGGGACTCCTGTTCTCCATCCTCGGTATCGTCATGCTGGCATACCACCAACATGGAGAGCCACCAGAGTACCATGGTATCTCAGAGTCGCTGTTCCAGCTCTATCGTATGCGCACATCACAATGTCTCCTAAGCGGTGACATTTCAAAGTGTCTGCCGTACACGGTGGAGGCTTTGCGCTTCAACGCCACCGCCGAGCTGAACCGCAAAGACGACAATCGTCGAGGGCTTTGGATAATGACAGGCGTCCTTGTTCGCACGGCCATCAACATGGGATATCACCTTGATCCTTCCAAGTCCCCGGGAATTTCTGCGCTGCAAGCAGAGTATCGACGCCGCACATGGCTCTCTGTAGTCAGTATGGATGATATGGCCTCTTTCCTCGGAGGCTTCCCTCGTATGGGATCGGCATTACACTCAGATATCAAAGAGCCCCGCAACCTCTACGACTGGGAGTTATCCGAGGAAACTACCATTCCCCCTCCGTCTCGACCGCTTACTGAAATTACGCCAGTTACGTACCTTATTGTTAAAGGGCGTCTGTTCCGTGCGTTGGGGCGCGTGGCTGACGTCAACAGTGCTCCGGGTCCAGTCTCCTACGCGATCGTGCTCGAAGTCGACCGCGCTGTGCACGATGCATACCAGAGTATTCCTGGGCATATGCAAGTGTCTTCCATGACAGATAATCATAAAGGCCCTACTCCAACGTCACATTACTCCAACGTGGGTTTGCTATGCATGTATCAAAAAGGTATGTGTATGCTGCATCGGAAATTCATGGCCAAGGGACGGGCCGAAGGCCATTTCAAACTCTCTCTCGACAGATGTATCTCATCTGCGTTAGCCTTGCTGGATTTCCAGCTCAGCCTCCAACCATCATTCTACAGGATCTCGCAGACCCGCCAGATGCTGACACTCGCCGCGATGATTCTGTTCCTGGAGCTGGAGCTGAGACGACAGAACCCCGACGCAGAGGCCTCTCCGGATAGCGGATTTCTTTTGCAAGCCTTGGAGCAGTCGTGTTCACGCTGGGCAGAGGCTGTGGGAGTCTGTGATGATGCCCGGAGAGTTCATCGGTTTCTAAAGGAGATGCTTTCGAGCTTCCGTGCCGGCGGAGGAACCGAGACTGAATCTCCTCAGACGATAACGCCCGAAGCACCGGTTGAAATCTCGAGGCTAAGCATGCAGTTCAACCCATCTGTTTGGGAGGCTCCGTCAGAGGTGGACTTGTCTGCCATAGATTTTGACTGGGTGAGTACTTCTGATCCGAAATTGATAGTGCTTCTTATTGATAATCATAGGCCACATGGGATGCTTTCATCGAGCAGACGGGTCATGAGCCAGGACCTGTATACTAGACCGTCTGTGAAGGCAAAACTGTATGGTCAGGACATGTCGTCATATTGTGCTTCTAGTAATATACGTTTCATAATCTATACTAGTATTGAGCTTCCACATAGCTCACGGGCCATATGAAATCGTCGTCATTCCTCAGCCACACGCATCTGCGGGCAGACTTCCTCGCTGCCGTACCAAATGTCCGTGCTAATGCAGCCAGCTCTATACCAGGAATGGTACGAGATAACGAGAACCCTTCTCTCACCACGAGATCGTAGTTTGGTGATTATGACCTCGGGGATCATATCAGATACCCACCCAAACTTATGGTCGCTGTACCGGGCATCTGAATCCATCATCGACTAGAGTCCACTTAGAGCAGCAGTCGGCCAAGCCCCGCCTGTGAGCGCAGCAGGGCCTCGATTTCCTCTGCCTCACGCCTGATCACCGGATCGCTGGGCGCTTGCTGACGCGCAATATCTATAAGCGACTTGGCGGCATCCATGTTGCCCAAAACACGCTCGATCGACGCAGCCCGGAACGAGAGCTTCGCCATCTGCTGCAGATTCGGCCGCCAGTCCGTCGTGAAGTTGTCCCCGGCCGCCATAGCCGACTTGACGTGATAATCGGCCTTGCCACAATAATATCGGATCTTGGTCTGGTCGGACTCTGACGTCTCTCTGAGGAAGACTAGGATATTCTGCGCGCAGTTGAGACAGACCTGGTAGTACGTCTCGGCTATGGCGTGGAGGAAGCTCTGTCCACTCTTCTCCGCGACTTGCTTCCAGAGGTTACCATTCCTGATGAGCGCAACCTTGATGTAACCTGTAGTATACGCTTCCGCAGCCTTGTGGAACTCTTTCTGCCTGAAGTAGCGGTTGCCTAAATCTTTGTTTCGTTTAAAGTCGGCTAAAGCTTCCTCAGGCTCTGGAAGGATCTCTTCGGCAACGGCCTTTTCCACAGACTCTGCGAGCGAGGCAGAGACACTGCCATCGACGGAGAAGTGAGAGAACCCGCGTAAATGCTGGCGGTACGGCTGGAGAAGCCGCTCCTGGTTCTTCTCGCCCATGAAACCTTGGCCGGTGGTAGATTCAAAAGGATTGTGAATAGTCAGGTTATGTTTGGTGAGGCTGCCGAATTCCCTGACCATTAAGGTCCCCCTTACGGCAAGGGCTTCACAGAACAGATCGAGGTCACGATGGAGTATGACCAAATCGATATCGGTATCATGCTTAGGGCCAGGGAAGTCTTCCGGCCGTTCGCACGACAATTCGATTGAATGGGTCATTACGTAGCCCTTGAATCTGTCCCTTGAAAGTGCAGTAGTGCGGATGATGGGAATTTGCCTGGCGAGCAAGAAACCCTTGATCACTTGGCCAACTCCTTGCGCGCGTATCCGAATGAATTGGTTGCCTCGAAGCATGACGTCCCTAGCTTCCGCGTGGACTTGGCGGCTGGTCTGGAGTATCTGCACCTCGCTAGGGTGCCTCATCATTGCCATGCCTTCCGGTAGCCACAGAAGGTCGGCCTGCTCGACTCGACGCAGCTTCGCAGGCGGAGGGTCGCAGAGAATAACATGATAAATAGCGTTCCTCACTTCGATCGGGAGATCGAGAAAACGGAATGGTTTCTGAGCCGTGCCCGCCATGTTGTGCCTTGACGGAGAAAGTAAATGTGGCCACTTGCCAGACTCGAACCCAGCTTAGTCGATACTGTGTAATGAGTTATAGAAACAGGGAGAAGAAGGCTTATCTTATCTTGACGTCGTTCTGGCGGGCTTACCTCAGCAGGCTCCGGTTATTGCCGAACCAAGCAATGGGGAGGCATCAGTTCTGGTGCATCTGGACCAAGCTGTCCACCTGGGCAGCTTTCTAGCGACAGGAAAAGAATGCACAATCCACTTGATGATTCGCACCACACTTCATGGTCTGGATATTATGACTGGAATAGTAACTGGTGGTATCTGCACACAAAAATGAAAATCCACGAAATTGCGAGCTGAATCGCAAACAAGAACGGAAGTGAAATGAGTTCCCCTGAAATCCGTTTGGACAGTAGACCTAGGCAACTTGTTTCTCAAGGTGCTGTTCCATAACACCGTCCTTAACATCGCCCACGCCCCCGATCTCACCCATTGACGGTGTCCAATGGAGCATGATCTTGTCCCCGGTGAACAACTTGTCAATTTGCTCTAGTGTGAGATTCTGCGTCTCTGGGTAGAAGAAGTAGATCAAGGGCAAGAAGCAGAAGTTGAAGACTAGGGAGAGGTTAGTTTTGCTTATGTGACTGGAGCGGGTATTTTCTTATTATGTGTAAGAATATACTTACCGCAGAAATAGATGTATGTGCGATAACCGATGTTGCCGATACTAACTGGTGTAATTTCGACCACAAGGAATGTGAAGATCCAGTTTGATGCCGATGCAAGTGCAGCAGCTCTCTGACGGATCGCAAGTGGGGCATACTCAGCAGGAACTATGTTGAAGTCAGATTTTAGGAATAGAAACCGCACATATTAAAGAAAGGGGTTGAGACTTACGCAACCAGGGAATAGCCAGCAGTCCCACCGCGAAAAAGAAGTTGAACGCAAACAGCATTACTGAAGCCACAATACCGGCAGAGGCAGAGCCATCAGAGACTGTCCCAGCTAGTATTGCCATGCAGCAGCCCTGACCGGCAGCGGCGAAAAGCATTAGCTTCCGCCTGCCCAGCCTGTCGATGATCCAGATTGGAATCAGCGAGCTCAGAAAATAAGCGACGCCGTTAAATCCGGCGAGCAACATGGACATGTTGTGAGTGAGTCCAACGGACTGCTGGACTGTTTACATATGTCAGCTGATGAACTCTAGGGCAGAGCATGCCTCTAATGGAATGCCATAAAGCTGTTGAATGTTGTGCAGGCTCGTAGCATAGATCGATGTAAGGCGAGTCTGGAGAAATCAAAGTGCACGCAGGCTAACTTACAGATGACAGGTGCATAGTAAGTGATCAGATTGATTCCCCTGAGTAGAAGCACGGTTAGTGTATGTACAGCTTAATTATGCGATTCTTGAGTCTAAAATAAGACACAGTAACACAAGGGGGAAAGGTAAAAGTGTGATGGACATACGAGAGCTGTTGCATGAACTGGCCTCCAATGCCCAACATTGTCCGATAGAGAAACTTTTGTGGCCCATTCTTAAGCAGTGCCTTGTACGAGCTGCCATGAGCTGCTTCTCTCTCTTCGTCGATCGCGTGCTGGATCTCTGCCATCTCTCTGTTGACAAAGTCCTCGTCGGGGCTCTTTTGGGGGAGGAGGTCCAGGAGGATTTGGCGTGCATCGTCATGTCGGTCTTGCGCAATGAGCTGTATTTCGCAGAAGTGAATTAGTTTCCAACAAGAAATTGAAAGATAGTTAGATTGCTTACCCATCTTGGAGACTCAGGCAAAACTAGCATGAGGGCAATTGTGAGAACAGCGAAAAGGCATTGCAATGCCAACGGGAAGCGGAATTGTGCATGGTTATCGACATATGACATTCCATCTATGAGGAGGTCCTTGTCAGTGGTTTTCAAAACGACATCCAAGAGTAGTGAGATAAGGGCATGTTAAAACATGGTAGATAGAAGTCATGGGGCTTTGCACTTACAGTCCACCCAGTAAGCCGTCATAACACCGAAAATGTTGATAGCAAGCTCTATGGAGAGCTATATGGAGTCGTCAATGGAGTGTTCGTAGAAAGGTCAAGGCGTGGTGGTTGGTTGTTAAGCTTACCCCTTTTCCACGCTTATCCGCCTGCATCAACTCGGAATGCCACACGGCTTCCGGGAGTGTCAGCCCATGAGAAGAATCAATTAAGAATATCCTCAGATGCAGAAAGAACTCACGAATAGTACTAGTGTTCATTCCATTCCCTAGACCGGCCACAATACGTCCAACAATCATATGCGGAATCGTGTACGCAGAGGCTTGGAGCGCCCCACCAACACACAGTATGAGACATCCGATCAAAATCGTCATCCGGCGGCCGAGCTTCTCTCCGAAGACGAGGGCGCCGATGGAACCGAAGAAGCAGCCGATCTCGTAGATGGCGACGACGGTGCCCTGGAGGGACGCGCTGCCGTGGGAGCCCTCGTTGGTGTCGATCTCGGGGAACTGCGCTGTGAAGGCCGAGCCTGTCAACAGGCCTGACATAACACCCTGGTCATATCCGACTACACATTGTTAATAGAAGTCAGCAGCTGCTCGTCCCGAAAGTAATCGTAAGCCTCGATGATGAGGCAAGGCTGCCTGTCTCTCTTTGCTGTACATCTGACGAGACCAGCCAGATGGCGGCCAAGGGACAACAACATATTGGAGATATCCTCACGCACACAATAAGAAGCCGGACCCAGCTGCGGCGGTAATTGCCCAATGCAATGGGCGGCCTGTGAGAATCGTCATTTTGATAGGGGTTGATGCACGAGAGAGGAGGACGATAACAGTGTCGGAGTCAAGGATACAGTCGTTGTTATATAATTTTTGCTTAAGCGGCCTGCAGCCTAGGCCGTGTCATTGCAACTGAAGCGAACGCGCCAACTCTTGGATACCCCAGCTGTGCGTAAATAACCCGGAGATCGTGGGGAATAAACATCAACCTCGACCATCTACCCCAAAACTTGGCTTCAAATTCTAATTAACTTCTTGAAATGGCCTAGGGAGGTATGCCGCATCCTATGTTTGATGACGACGTTGGTATCCATCTCATCGGGCCATTTCTGTCAAGAGTGCAAACTTCGACGCCCAGGGGGGTAGGGGTGTTTGATCCGCTGCCGCAGGTCCCACTGCCGCTTTTCCTGGGGTCCCCGTAAAAAGTTTTCCGGGGAAGATGAGGGCCCAACACCGCCTGGGGCAGAGTCATGCGGGCCGCGCTTCGAATTTCCTAGTTCGCCATTTGGGGCAGACCCACGATCGCGCGGGACCTTCCGGGTCCTCATTCAAGGCGGGCAGAATCTTTTCCCACGTGTTTGCATCAGTTGTCTCTCATTAGACGCAGGACATGAAGCTCATGTGTGACTGAGTTTGTTGAGACATTTTTGAAAGACCAAATAGGCAGCGTGAAGCGGGAAAGACCCGTTGCTGGGTTCCGCTGCCGGGCATGTCAACAACTTCTCTAGATGGAGCAATGCTTAGACCTACGATTCTAGGAACGGACAGACACCGAATGTTCCAACGTAAGATTTGCGGCGATACCCACGGTCGATACTGATATGACGATTGCTTCTAGAAAATCGCTCTTGTCCTGCAGTTTTCTCCCGTAGTAAAGACCTCTTCCACTTTCTTCCGATCCAACATAGATTGTCGTCATTCCGTCGCTTTTCGTGTCTTGCTCCCCTTAGACTTTTAGATCACGTTTCCTCTCAAAGACCTTTCGATACCCACAGATCCCGTCACCTACCACATATTCATCAACAATGGGTGAACAAATTGCCGACTTGAAGCTCCCGGCGGACGTCCCCGAGTCCAGGGTGACACCAGCAAACGTCTCACACACAGCTCTGTTCTCGCTGAGCGGCAAAACCATCGCCATCACTGGCGGTGGCCGCGGTGTGGGCATCACACTCGCCGCGGCCGTCCTCGAGGCCGGCGGCAACGTCGCCTGCCTGGATATCCTCGAGACTCCAGCCCCGGAGGAGTGGGCCGCGATCGAGAAGACGGCCAAGACATCCGGGCTCAAGCTCTCGTACCGCCGCGTCGACATCACAGACGAGGAGAACCTCTCGAACATCCTAGACGAGATTGAGAGGGAGGGACGGGAGACGGGTGCCCCATTCTACGGCACCATCGCGTGTGCCGGCATCCAGCAGAAGACCCCCGCCGTCGAGTACCCCAAGTCCGACTTCGAGCGCATGTTCAGCGTCAACGTCACGGGCACCTTCCTGACCGCGAAGCACACGGCGAGGATACTGATCAAGACCGGTGTGAAGGGCAGCATTGTGATGATTGCCTCCATGTCTGGTGACATTGCCAACCGCGTAAGTCTTGCGCACGCCTATATTCCACCAAGCTCTCATTCGCTTCAGAAAGCCTGAGTGTTTCAACAACAGCTGACACCTTTTCTCCCAGGGATTGACATGCTCCGCATACAACAGCAGCAAAGCCGCAGTCCAGCAACTGTGTCGCTCGGTGGCACAAGAGTGGGGCCAATATGGAATCAGGGTGAACACTTTGTCCCCAGGGTACATAAGAACGGCCATGACAGACGCGCTCCTGGCCACGAATCCCGACTTGGAGAAGATCTGGATGGCCGGTGCACTCCTCGGGAGGCTCGGGGCGCCAGAGGATTTCAAGGCTCCCGCCGTGTTCCTCCTGTCGCAAGGGAGCTCCTTCATGACGGGTGCTGACCTCAGGGTGGATGGAGGCCACTGTGCCTCTGCATAGGTAGGGTTGCGTTAGGAAGAAATATCAAAAAAATTCGTGAACAGTTCACCCTCCGTCGAGGTCTCCCCAGAATGTCCTTAAGTCGTCAGCTCGCCACTTTGCGCCCCACCCGGTCTCCTTCTCGATAAGCTCGTACGTCTTGAGGATTGCGCGGTGCTCGGATGGGTTGGACATGATGCGTCCTGCGATCCAAAGAGGCTGTATGCAGTTGGTCCAGCAGGCGTGGTCGGTGTTCGATATCGAGATGGCGCAAATCCTACGAGCATGCCAGAGCATGGATCGAGTCCCAGGCGGCAGCTTTGTGCCACGGGGAATTCTCTGCAGCATCAGAAGTGCGGCGGTATGGTACATTTGGTTTCCAGATATGGCGGACGGATTAGAGAAAAGAAGGATTGGGAATGGTCGTTCAGGCTCAGTCTCTAATTGTGGCAGGTCGAGAACAGGTCTCATCTCTGGCGGGCGGAATTGGTACCAATCGCTGAGACGTGAAAACAGACTGTTCCAGCGCCGGCTGAAATCCTCGCGGCCCTTTGCACCGTCTGCAAATAGGTCCATGGCCTCGGCACAGAGGTGCACGATGTAATTGGCGTACATGTCGAATCCCGCAGCGCTGTAGGCGAGACGGGTATCCTCGTTCGCGGCTGGCTTTGGCAACCAACTCTCGATCGGAATAATAGTCCGCTCGTCTGAGATGAGTGCACCGCATAGATCTTCAAATCGAGACTCATTGGTGAGCGAGCTGACTCGTCAGAAATTACAAGGTAGGTATGGAGGACTTACCCATACGTGCGAAACACCAGAAAAGTGCTTGCTCCAGTCCTCCAGAAAATCCATTGATGCCCAGTGATAGGATCAAGCTAGCAGAACCGTCGAGGTGCCGACGCCACATTTTTGGAGAGCCTGGATTCCAATTAACCATCTGAGGCCGAAAGGCATGGCTTGGGCTAGCACTGTCTGTAACTTACAGCTCATCATCTCCAGAACGCAGAGAACAACGCATGATGCTACCACAGTCGTCGTCCTTGTCTGAAGCTGCGGGACAAGCTGATGGATAGCTTCCTGGTACAGTCCTAAGCTGGTGGCAGGTCGGTTCGGAAATTTCCGTTCCAGTTGCCGGGCTGAAAGTGCAAGCATCGAGAATCGCAAGTGGGGATGTTCTCGTGCCAACGGGGGCAAGACACGAACAAAGCGCCGCCGATTGTCAAACTTGTCGAGCTAGGTAGGACGTGAGCAAACCGAACGATTCGTCTGATGGGGTTCAACTTTCTGCAGAAAAAGGCACACTCACCCACGGACCGATTTCGTCTACCCAATTCTTCCATAATTCGAACTCCTCCTGTTGTGATAGCTCGCTGAGCCGGGGGGTTGTTCGAGATAAAGCCACATCGTCTAGTGGGGATACCGTGTCCGACGTGTGAGGGTTTGGCGGTAAGTATGTCTCGACGGACTGACCTTCAGCTCGAATCGTTGCGTGCGCTGTCTCTGGGCACTCCGGTGTCCCGCATCGGCTTGGAAACGCTGAGCGAGCTGCATTGAAAGTATGGCTCCTGAGAGCGGAATGGAATTCCAGGTATGCTGAGCCAGGCAAGAATATACCATCGTGCGACATGCCCTCAGAACCCGGACTGGCGATACTCGGATTGCTGCTGTGATTTGCCGGGTGCAGCAGTGCACTCTGAGGTGCCTCGACATTATGCGGCGCCCCAGGGGCAGAGCATCCCAGGTCAAGCAACTGGGCAGCTGCAGAATGAATCATGTCGTACGAATGCGGCGACAAGATATTTTCTGAGCCCTCAAGGTTTGGAACATGACCTGCGGCCGGCGTTACAGGTGCTGAGGCAGCATCAGTGGCATGCCCCGAGCTACCTGTGGCGGTCAGCGAAGCCACGTCGTCTCTCTGGCCGGACAACGTGGAAACTGTGCTGTCTTTCGAGGACTTAGGGGATCCACGCGGTTGTTGATCCCTTAGGTCCTGTTGATCTGACGTCCTATGAGGTTGGCCTGCGACAGGGCCGCCATTGGCGGACATGTTGGACTCATTCCAATAATCTCGGATGACCTCACTGGTCACATCAATGATCTGGCATAATTAGAATAGAGAACATTGTGAGCATTTCTGGTTCAACTCTCACCTCAACATCTCCGCAAGATTGGCCCTTTGCCGTCTCAAGCATCGATGGATGGCTGGCGGGAATGGACTCGACATGCTCAGGGCGGAAGACGAGCCGCACACCCCATTCGCACGGCACTCCTCTCAGCGAGCACTCCTTACAGGATGGTCTCTGCTCATCACCTGCTCACCAACACATCTGATTAGACAGAGATAGACGTTGTGGCTTACGGATATATGGCTAGTTCGTCCGCAATGTGGTGGGAGACAGTGTGGCGAGAATGTTGCCGCGGTGGGCTACTCACATTTCTTGCGCTTGCGCCTGCAGTTCCAGCACCCGGTTCGCGTTCGGACGTGCTTGGCCCTTGGGGTGCGACGAGCAGTCTGGGCCGGCCGATGAGGATCGCGGGCCCGCCGGCTTTCCACTCGGGGTGAGGCCGAGGCACTGTCGTCGGTCATTGTCGCCTGCGCGGAAGCTGGTCCGCCTGGGTGCAGTCTTTGGAGAGACTGTCAAGTCGGCGATGGCTTCTCAAGAGCCTACCATCGTGTGCAATGACGAATGCCCGACCCCGTGACGTCGAGTAAGGTGCGTTACAGTGGGATTCTGCACTGTTGCTATGAATCGCCGACGTCCTCGGCACCTGGCAGCTCGGTAGACCACCTGGTCGACGGCTGTGTGCTGCTTGGGATATCGACCTTGGAAGAAATCAAGACACTCGGTTAATACTCCGCCCGGCTTGCCTGATCCGTCGGGTTGAATTCGAAGTCTGGGGCCGCATTGACAGAACTGCCTCTAGCCTTTCCATGGATGGGGTCGCATTGGGTAGACCTTGGGGTGGGTGGGGTTTCTGGGGTCATGACTCTCCTCCACCCGAAACTTGTTAGGCGAGGTACGGAAGTTGGTAGCGACGCCAACGACGCTTGCGACTTCCCGGAATGCAGAATAGGCAGCCAGAGACATCCGACGAGGCGCCGTCGTGGCTCTTCTCCAACGGCATTTGGCCACCCGCGGAGTTCAGACATCGTGGGGAGCAGAGAGTGCGATATATGAACTACAGTCTTCATCATGGCCGACCAAGTCCTCCGACCCTTACGATGGAAAGTACACACATCGTCTCTGCCCCAATATCTCCAAAATGGCTCCTTCAGTAGTAGATGTCCCCACAGACACAGTCTCACACCTGCCGTTGAAACTCTCAGCGAACGGTGACAAGACCAAAGGAGACCATGGCAACATTCCAACACTCGAGCTCAAAGATGTCGCAAAGACGGATTTTGTCCTCAGGACCTTCAGATGTCTCATTGCCGACCTCTGCGAGCAGTTCAAGGGCGGCCACCCTGGGTATGTATCCGCATTGTTCGCTCCATTTCTTATGAGTGGTGGCTGATGAGCGGCTATTTTCACAGGAGCGCCATGGGAATGGCAGCTATCGGCGTCGCATTGTGGAAATATGTGATGCGTTACTCGCCAGAGAACCCAAATTTCTTCAACAGAGACAGATTCATTCTCTCAAATGGTGAGTTTCCTCTCGTCTCGGTTACATACCGGATCTAGGAAACAAATGTTGACAATCGTCTCTGTAGGCCACTGTTGTTTGTGGCAGTACACCTTCATGCACCTTGTCGGCTACAAGAACATGACGCTTGACCAGCTCAAGTCCTATCACTCCGACCGGACCGACTCCATCTGCCCAGGACACCCAGAGATCGAACATGAGGGTATCGAGGTGACGACGGGACCTCTTGGCCAGGGTATCGCGAATGCCGTGGGTATGGCCATAGCCACCAAGCAGCTGGCTGCCACATACAACAAGCCCGGCTTCCCCGTAGTAGACAACACGACATGGTGTATGATCGGTGACGCATGCCTGCAGGAGGGCGTCGGGCTGGAGGCCATCTCGCTGGCGGGACACTTTAGGCTGAACAACCTCGTCGTCGTCTACGACAACAACCAGATCACCTGCGACGGCTCGGTGGATCTCACCAACACGGAGGACGTCAATGCCAAGATGACGGCGTGCGGCTGGAAGGTCATTGACGTCCTGGACGGAAATCACGACGTTGAGGGCATCGTCTCCGCCCTGGTCGAGGCGCGCGCGAGTACCGACAAGCCTGTCTTCATCAACATCCGCACCGTCATCGGAATCGGCAGTAAAGTGGCCGGCGACGCAAAGGCTCACGGTGCCGCATTCGGCGCGGAGGATGTCGCCAACATCAAGAAAAATGCCGGTTTCGACCCCGAGAAACACTTTCAGATCTCACAAGAGGTGTACGACTACTTCGCCGAGATCAGGACCCGGGGCCGCGGTTTTGAGAAGGAGTGGAATGACCTCGTCACATCGTACGAAGGCTCATACCCAGACCTGGGCAAGGAGTTCGGGCATCGCGTACGCGGCGAGTTCCCAGAGGACTGGACGAAGCTCATCCCCAAGAAGGAGGACTTCCCAACGGCGCCCACAGCCTCGAGAAAATCCGCAGGACTGGTCTGCAACCCCCTGGCTGCCAAGCTGAGCAACTTCATGGTCGGAACGGCCGACCTGAGCCCTTCGGTCAACATGATCTGGAAGGGCAAGACAGATTTCCAACATGTAAGCACCCGATCTTCCCGACTTGCTCTGCTTCAGTGACTGACCTTTCTCTCCCCCAGCCTGACCTCCGACCAACATGCGGCATCACCGGCGACTACTCAGGCCGCTACATCCACTGGGGCGTCCGCGAGCACGCCATGGCGGCCATCTCCAACGGCCTCGCCGCCTACAGCAAGGGCACCATCCTCCCCGTGACCTCCTCCTTCTTCATATTCTACATCTACGCGGCGCCGGGCATCCGCATGGGCGCCCTGCAGCGCCTGCAGGCCATCCACATCGGCACGCACGACAGCATCGGCACGGGCGAGGACGGCCCCACCCACCAGCCCGTCGAGCTGGCCGCCCTGTACCGCGCCATGCCGAACCTGCTGTACATCCGCCCCTGCGACAGCGAGGAGGTCGCGGGCGCCTTCATCGCCGCCCTCTCGGCCCGCGACACCCCCTCCATCATCTCGCTCTCCCGCCAGAACCTCGAGCAGTACCCGGCCCACTCGTCGCGCGACGGCGTCCTCCGCGGCGCCTACCCCTTCATCGAGGACGACGACGCGGACGTGACCCTCATCGGCGTCGGCGCCGAGATGGCCTTTGCCGTGCGCGCGCGCGACGCCCTCCGCGACCGCCACGGCCTGCGCGCCCGCGTCGTCAGCTTCCCCTGCCAGCGCCTCTTCGACGCCCAGCCGCGCGAGTACAAGGCCGAGGTGCTGCGGTACCGCGGCGCAAAGGCCCCGCCGCGCGTGGTCGTCGAGGCCTATGCCGCCAACGGCTGGGAGCGCTACGCCGACGCGGGTTACTCCATGAGCTCCTTCGGCCACTCGCTCCCGGGGGCCGCCGCCTACAAGTACTTTGGCTACGACCCGGAGCTGATCGCGTCGCGCGTCGCCGCTTTCGTCGGGGAGTGGAAGGAGCGCGGGGCGGAGGAATTCAGGGGTGAGTTCAGAGACCTGAACCTTGGTGCTGGGGACCACTAGAGTGGCTCTTGGCCCCGCTGTTGTATATACCAAATCCGTGGTGTTCGATGATGGATACTGGACGACATGTACGCGTAATGAGAAGAACTTTTGCTTCAAAGCACTGTGCTAGGGGCTTGCTGGTTAAAAGGACCGGATCCCTATTTTGGAGCCTGTCAATGCAAGTCGATTGCTAGAAATTTGAGAAATTTGACTGCATGTTTGAACGACTCGGATTGTTCTCCGTCTTTGATCTCAAATGAGCGTGCTGTCCCTACTGCGGTCCATGTCAGACCTTCGAAATGATTTGCGCGAGCAAGAGGGGACAGTTGAAGTGTTCTTTTGAGAATAGAATTGATACTGGTATCTAAAGTGAATCCTAAAAAGTGGTCTATCCAACCGAATCCGCAAAGTCGCGTTCTCCAGAAATGTGTCAGGGATATTTCCAGCCCGTGAAAGCCCGTCTTCAAATGTTTTTCAGCATGGGAATCATGAAACGCCTCTGTCGCAGGTCTTCCCACAAAAGTCGAGCCCAATCAATGACCATGGCCGGGGCGAATCGAACAAGAACCAAAAGAAAGCTGCAATAACGCCGGGGATAAGTGAAACCAGAAGTCAGAGAAGAACAAACTTAGCGGCCACCATAGTCGCTAGCATAGCCAATCTCGCCGAAACCCTCAGTCATGCCACCAGGGCCGAATCCGGTCCCTGGCCCGGAAACGTAACCATCGTCATTCTCATTCTCAAGATCAGAGGCATCGAAGCTCGACCGACCGCTGAGATCATCTCCCATGTCACTCACATCGCCCTGCATGTTCGCTGCACCCCAGTCCATATTTGCCAGCGCTGGGTATTGCGCCAATAGTGCCTGAGGAAGCATGTATCCTCCTGCGGATGGGTAGCTTGGGTTCTCCAGGGCCGGCGGTGCCATTAGACCGCCCATTGCCATCTGCTGGTGCTGAGCAGCTGCGGCCTGCTGTGCTGCTAGTCGCTGCTCGCCCCATTGACGTTGACGCTCGATCATCTCCTCGTCGAGGAGTGGCTTGATACAGATACGGCCTGCCTCGGAGCGGAAATGCCGTCCAAGCGCATCAGCACGTGCGAAACGCCTTCCACAGCCCCACTGTCCGCCGGCCTTGAGGTCACCTTTGCAGACGAATTTCTTCTCTCCTGAATGAAGGCCCTCGTGTCGCTTCCGGTCATGCTGTCGTGCAAACGCCTTGCCACACACAGTGCATACGAAGGGCCGCTCGTCGGTGTGGGTGCGAAGGTGAGAACGCAGGTTGTACGCACGGGTGAAGCGCTTAGGGCAGAGAGAGCATTGGAAAGTCGCAGGGTGTTTCTGCACGCGTTTGGGTCCTCCGGAAGTATCCTGGCTGCCCTCGCCCTCCACGAGGCGGAGCGCGATCACATTGTTGGGCACAGCAGACGTTGATTGACGTCGCCTGCTGGGAGATGTAGACTGCTGACGGTCAAGAGGCGACAAAGACCGAGACGAATCGTCCCTGTTGGGAGAAAGCCCAGGACTGAGATGGGGAGACATTGAGCCCCCCGGTGACTGCCGGTAAGCACCGCTGTTGTAGGGATCGGTGACAGCTCTGGGCCTGGCACGCTGGCGACCTGTCTCAAAGTAAGCATTGGGTTCAAAATAATGACGAGCGAGACAAACTTACCACGTTCAGGAGGTGTCAAAGCATCAGTATCCATCGACGACCTGCCGTCGAAGTTGCTCCGCACTGGTGGTGGGGCGTAGTCGATGTTGATAGTAGGGGCCGCTAGCTGTGGCATGCTCTGCGTCGCATCGCCAGGCGCACTGGTCTGCTGGAGCTGAGGGAAAGCCTCTGGGGCCTGCAGGCCGTACTGTTGGGGCGGCGCACCGACGAAGCCATTGCTTCCGAGGGTGAAGCCGTGCTGAGTGACGTCGGCCATCTGCTGTTGGGGCAGTATCCGGGGAGAGATGGCAGGGCTGTGGGACGGGCTGCGTCCTCTGTCAGAGATGGTAAAGCTGCCGATACCGTGAAGCTCTTGGAGTACAGCTGGGTCCTGGGGACGTTGCATGGGAGAATGGCTCGGGTCCATGTGGTCAAAGCTGTCGTTCGCGATCAGGTTCGGCGAGTGGCCGACCGACGACACGTCGGAGTACTCGGAAGGGCTCCTCCTGTGCGACTGGAACTGAGGCACGTTGCTCCAGTCCTGGCCGGGAAGCAGGGCGGCCTCGACGCCGAGTGATGCGTTGCGCGAGTGGCCTCTCGGGCGCTGCGCAAACTGGTGCTGGTTGAAATTGGGGGAGTGGTGCGCTGACGGGGCTGACGTTGGCTCCTGGTTCAGAAGATGAGGTGGGGTGGGGCTGTGGTGAGGTTGCGCCGATGCCATGCTGTTGTCCGGAGCGCCAAGGGCCGGGTTGAGACCCGGGTCGCCGGCGAAGAGCGAGGTGCTGTACTGCTGCTCTCCCGTGGTGGACGGGAAGATGGTGAAGTCGTCCTGGAAGTTGTTCGCCACGGTGTGCTGGGGCACCTGCTGCTGTTGTTGCTGGGCGAAGGAGTTGAGGTCGTTGGTTCCCTCCAGCTGCGCTGTGAAGCTCTGAAACGACGGGTCACCCGAGAAAGACTGGCCTTGCTGAGGGTCAAGGAAGTTGTTGCCGTTATAGGTGGAGTAGTCCGAGGTGCCGGCGGCAAAGGGCTGTGCTTGAGATTCCAAATCAATACCCAGGCCGATGTTTGAGGCTTCTGCAGGGTATGGTCGGGCGGGAGAAGGCGAGTGGCTTTGGTTTATATGAGGCTGTTGCTGATGTGCGGCAGCAGAGGGGGAGCGACCCCTTCCCTGCTGTTGGTCCATGGTGATGTGGGTGTGATATGTACTCCGGGGCACGGCTCCCGGTCCACCAGGGGAACTTGAACCCCAGGGCCTTGTGTGGCACTGGAAAGCTTGGGGTAGAGGAGTGGATGGTAAGTTTAGGTTAGGTGTGGTTTGCTTGATGTTTCCGTCTTTAGAACAGCAGGTATCTGGCAAGGCAGTTTCCGGGTCAGCCTGCGAGACTCGGTGGCGGAGCACCAGTATTGGGGCTGTGCTGGACGCAAGAGCTGACAACCCACCCAGGAAACGGTCCTATCAGGCCCTACCACCTCGGTGTGATGAGACAGTTATTGGCTTTCAGCAGACGTCAGGGCCACCTCACACACACAAAAAAACAAAGCGGGAAATGCTGCTGCTGGTGTCTGCCGGAGCTTGGAGCACTGGGGTTGGTGCCTGGATGTCGTGCCCTGGTGATGTGTCCTAGTGCCTGACGGCATGCGCAGCCCCGTTGGTACACAGCGATTGCCCTCTGTCTCTGTTTCTATGCGGGTTTCTTCGTCCTGCCAGAGAACCTGGTCTCCCAAACGGTTATCAAATTTCGTAGTAGAGCTCTTTTGCGAAGACCAAATGTCTGCAATCTCTCGGTGTCAAGTGTGCGCTGTCTTGCTTGATTGGTGATGCCGTTGCACTGCGAAGCTGCAATTGGATGCGACGGGTTCCTATGGCCTACCACCCTGCGATCTATGTTCTTTCTCTGCAGTCAGAATCTCGAGCACGTTCTTGCCAGCCTGATCGACCTGACATCACAAAGGTGGAATGCGCCGAGTGGTTTCTTGTGGGTGGCCGTGAGGCTGGTGTCTCACGGTGGTGTCCCCCCACTCGCGTAATCCAGCGACAGCGGGAAGGCTGTGCAGGACCAAGGGTAGATTGCCCCGGGCTCAGGACCATCGGATCGGGACTGACCTCTTTTTTGATCTCCAATCTTGATTCCGGAAACAATACCTCCCCCTTGAAAGCCCGTATACGATGACGCGACGCACTCGAGGCGGTTGGGAGCTGGGAGCTGGCAGCTGGTTCACAGCCTGGCGCGACCTTGTCTCGACGAACGCCGACTCGCTTCTGCCCCTCAATGTGTGTCGCGCGGGACTCGGGGAGGTGCCTGCTTTCGACCGTCGGCACGAGTGCTGATGTCAAAATCCAGGACGTCAGGCGTCGAGGCTGTCAGGACCTGGCGGGAAGTGAAGAACAGATTGAATGCGCGCGACGATGCGACGATGCGACAAACGGGTGTCGGTTGGGAGACGTGGGCGCTTAGATCGGGCGGGCGGATTCCGACTTTGGCCGTGCTGGATTGGACTGACGGGACTCAAGGCCGTCGTATCGTGTCTGGAGTCGCAAGTGTATGAATATGACGTGTCGCAAGAGCACGTTATCTCGTGAAAGGCCTGGCTATCGTGTGCAGGGCAGCACTGAACGCTGGGAGAGTGTATGAAGAGTCGCGAACTGGTGGCAGGATGACAGCGACAGCGACAGCGACAGTGACAGCTGAACTGAGACCACCAAGTGGAGGAAACCCCGAGCCGGGGGGTGATGGTGCAGGCCTAGGACCGTTGACGGGCTGTTGGAGGCTACCAGCTACCAACTGTGCAACTGTGTCGCCTAGGTTCATGGGTAGGGTACCTGGGCAGGGTACTGTGCAACCCAATACCCCTCCATTTCTCCTCTGTCTCCACACCCAAGAGCGTGCTGGAGATTGCTGTAGAATGGGATTCTCGTCGGGGCATACGCTTGGCTGTAGTTTGTGCACTGCCCGTTCTATCAGGACACAGTACAGACTCTGTGGTCTTTTGTTAGTGGCCCCCCTGCGACCGTACAGTGTCCAAAAAGCCAAAATGGAGTAGCATCAGGACCCTCGAGCAGACCGGAAACCGGAGTCGAGGTTCACTGACAGCTGCAGCGACAAACTGACTGATTGAAGTGGTCCATACTGCACAGTTGCAGCCGTGCATCACTCTCTCACCATCACACGAGGCAGAGGCAGTGAGCGCCTCCCTCTCTCGCATGTGGCAGCACAGCACAGCACAGCATAGCATAACATAGCACAACACAGCACAACAATATTCATCCATTGTTTACGTCTATATCTCGGTTTCGTATTCCTATCCCGCCCGCAAAGAACCGGGTCGCCGTGCAGGGATGCTTGCAACAAATGCTGACTGGGCCCTCATCTCTGTCCTCCACGCTGTCCCTCCTGGCGCAACGCTAGACTGGATGGCTGCCCTGACAAGGCGATTCAGGATATGTCCAGGGTTTTATCGTGCCAGCAGCTGGTATCATGTCGAGTCTCGGATCGACTCGAGCCCAGGCCGTGGGCTGACTATAATGCCTGGCCAAGAAGGCGACAGGATGTCGTCCGGATAGGAAAGCTCCCGCTACTGATGAGACAGCCCCACCGTCTGTGACTTTTTTGCACAGTCAGGCCCCAGTTGCGAGCACCACTACCTAAATGGGCACCACCACCAAGACGACTGTCCTACAACAGGAAATCTATGTAGTAGTAGCTATGTGCTGTCAAATTTCCAGCATTTTGGTACCGATCCGTCGGGCGTCATGGAAAAACTGCCTAAGGAATGGGCGCTCCGGGTTCTCATGACTCGATCACCACGAGCAGCACCGTCGCAACCTGAGAACCGCCCTCCATTTCAGCCTACGCACACATTCCGCTCCGAGCAAGCCCATTGGGACGTTGAATTATCGTACTACACCACTGCAGCCCTCGAAGATCAAGAAGACGCGTACCATCTGGGCAACACGGGCGCGGCGCAGGCTCGAACGGGGCGGAGCAGCACAAGCTTGACTGCTCGACTTCGATGCCAATTCATCGCCGCAACCCCAGCCCTATCTGAGCCGAGGCGTCATGCCGTGTCTACCACGTCGTCTTGATCGCCAATGTCTTAGACCTGCAGGCTGGACTCGCTGCTAGCCCCAGATCCGCCTGGGCGCCACTAACCCTCACTCTGGCGTCGACACTCGCGCCCAGTTACGTTTGCTGCCACTGCACTGCCCACCGGCAGTAGTAATGACATGTCTTTCTGCTCGCTGCCACTGTCCCCGGCGCTCGGGCTCCTATGCAGATGAACCTAATCTCGTGGCATCTGCCATCAGACCATATGACGATTGAGGCTGTACCCAATCTACCTGAACCGTGTTCCCCCTCGACAGGGCTGCCCTGGCGCGCTCAATTCCCATGGGAAAGGGGAACCGCAGCATTGAAACAATCAGATGAATGCTAGTCCACCGCTCACCAGGAACAGCAGTACCGCCGCGACGGCGACAGCAGCAGCAGCAACAACAGCAAGGCTCGAGGAGCAACAACCGTTGATACCGGAGAACAATCCCTTTGGCCCGTCAGCTTCATTTGCCGACCCATCGTCGGACTCCCACCAATCAAAATGGACAACGCTTTAATACAGGAGCCTGCTGCCCTCCTCCTTGCAGTCAGTCAGTCTGCCTACACGCGGAAAGACTACGCACCCACAGGCCTGTTTCAACCTTGCCCCCCACCCCTGATCGTTCTTGGACGGGCGATCGACAGGTGAGCCCTTCCCTTGCCCAGCTGGAAGACAGGGTGGCAGGGTGGACTCGGCTTCTATTTTGGAAACCCTCCACATCTAGACCCTTCAGTCGGAAGCCTGCTTTCCAAGGGCATTCGGGAAGGGCTCTCCTTGGGGAGCAATACACGGTAACAATGGGCGGACTGAAAGAGATCGACCACACCTCCTGAATGATCTCATACCCCCGATCGACAGTCGTCCGAACCTGCCACTCATCAACTCTGCTTACATGACGGGTCTTCCTGAGCTTAATATTTCGTCCGAGGTTTTAGTGATTAAGGGGCAGAGGAAAAGCGCCAGGGGTGCCGCCATGGAAGTCATTGTCTCACTCGAAGCATCTTGGGCGAGCCTGGTGGTTACATGCGACCCTGACTCCCGACCCGTCAGTTCGCTGGCATCGGACACTTGTTATTATTGTTGACAGATGAGCGAATAGTGTCGTCTAGTTGCATCGCAACAGCGCACCGAGCGAGACAAACATCCACCCGTTCTCGCCACCAACCCTCCCACTCCCCACCCATCGGGATTCAGATTCTGCAGGTGAGATCTGTAGGGCTGATTCATGCCCTTCTAGAAAGCAGCAAAGGGCTTCGAAGGATTTCCGCCGGCGGGCTCCTCCAACGCTTGCCCCGTCCCACAGGTGTCCACCTGCCTAGCCCACCAGGACAAAAAATAAACATTGGCGGATTCTGAGTTGCGGCCAACTTCGAACCTAGTCCCGTCCTACCCCCACGCGCCTGGCACGGAATCTCTGGTGGTTCGTCCACCCAATGACTCTGGGTTGGACTGACCCTCCAGTCTCCGGCTTACCTCTTACCCCTTTGGGCCCGTGGTCCTTTTGCCCAGCAAGGGGTCAAGACCGAGGTCGTAGAGTCTTCACGTGGCTCATTACTTTGCGGGCAACTTCCCACGATGCTCACGACAATGCGCAGATCTATGATCTGATATCAATGCTGAGTTGACCCACAGAATGCAACACGCGCGCAGCAGCTGGCAGGACAGATCCCCCCTTGGCCTAGCCTCGCGATATGCAAGCAAAGTGCTTGAAGTGTGTATAGGCAGGCATTTTCCAGGGCTTCCAAGACCGAGAGACCTCTCATTCCGAGGCCGTCCGTTATCCACCAGTCTCTGGCTCGCCTGGTCGCCACCTGCTCCAAGTTGTCCTGCCCCTGATGCCCGGCCCAGATGGTCGCACACGTGCGGTTGCCGAGACGCATCACGTAAGTGGGCTTGGAGTCTGCCTGCAGATCAGTCAGCCGGCCCATGTCAGCCTTGTACGTCTCTGCGTGAGACCGACCAGACCGGTACAGGCAAATGCATATCTAGTGGCTCCGTTGAGGGACGCAAGCCCTGCGCTGACTAACAGAACTGCATAGCAAGTCTTTTTTTGGAGGAAGTGAGTCCATTGCTTGTCTCCTTGACAAAGCTCTATAGGTCTATTTTCAGGGTATCTTCGGAGTAGAGAATTTTCCAGGACGCCGCAGGCCCTGGCCAGTATGCAATCAGAGAAAAACAAAATGAAAACGTCTAAAACCGTTCGTCGTGTTCAAACCGCGCCCCCCCCCCCCTTCGACGCCGTCCCTGCACGTGTGTGCCATTGCTCTTTACAGAACCTCCTCCCTCTCCCACCCCTCAGCCTTGGTCATCGGGATAAGCTTGTGCCCGTCCCTGTACGTGCTGACGAAGGGGTTCGGGTCCTCCGTCTGGTTCAGGTTGCCGAGCGTGTGGTTGACCCCGCGGTGGGTGGCCTCGTCGGCGCGGATGTACAATATCAGGTCCCTCATCGTCCGCTTGCCCTCGGGCATGTTCCAGTACGTCACCGCAATGTCGGGGACCTTGAAGTCCGGGTCCGTCCACTTGGGCAGGTAGCCGGCCTCGAGCTCGCGGATGCAGCGCGTGTAGGTGTGGACGGCCTCCTCCTCGAGGTAGCCGACGAACCGGTGGCAGATCTTGGGCGAGACCAGGTAGCTGAGGAACATGGCGTTGAAGTAGACGCCCTGCGCGCCCAGGATGAGGAACTTCATGAACCAGCCTGGCTCGCACATTTTCATGAAGGTCTGTGGACGAAAAGTTAGACTTCTTGATGCTGCATGAAAATAAGGGGAAGGTGCCATACCAGGAGGTGCATTCTCTCGTTGTAAGACTCTTCGAGCAGCGTCTCGATCCAGCCATTATCACGCTTCAGGCGCCGGATCGAGTGGAGGTGTCGAAGCATTCCGGCGATCATTCCAGGTACGCCAGCGATGGACTCGAGAAAGATGAAGCGGACCAGCCACTGCGCCTCCGTGAGAGGCTTGTCGGCCACCACCGCCGTGGTGGGCTGCTTCTTGTCTGTCTTCTGGTCTTTGCTCAGCCCGTTCACCGCGTCCATCCCCCACCGGCAAAGCCGCATCAAGCGCCAGGCAAACTTGTCACCTAGCGTGACGGGCGGGCGGTGGCCCGGCTCGACCGCCAGCATCGCGGCCTCTGTGGCGCCATGGTGAGGCCAGGCCGGGGGCGTCGTGCGGATGTTTTCAGTTTCCTTGGGCGGAAAGAAATCGCGGAGCTGGTTTGCCGGGGTGGATGAGAAATATCGGTGTTGGCTGGAGGAGGATGATGTTGTAGTTGTCGCAGCCAGGCGCAGGCCGACTACTGAGGAAGTAGAGCTGGAGGATATATAGGTCTGGAGCAGAGGAGCTACAGCTCGGCTGAGCTGGCTCGCCTGTTTAGGAGAGCATATTTTGGTGTTGACCCGTGGGGCGAACATCGAGGTTGGTGGGCTGTAGGTAAGAGTAGAGATTTGTCTTCAATATAGATATGATGATGACTTATCAAGTCTTCTTTGGGTTGGACTACGGGGAATGGTAGGTCCTGAGGCAGATCTCTCCTTGGTCTAAGCCGGGCTTTATACGGAAGGGAGGCAGGTGCAAGTGAATGTTTGAGGCTGCTGCCGGCAGGGGGAGCCCGCTCATTACTGAGGTAGCAGGAAAAGACCGGAAAGAGAATGACGCTGAAGGAATAGCAGCACAATCCAGAAAAAGAAACAAGGACGCCATGACCACATATCCAGGCCGATTTCACCCATCACAAAGGCGACGAGTTAACGGCGGCCGGTAGTAAGCAACAGCCCGCCTTGCCCCAGTGTTACATTCCCTAGCCTTGCCGTGAGTAAGTTAAACGGCGTCTATGGGACCGCCCCAATCCGCTAGAGCCCGAGGCGCGCCCATCTTCACCGAAGGCCAGCAGCAAATCCCGATTCGGTGGAGCACGAGAGGTGTCTGAGATGAGTCTTTGACAACTCGATGGCTTTTTTTGTGGTCAGCTGGCCGTGGCTTTTGTCAGCCTGGGCGGAAAAGGAGCCTGGAAATTCTCTGGCCCAGGGGGTCGGGCTCGGAACAGGCCGGGACTGACAGCGGCTGAGTCTTTCCGCTGCATTGTCGTCGAGATCTGACCAATCGAATTACACCGACTTCTCTCCTGCAGACCCACCTTCGACCTCGCTCCCCGACGCCTCCGCCTCGTCTAGGTGTTTGAAGATTTCAGCAATCCCGAAGTGAGAACCGTTCACGGAGATTGTATACCGGATGACTACAGTAGCGGGCACATCTTTGCAGTCAAGCAGAGAACTTATAAAATCCGAAGCTGCAACAGATCCTCGACCCTGCTGGCCATGTCAAGCTGCCGTTGGCCTTGACATTAGGTTCACTTTGAGAGCACAGGTAATATCAGAGGTTCTGCTTTCCCTAATATCTTGGGAAGAAGTAATTCTTATATTTGACGAGCAACTTCATCGAGTTGAAAAATCTCAATATTAGCATCTCAGGAAAGTCCAAGAGACAAAGGAAGAACCCTTGCCAGCCGCTCACCAGCACTGACTCAACCCTGGGTAAGCCAAGAGGCTATATGAGAGGAGAAAATCAATCAAATTTATCCACTATTTAAAGCTGAAGATATACGTAGATTGAAGTATTCACAGGAAGGCAGTTGTTCCATGGGTGGCGTTGGCTCTTCCGGCATCGCGCGTGTCGTGGCACGGAAGTTTGTGCTCTCGCTCCGCCGACCCAGTTCAGAATATCCACCTCGGGACGTGAGAGACATGTGGTGAGTCATCTACTACAAGACCAGACAGGATTGCTTGTAGAGTATCTCTCTTCTCGTGGCAGTCTCCCACAAGATGATCGCTTATGGGTCAACCTCACACAAGCCGGCTTCGGGTAGGGCAACCCGGGCTCACTCGACCACGCTATTTAGATGAAGCTATTTGGCATCGCCCAGGTATGTCCAATATCCACCAGCGATATCACTGACTATTTCCGTAGACCTCCGTACCAGTGAGAACGCCTGACGGAGAAAACCTCTCGTGCTTTACGAAATAAAGGTCCCCAATCAATCAATGCTAGGCGCATGTTTGCTCTGCCCCCTATTCAACTGGGACGCAGGTACAATAATGAGGGCTGCAGTAGTTGGCCTAATCACCCAAAACAGGGGAACGCTGATCGATCAAGCAATTTGGACAACACATGATATTTTTGAAGAGGCAGAGATGGAAGCACAGGGCTGAAAACAATTTACTACCACACACTTTCTACACGGGGAAGCCTGCGCCAAATGGCAAACGAGTCCAAGACAGAACCTGTCTCGTTGAAGTGGCGATCGTGAACTGCGGCAGAGCTGAATTCGAGAATTGAGGATGTCGTAATTCTCTCTCGGAGGTGATTTGAGCTCATTATGAAATTGAGCCACGGTCCATGAAGCCTGGCGAGTTATTAGCTTACGCGGTTGCCGCTGACCCTCGATGTCGTGTGATGACCAGCGTGCGGTGGCACTGAGAACAGCAAAACTTCGAGTCGAGCCACCCGGTCGTTTTTGATTCAAGATTCTGAGTAGATTTTTGCCAAACTATATTCGTCCATTGTACGTATAGCAACTGATCGCAGCGAAGATGAGATGTGGATGAGATTCAAGCTAGAACTGACCCGCTTCTCTTCCAAGGGGGGCAGAAGTGACAACGATGGCTGTGCTTAGGTAACCGGGCTCTGTCACATTCCCCGCCAAAAATCTACCCCTCCAAATCCTTGCTTCCCGCGCCTAAATCGGTCAGTCATTTTTTCTGGCTTGTGCTCAAACGGAGCCACAATACCAACGCAACCGAGCACTTGACTTTGTCCCTGTCGACTCCCAAGAGCTGAGGCCCCGCGATCTCTCAGAACACAACGATCCACTGCTCCGATAACCGTCGAATCGTCCATACCCATCTAATAAAGCACAACCGTCTTCAATATGGCTGGAAAGTGGGGTAAGTAAGACTCATCCTCGAGTTGGGCACAATTCCCCCGTATGGCCAGTCAGCTCAGAGCCTCCCTGGTGTCCCGACTGCGCTCCACCAGACTCGCCGGTTGGGAGTTGAGAGGACGCTGTCTTTGAAACGTCCTCGTGGACCGACGGCTCTTTCTCTGGATCGTACTGACAATATTTCCTGCTGGCAGATGACGAAGAGGGCTCCGATGCCTCCAGCTCCCCCGAAGAGACCACCCAGGCTGGCGCCGCCGGCCGACGCAAGTTCGACGATGAGGAAGACGATGACGATGTAGGCATCTCGCCACCCAGCTCAACTCCTCTACCTGGCGCCAAGCTAATCGGCTCATCAACAGGTTCTAGACTCTTGGGACGCGGCCGAGGACTCGGAGGTCGAGCGCGAGAAAGCAAAGAAGGCTGAGGAGGCGAAGGCCAAGGCCGATGCCGAAGCAAAGGCCAACAAGAAGTCCAAGACACAGCGCCTCCAGGAGAAGATCGCAGAGCGTCAAAAGCAAAAGGAGGAGGATGAGGACTACGAGTCCGACGAGGACGAGGCCACCAAGAGGGCCCGTCTTGCTCAGGCTCAGAAGGAGGCCGATCTCAAGCACGCCGAGGATCTCTTCGGGGGCGATGTCGGGGGTGTGCCCTCCGGCCGCAAGGCAGTCATCAAGGGCTCCACCGTGCCTGACCCCAAGGACCCTAGCAACCTGATCGACTTGTCCACGATCGCTCTCTTCGACCCCAAGACGAAGGCCAACTTCGAGCAGCTGCGCGAGGTGATGGGTCCGATCATTTCCAACAACGCCAAGAAGGCCCACTACACGCTGTTCCTCGTCGAGTTCGCGAAGCAGCTGGCCAAGGACCTGCCCAGTGACCAGATCAAGAAGGTTGCCAGCGCTATGACGACTCTCAGCAACGAGAAGCTCAAGGAGGAGAAGGCCCAGGAGAAGGGCGGCAAGAAGACCAAGGCGGCCAAGACGAAGACCACCCTTGCTATCTCTAGGCCTACTGCTACCGACACTACTGCTTACGACGACAACGAGTTCGGTGATGATGACTTCATGTGAGGCAGAGAAGCTGAACAGATTTTGTCCCGGCCTAGCACAGGCAGCGCAGGGCTATTGTGGAACTAGGTACCACCCAGACGGGCGTCAGGTAACCGGCCCCGCCCGTCAGGTCGCCACTGCTCACGAGCAGGAGCGGCTTCATCCCAGGAACATTGGCCAAGGTCAGGCAGTGGACATTCACGCCCCCGTCTCTGGCGACAGACGAAGATAGCGTCGAGTCGTGGGGTTCAAGGTGTGATGGGTGGTAAAAAGCAGGTTCAGGCAGGAGCCGTTGGGAGAGATTCTGACAGACAGATGGGCATGGCATGCAAGCGGCATAGATTGCAGGCGCTACTTGGACAACAGAATTCTTAATACAAGTTTGCAGCTCCTCCACAGAATCTCATTGGAAGTGACCGACCTCAAAACCGCTGCCATCTATTCCGTAACGCAGAATCACAATTTGCTGTCTTGCTTCTTCCCAGTCTTGATGTTCTTCGAGTGTCCTGTCTTCAAGAAGCCGGGATACGACATACCCTCGTCAAGACCAACAGCCATTGCGCCAGGGCTCCTCCACGATGCGCCGTCGACAACCAGGACGTGACCGTTGACGTAGTTGGCAGCGTCACTGAACAGCCACACCGTCGCATCTGCGATATCGCGGACGGTGCCCCACCTGCCACTCGGGATGGCAGCGGTGGCCGCCTCGGTGTGGGCAGCTGTGCTACTGGCAAGCCGCTCCAGGCCTTCGGTGCCCGCGATTCCGCCAGGTGAAATCACGTTTGCGCATACACCCATGGGCCCGTACTCGAGGGATACGCTCGCCATGATGCTGTCCACTCCGGCCTTTGCGGCGCTGACGTGGGACTGGAGAGGGAGGCCGGTGTAGTGGAAGGTGGCGGACACGGCCAGGATCCGACCTCCCGTACCGACCTGGCCGGCGGGCGGCGGGTTTGGGTTCCGCGCTGCCGACTCGACCAGGTAGGGCGCAGTGGCCTTGACGGTGTTGAAGGTACCGATCGTATCGATCTCTATGACAGATCTGAAGCCGTTGGGAGACAGGCCTGCTATGGGAGCGACAAAGTTGCCTGCTGCGCCCGCGCTTCATATCGAGGACGGTCAGTACGCGGGGGTTTTACCATTTCGATACGATCAACATATGGAGAGACGAACATGACAAAGTCAATAGCACCAAGCTCCTTGACGCAACGATCGGCCGCGGCCTTGAGATTGTCGAACTATGAATTTGGTCAGTATATGTCCAGAGAGGTGGGCGTCGCGGGGACGGTGAAGATGAAGGTGACGATGACATACATTTCTCACGTCAACTCCGCCAATGCCGATGACCTTGGCGCCCTTTCGTACAGCAGCTATCTCTTTGGCACCGGCTTCTGTCTTCTCGACATTGCGACCGAGAATGCAAGCATTTGCGCCTAGGTAGACGAGAGCTTTGGTCTGTACCTTGCAGATGGTACCAGCACCTCCAGTCACGAAGACGACCCTGTTGTCTAAATGAAGAGGAGATGTCAGATCCCGGAGTATCCGATGTTAATTTTGAGTGAATAGACTTACTGAATATCCCCTCTTTGTAAATGCTGCTCAGAAACTCGGAGCGGTCGACAGCCATGATGTGTGATATAATATCGAGGCGGATTCACCGTCAACGCCAGCCAGAGATCCAGGTATTCAGGGGGTCAAGGAAGGCCGTGTAGAATGGGGCTCTCGTCTGTTCGATCTCTAGGTCACACGACACTGCGAGCAGGAAGACAAGACTACCGACGAAGAAATACGCACAGGACTCGTAGATGAAAGCCCAGGTAAAGCTATGCATTATTCCTCTGTCGTTTGAACACGGCGGGCCTGGGGCGGTCCGCACGGGGCTGCAACGGTCCCCGGCTTGGATTCCTTCCACAAGGTTAGAGTGGAGAAAACGACCGGGCCTCGGGGGGAGCTGGGCCTCGGCTCCTGCTTGATCAGAAATCGTGGGCAAGGGACTGGCTACCTGATTGCCTTACCCCTCAGGCAGGAGTTTTCCCTGTGCAACCCCCCACCCCAATGCTGGCTTTCAGGGTTGGCTTGACCAGCAAAGCTCTGTTCTAACAGGTCTGCGCCCTAAACTAAGCTTTCGCACTGTTGAACTCTCCCCACTCGTTGCCCCGGCAGCTGCATGGAAGTCGTCTTGTTCTTTTCGATCCTCATTAAACACGGCCGCTCGACACGCGCTCCGTCTGGCGTCGCGCCCGTCGCGAATAAGCACAACGTCACTTTCCAGCGGGATCAATTATTTCTACGCCTATCTTCCACAGCTTGCGCCTCATCAGCATCGCCTTCAAGCTGCTGTATCGGAGGTTTGCTCCACGGCATCGGCCACCATCCAGAGCATTACGATCGCGCTTGCGCATTCTCTGGTCGCAATTCCTGTCGCATTAAAGTTCACAACCCCACTAGTCAGGCCAGGACTTCAGTCTGGACACCCGTGTGAAGCGCAATCCCGACGCGATCGAAGCGCATCCGCCTTCCGCAACATTGCGATCATCCTGCGCAAGCAACTCAAGGGCTGAAACCCTACTATGGCCGACACAATGGGTGCGCCTGTCAAGGCGTTCAAGAAAAAGAAGGCTTTCGCATTCCTCAAGTCAGCTTCCAAACCATCACCTGAATCAGGAGGCGACCACTTGGACAAGGAAGCTGGCGAGGACGATGATGGGCTCGATTTGTTCAGGCGGTCCCGGGATTTTTTCCCTGAGTTGGTGCAAGAGCAGGAGCACCGACAGGCCACACCAGAAGAGAAAAGTGAACACCAAGGTCGATCGTCGCAAGAAAGCTCCCAAACTCTGTCGCCTCCATCGTCCAAGCGCCGCAAGCTCTCGTCGCCTACGCGCATGGATGACTTCAGGGACACCGAAGAAGACCTGTACGGCCCACCAACGCCCCCACGTCGCGTAGCAAAGTCTCGTTCAGCGTCTCCGCGGAAATCACCCACCAGACAGTCAACACCATCGCCGACCAAGAGCAAAGGCAAGGAGAGGATGCAACCGGTGCGAAGTGACATTCTTCTCACGCCCACACGGTCGAGTTCCAACCAGCCAGGCGCGAACGAGGTTATATCCTTGGACGACGACGACGAGGATGATGTTGCCGAAGTGTTTCCTGTGGGGACACCAGCAGTCGCCACGACTGCCAGCACCAGGACAAGTAAGGGTGTATCAATACCTCAGGAAGACGAGACGCCAAGTCCTGGTCCAATCATGATCGATGACAGCGACGACGATGTGTTTGAGAACCCTACCGATCCTGTAGATGACGACGATCCGTTTGCCCATTTCGTTCAGCGAGCTCGCGAGCGCGAGGCTGCCGCCAAGGCTGAGGCGGCCGCGGCAACCTCCTTCAGATCCGAGACTCACCCTTCGACACCAGAAGGTGCACCGAATCGACGGCGGGAGCCTGTGATTGAGGTGAAGATATTCGTTCAGTCACGCATAGCAAAATTCCAGGATGTCGGCCCCTTTGGCGCGAAGCGAGGCATGAGCCAGAATCTAGGAGTCATTCGAAGGACTTTCTTGATGTGGCTAAGGAAGGCTGGTCATGCAGTCTCGGACGAGGATGAAGCGAACATCTTCCTCACGTGGAAGCGCCGCAAGATCTACGACGTGTCCACGGGCGTCAGTCTGGGGTGGAATCCGTCGGTGGCTGAGGACGTCAGCTCGTCTTCGACGCCTGGTTTTACAAAGGGAGGTGTCCTGCTGGAGGCCTGGACCCAGGAAGACTTTGACGAGTGGCTTGATGAAGAGGAAAAGCAAAGGATGATGAAACGAGGCGATCTGATCGATGACGTCTCCGAGGACGAACCTGTGGAGGAGAAGGTCGAGGACACGAGGATTCGGATCGTCATTAGGGAGAAAGATCAGGAGCCTTTCAGAATGGCAGTCGACCTGGACACGAAGGTCTGTCTCCTGATTCATGCCATCCGAAAGATGAGGAAGATCCCGAACGACAGGGAGATCAAGCTGAGATACGAGGGAGAGTGGTTGGAGGGAGAGGTGACGGTCGAAGAAGCCGACATTGAGGCTGATTGTGCCGTTGAGATGTATTTGAGATGATTCGTGGGCTGCCACACAAGCCCCTGGCAGCAGCAAGGAGACACAGGACTTTTCGAGGAGTTTCAAGGCGACATGGCGGGATCTTTCTTTTGGACCAGATACCCCACTATAGCAGGCATTTCTTTGACGCCGCAACACCAGGCTTGGGGCATGGATGCAAACAATCATTGGAGGCATTTAGTCATTCAACACGTCTTGAAAAAAAAAACTATTTTCCGCCTCTTGGAACGAGACATGCTATCTCCAGGTATCCGAAACCCCTCTACCAAATGCAAACTTTTCGGCCAGAGCTTGACCCCCCAAAGAAAAACGCCTATTCGCCTTCATGCCAGGTATAATCGTGAAACCCCCAACTCACCCCAAACGCTCAGAATCTCTCCTTCATGCGAGCCGACACCGTCCTCAGGCCGTTGTAGACCTTTCCTGGCGGCTTTCCGAGAATCAAGCTCACAATGGACTCACGAGCGATCCTCGTGTTCTTGAAGGCCCCGAGAATGTGGATCTTGGAATCGGCGAGCACGACCCGCGTGCGCGAGGCGTTCTCGATGGCGTATCTGGTCTTGCCGTCCTTGCCTGCGATACGGCCGATGGCACGTGCGAGATGATCGCCCTGAAGTGTCTTGACATCCTAGAAGAAGGGAAAATACACATGTCAGTATCTTTCTATGACTACAGCAAAAGGTCTGGGAGAGACTGGATGGGTATTCTGGCCTACTTTTATCTCAAACGTCTCGATGTAGAGGTCATCCATCCGGAGCAGGGCGATGGCGTCGTCGACGTCGAAGCCCAGGGCGAAAGCGCGCACGAAGTCCGCGCCCTTCTGGATGGCGCCGTTGTCGGTGGTGGCCTTTGAGGTGCGCAGCTCGACGGCCTTGCTCTTCATGTTCATGCGGCACTGCAGCTTGAGGTGCTCGACCAGGGGCGGGTAGATCTTGGGCCACGAGGCCTTGAGCGGCGTCATGCGGTGCGGCGGGATGGGCACCTTGCGGTGCTCGACGCGCACCGCCTCACCCCGGGACGACGAAGGCGCGAACCGCGGCCGGCCCTCCTCGTCCACGGCGTCGTCGAGCTGCATGTCTGTCTCGGGCTGCTGGGCCGCCTCTCCTCCCTCTGCGTCTGCTGGTGCTGGGCCGGCGTCTGGGGCGTCGATGAGGATGTCGTCGTCTTGGGATTCGGAGGGGAGGGGGATGTTGGCTGCCGGCTCCTCGGGGGCAGCCTTAAGGGCTGTTGGCGCAGGCATGGTGACGATGGGTGCGCGGGCTATCGGTATAGGAGGAGGATGTCCACTGCGTGATCGATAAGGCGGGGGCGAGGCAGCGATTCGGGTGCGGATTGAGGGTAGTGGAGAATGTAATTTGCTACTACTGGTGATCCTAAGTTGCTGCTGTCCCTGAATATTTGCCAGTCGAAGTTGTGTCGGATACCACTGATTCGAAATGTCGGTTGTCGCAAATCTGAGACTGGAGGTTGGTTGGTCGAGGGTTGGTTCAGCGAGTGGTAAGTACCCTTGAAAAGTTTCTGGCCATGGCGGTGGGATGCAAAAGTTGTGGTCCAGCCGGTGGGGCTCGCAGATCGACAATCAGCTCTTATCGGCACCCAAAATTCTGGACTATGCTCGAGCTACGGTCTGAATGAATACCTGGGTACTTGTGAGGGCGGCAGGGCGGGTGCCAACAATCCCTGCTCCCGTTGCAGCCGGGGATCCTTGGTGTCTAGCGCGTCATCGCTCCGAAGTTCTCTTCATGCGAGCTGCCTCCCGACCTCAAGGTTCTCCGGCAGAACAACAGAGCTATACCAATCATACGAGACCGTCCCCTCAAGCTGTCGCGGCAGCATAATCTCTCATCTTGGTGACTCACTGGCCTTCGACATGCCCAGTGTTCCAATCCCTATTTGAAGGGCGCGACTTGTTTGTACAAGCAGCCGCAGTTGCGACGCAAAGCACTTGTCGCTCGAAAAATCCGGTGATAACCCACAATAGACCGGCCAGAAGGCGCCGGCCAAAATTCCCAAAAAGCTTGACAAACCACCAAAACAGGAGACAAACGTCGCGATCAGTAGCGCAATCCAATATCTCTGAAGGAAAATAAGGCCTTTTCCAACCGGTAGACAGACCATTTGGACTAGGCACTGCGTAGTCGCAGCCACTAGCGGCACACTCCCAACCTCCATCCGATCGACGTCAGTGCTGCATAACCGCTACCACCTGGACGGACGACTAGACATTACACCACCTCCTGCGCTCAGTCAACAACTTCGATCCAATACCACTTGGGTGGGATAAAACACTCGCTTCACCATGAACGGATAGCACTTCCTGAAGAATGTCTAGCAGCTCGACAAAATTCGGGCGCGTCGTCTGGGAGAGCATCGCCCGAAGCTTTACTCCAAGATCGGCCCAGAGACCGTTCGCTTTCAATTTCCCACCCTTCAATCCACAGATCCGATCGATATCCCAGTACAATGTTCGACGCAACTGCTCCGGCGGGCTACTGCTGCTCGCTCTCGATGCCCCGCCATCAACCCAGAATGTGCTTGCCACCTGTGCCGCAGCCTCCGAATCAGTCGTGACAGGAACCACTTCCAGCCATGCGGCGGTCGTTCGAATGGCAAGACAGGCGTGGGCAAGAAGCATCCACACATCAGGCGCTGATAGACAGATTCAACAAAGGCGGAACAAAAGCTCAAAGGCGGGAGAGGAAGGAAAGGCAGCCAATCCACAACAGGGCCCACAACATGCGACGACACAGGGCAAGGAGCACGAGACCGCGGGCAAGAGCGTTGAGGAAGGCCACGACAGCCTCACAGATTCAGTCTCGAAATACCTGCATCTCCCGCACCTCCCCAAGATGCCCCATCGCCCTACCAAGGAAGAACTTCTGTCTGCGGCGAATGGGTTCTGGCAGAGACTCAAAGTCCGTTTCAAGTGGTTCTCTATACGGAGCGCGAGACCTTTCAATGCCGACGAGTGGGGCGCATTCTTGTCCTGGATACTGTTCGGGCACTTTGTCTGGATTCTTGTTGGAACCACTACATTCTGCTCACTGCTAATTCTCTTGGTGAACACCGTCTTCGCGCAAGGTTAGTGTTACACTCAGACTCTCTACGCTACAGCCACTGATAGTCGTCAATAGAAACGCTCGCTCGATGGGTCGGTGACTATCTAACCCAGGCAGCTGGAGTAACTGTCGTCTTCGAATCGGCCATCGTACCAAAGTGGGGAGATGGTGTCATCACCTTCCGGAACGTTTTTGTATCTCGCCGCCCTGGCCAGATCAAGTCGTCCGTCTCGAAAGGCTCTCCTACAGATGCAGCGGCCGCCGCCGCTGCTGCTCATCCTGACTCCCAGGCTAATCATGACGATGGAAACTATACCCAGTTCGATGTGTCCATCAGTGAAGTCAACGTCACGCTTTCTTTCGCCAAATGGTGGAACAGCAAGGGTCCTCTTCGAGATGTCGAGGTGAAGGGAGTCCGCGGCGTCGTGGACCGTACGTCTGTTTTCTGGTCAGGGGAGCCGATGGACCCTCTGTCCTATCGCCACGTCTATCAACCAGGGGATTTCGAAATTGAACGCTTCAAACTTGAAGATTTACTGGTCACGGTCCATCAACCCGGGGGTTTCCGTCCATTCTCCGTGAGCATATATAGCTGCGAGCTGCCGCAGCTACGCAAGCAATGGCTCTTCTACGACTTTCTCTCCGCATCTCATATGTCAGGTTCTTTTGACGGGTCATTATTCACGATACACCCGAAACAGATTCACGGTACCGCAGCTGGCGAGGAGAAGTACGCTGCAGACAACCTTGGAGAACCAAGTGCTTGGAAGAAGTTCAGCCGGCTCCGCATTGACGGACTTAGAATTGATCATCTGAACCGCGGTGTCCAAGGCACCTTCGGATGGATATATGAAGGAAACGTCGACATCGTGGCAGACGTCATGTTCCCGGCGGATCCCGACGAGAGCATTGGCAAGGTCATGAGCGATTTCTATGACAAGATGGAGGATGCGGTCACCAGCAATAGGTATCTGAGAATCCTGGACAAAGACATCGGGACAAACAGAAGCTCCTACAACATCAACAACGAACCATCGAACCCAACAAGGGGTCATCTCTCAGAAAACACCGAATACCACGGGGAAGAGACGTGGACGAATGCGTCAGATACAGACGAGTCATTGGACTCGGCTCAAGAAGAGGTTCCTCGTTATTTGGTCATGGATCTCCGCATCCACCTCAACGACGTCCGGGCCTCAGTGCCAATGTTTCATGCGACTCCGGATATCTCCTACGTCAACCAAAACTTGGTACGCCCCATCGTGGCCTACATCAACGCCAAGCACACATATATCCCGATTAACTGTCGCATCGTGAAGCGGCACCAAGACTTCGACGGGTCCTGGACCATATTTGACTGTGGCCTGATGGACGACATGTCCGCAGAAGTATATACCGCGTTTGCCCGCGACGTCGAGAACCAGCACTCGCGAGTGAAGAGGCTCAAGAAGGTCGGCTTCTGGGCTGTCAGCGTCGCGCTACAGGCCTTACTCGTGGGTGTTGCGGGTGACCTGATTACTTGAAAAGCGAATGCGCACTTCAAGTAATGCTCGAGACACAACTTCTGGCAGCCTTGTGTAGGCGGGTGGTGGCCTACCGAAACTGTCCTTGACGGACAGCCACGTCACGGGCTTGACCTGTGGGACAACAGCCCTGCACTCATCACTCGCAAACATGCTGGTGAGAATGATGACATGCTCTGAATTGGAGCTCCTCAGTCGTGCCTCGTCAGACCCCAGTTCCAGGGGGGCATTCAAGGCTACAAGCGTGATACGATGAAAAGCTGGAAACAGGAACGGAATGGCAGTGATTTCAGCAACTTCTCTACTCAAAGTGTCTGGGACGCAAATTACGCGTGCATGTATACAGGACACCAGCCACGGCGTTGGAGTTGAAGATATGGTATTTCTTCATTTGGAGTTAACGGGATTGGTTTCCGCCCAGACAGTCAGGTTGTGGCATTGGTTGATACCCTGACGAATTACGTACTGTCCGCGGATGAGCGTGTACACAAAAGGTTATATATACACACGGTTAAATGCCAACGATGCAATGTTCCTACTATAAAAATGCCCAGATGCTGTCTTAGCCATGCTATCCTATTGTTGTAGCAAATTTTCTTGCCACACCAGCGCTTCTGAAGGACCAGCAACTCAGTCATTTCAGTCCTTGAACTCTTTTCCTCGAACTATATACCCGAGGGATGGCCCATAACCATTCGTCATGCCCGTCGACCACAACTCAAAGCTCAGAGCTGGCTGTTCTCCACCTTCCAGTCCTTCTTGATAGAAATAGCGCCCAACTCAACATCCTTATCCGTGTTCGAGTCGACATGGCTGTGGCGGCTGATAACATCATTGCGGACGGAGTCGGGCCTCAGCCGCGGTGCATCCTCGCCAACCCCTGTGATGCAAACCTCATCCTCCAGAATTTTGAAATGTCGTTTGCGCTTCTGCGTGACGGCTCGGGATTTCAAAGTCGGCGGCCCCAGCTTGGCTGTCCCCGTCGGCGTGTACCTCCCGCCTAGCAGCGGGCGGAGGAGAGGGATGCAGGCGAGGGTGATGGCCAGGCACGGCTCGAGGGCGGACCACATGATTGGCATCAGGATCGTGTATGTGACGTCGGTCATGTCGACGTGGAGGATGGAGTAGAGTCGGATGGCGCTGATGATGGCGACACTGTGTGGAAGGGCTGATTAGTTCCATGCGCAAATGGCAAAGAAGGGGTTCACAACATTGAAATGCTTACAAGAGCCCCAAGCCGAATGTCGCCATCAGTACCAATTTGTTGTACAGTGCCAGTTCCAAGCTGTAGATGTATGGCATCGGGAGGAGCAAGACGATCAGATCTGTTACGATGTTGAGGACCCCGTGGCACATCCATAGAGTGATAGAGCTTCCGCAGTGGCCAGCGATGGTCTGGTCCCAGTTGTATGCCAGAGGTTGACAGATGAGAAATGATCCGAGGATAACCACCAGCATCCTGCACACCCCATAGCGAGGCCGCATGGTCAGTCGACTCGTGGCCTGAGGGAACTTGGAGGGCAAGGATACGGAGTGTACGAACCACAAGAATATCACGACTGCTGTAATCTTGGCGGCTAGGATGAAATAGCTGACGGTGAACACTTTCGAGTACAAAGTGAGGATCGATGTTTTCGATAATGTCAGGCTCGTGGCCCAGACTATCTGTTGAGCCAGTATCATCTGCATGCAGGTATTTGTGTCATATTAGTTGGCCAAAGAACTTGAAGTTGATCGGTAGAGTAGTTCCGTGAGCTTGACTTACCTGGAGAAACAACTTTGGACCAGATTCAAAATTGAACCGGTCCTGTAGTTCTGCCACGTGGAAACCGCCCCCTGCGGCGAGAACACCTGATAGATCCAACGGATTTAGCATACACGCAGAATAATGGATAAGGTATTTACACCTCGACGCAGTGAATTGGATGTCGAAAGGCTGAGCTAGGTGCATCAAACTTACAGGAAATGTTCAGAGCCTGGTAGCCAACGACGTTGATCTGCGAAAACAAAGTCATCAGCGCAGATCGATTTTAGGCTGGGGGCTCACACTCACGCAAGCAGCAATCATGAGATAGTCGCTCAGGTCAATGTTTCTGTTGGACATGCGTCTGGCTAATATACGTAACCCGACAGCTATCGTAGGTAATATGCTGAAGATGACTGCGCATGATATCAGAGCCTTCTGGTTGGAACGCTCTACCGGAAATGTCATTTTTGCTCTGATAGTATGAAAATTACGGGCTGAATGCGGGAATTATAAGATGCGAATTGTTATGAGTTACTCAAAGTGTGGTTGTAGACTGTCAAGCTCGATAGTAAATAGTCTGACAGAGCACGAAAGCTATGGGGAAACGTGAACAATGGGGGACGCGTTTCCATTTATCTGAGGTGCCATAAAAAAATGAAGCAAAGAAAACAATGCTATTCTGCTTGCATTCGAGCTGTCCCAGGGTTCCAGAACAGCCACAATCACAACCCCTGATCTCAAGACCGGGTTCGAAGCTACAATATGACACGTATGTTCAGGACTTGCGTGCGAAATCAACGAGGTGCTCCCCAGAAACTGCCGTGAAGGATTGCCCACGGACTTGTTGCAGACTCGACCAGGAAGCTGCGCTCACCGGTGGATGATCGCAAACCTAACAGATTCGAAGGTTCTGACCGCTCAGGACATCCGGGGGTTTCTGAACTTTAGAATCACAGGTCATGCTACTTTGCATGAAGCTTCGCCCTTTTTTCATGCTCTCAGCTTTTCGAACTTTGTCAATGCAACAGTTTCAGTAACAGTGAACTGGATCCGGGGCATTGGCAGCGCCGACACTGAGATGAATGGAAACACTCGTCCTTGAACTATGCGTTACAATATCTCAATTATGACCGATAAAGTCGCTTTGGTTATCGATGAGCAATGGTACAGTCCACAGACACAAACACTCGTGTGTTCTTGACCAGCCTCAAATGTGTTCGCAGTCATCCCTACCAATCCGGCAGGGAATGCGCCGAGGCGATTCCGCGAGCGTCACCGAAGCAATTGGTTACAGGAATTGTGGAAATAGAGACCAGCGTCCATTACCCGACAACGAGGATCCGGGACCAGGCAATGGAATTGAGCTCAGTTACGGGGAGCTGTCTCCGCCTCCGGCGACAGCAAGCCTCAATCCTTCTGGCCTGGGCAAACGCGTGACTGGTCTGGGACGCAGGGGTTAAGTCGAATCAATTGACATGTTTCCCTCACGAAAGTCGCAGGGCCGGTCGGGGAGTTTTCACCACCCCTTTTATCCCACCTTGGCTCTCAGCTCCATGAATTCTGTTGCATGGGATGGCCAGGTCTTCAAGTCCAATCGAAATCCCTTGCCACATATACAGCACCCTGAGCACTGTGAAGTTCTTGATGTGACGATGGAGTCTCTGGTAGAATAAGTGGGGCTATTGGACAAATAATGTGATACTTCAGATCCTCATGAGAAGACCGCTGTTCTCGTTACCCCACAATGCTAATCTTTGCCTCTGTCGACTTTCTGCTACACGAGCTTGTACGGTTGGCATTCAGTTCCAGAGTCCCGCTAGCTGGATTGGATATCAGGATGCATAATGCTTGATACCTTGCAGATTACTGGCGGAAAGCTGACCTTGTTGAGATGGTCTAAGGCCGAATAGGATAGGACATTGTAAATCTATGAAACCTAGGTATGCAGGCTGCGAGTCTCTCATTTCTTCGTATCACTTTTCGCCAGTGGGACTTCGGTTACACCAGTATCGACCACACCCGGATTTTGTACTCACTATATTCAACTTCTTAACTCCTTTATTTGTGATCCTATCGTCGCAGTATCAACTGCGTCGTACAAGCCCTAGAACCGTATCAAGCCTCTGAAAGGCGAAATCATTTCGCAGGATGGATTCGATCACGGACTCTCGATGGTTTCGCGAATTTCGTGGTGCTGGGCAGCTGAACCAAGCTGTGGTTGTGCTAGTGACCATCATCGTCCTGACTGTCATCCGCCGCCGATTCTTCTCCCCGATCCGCTCCATACCTGGCCCGTTTTGCGCGTCTATCACTCGACTTTGGCATCTCAAACAGGTCGCCAGCGGAAAACAGAACCTGAAGCTCATCGAACAGCATGATAAATACGGTATGGTCCCCTCAGACCCCGCAGGAGAGCCTTGTTCCCTTTTCTCGACCCTTTAGACTCACCAAAAGCGCGTCGGACAGGAAACTTCGTACGCATTGCGCCCAATGAAGTCAGCGTCCAACACCCCGATGCTGTCAAGGCTCTGCTCCTGACCACTCTCCCCAAAGTAAGTCAGCTGTAAGATCAGATCCAGCGGCATATACGCGTAACAGATTCGCAGACGCTGATGTTCGGTATAGGGCGATTGGTACAAGATTGTGTGCTTCCCAGACTATCGCTTCTCGACGCCTTTCAGCATGTTGGATCCAAAGGACAAGAACGAGTGCTCCAAATATCTCTCAACTGGTTACCTGCAGCATAATGTGATCAAGTCTGAGCCGGCTATGGACACAAATATATCAAAGCTCATCGGCTGGATGGATAAGTTTGCCGAAGAAAAGAAGCCCATGGACCTGGACAACTTTTTCACTTATGCCTCCTTCGACATCACTGGTGACATTATCTTTTCCAAGCCTTTCGGTAAGTTGGAGTCTAAAATAGGCAATAACTTGAATGAGCCAAGAGGCATTCAGGCATTTAGGTACTGTCCGAAGATTAGACTGACAAGGTAACCCAACAGGCTTCATCGACCAAGGCAAAGACCTCAACAACTCCATAGCCATGAACACCGGGCTGGAGATCTACATCGCCTTCGTCGGCTACCTCCAATGGCTCCACGTCATATTCGCCAACCCCTTCGTGACGTGGCTCGGCGTCCTGCCCATGGGCCACCTCTTCGACACGACAATGACGGCCCTCAAGGAGCGGCAGAAGAACCCGGACGCCCGGCCCGACCTCGCGGGCCACTGGTTCCGGGGCCTCGAGAAGGCGCAGAAGGACGGGAGCCGCCTCTTCAACCAGCGCTGCCTCGAGTCCTTCGCCACTGCGAACGTCGGCGCCGGCTCCGACACCGTCTCCGCGGGGCTGCAGAGCTTTGTGTACCACCTCCTGCGCCTGCCCGGCGGGTGGAAGCGGGCACAGGACGAGATCCGCGAGGCGAGGCGGCAGGGCAGGTGTGAGGGGGAGGTGGTCTCGTTCAACGACGCTGCGAGGCTGCCATACCTGCAGGCGTGTATCAAGGAGGGCATGCGGGTCCACGCGCCCATATCAGGTATGTGAAGCGATTCATCTAATCCAGTGATCCAATGAGATTTGCTACTAAACTGCCTCTAGCCGGACTACCCCGGGTCGCCCCAAAGGGAGGCGTCACAATCGGCGGTACCTATTTCCCCCAGGGCGTGACCCTGACCGTCAATCCTTCCGTGATCCACAACTCCAAGGAGATCTGGGGCCCAGACGCGCGCGAGTTCAACCCGGACCGGTGGCTGCGGCCGGACGCGGCCGAGAAGGAGAAGTGCTTTATCCCAGTAAGTCTACAACAAAAATCTCATCTACAAGGGAGGGACCTTTACACGACCTTGATGATAGACTGACCGATTCCCGAACACAAGTGGGGTGCTGGCTATGCTTCGTGCCCGGGTCAGCATGCGGCTCGTCTTCAACTGTCCAAGATCGCTGCGACTGTCGTGAGAGATTACAACATAAGGCAGGTCGATCCGAAGCAGGAGTGGACGTGGGGTGCTTGGTTCACCTGTGTGCCGCATGATTGGCCAGTGTATATTGAAAAATGCGCGGAGTCCGAGTAGGAGCTTGACATGATAATGTATATGTGGACTGCGGACCGTCATAGATGCCTCAAATTTGTCAGTGTCGTGCGCATGGGCGAGAAATAGCATAGCTTTCGGTCGGCGCTACTTCCTTATTCCTGATAATATTGACGCCGAAATTGAAAAGTAGACATGGTATCAAGCTTTGTTCAGAGATTATACTGTGATAATTATACTGGGCTATTCATTTACACAATGAGGAGAGAGGGATATCATGACCCGTGAAATTCCAGACTGTCAGCAGAGGTGAGCCATCCCTCAGGCTCGACATAACACATTCGGCCTTAGTATGAGGATCTACAAGCCATAAGTGTGACGGTTCTCTCACATACGCTCTGCACGCTCTGCACCCATCGTGGGACAGTACCACCTAAGCTTTCGTGCCAGCCTCCGCCGTCGACGGAGCCGGCCCTGTCGCAGCTCGTGTGCCCTTCTTCACCACTCTGAAGCCTGCAAGAGCCGCTCCCAGTATCAGGAGCAGGACGAGCCCAAGCAGCGAGCAAACTCCCACAGCGGCCGCAGCTCCTGGGCTGAGACCAGAACGAGAGCTGGAAGTAGACGCCTCAGACCCCGAGCCTGAGCCAGAGCCAGAAGCTGCCGAAGCGCACACACCAGTGCTGTTGCCACAGGCTGTGCACCAAGACTTGGTGTCTCCGATGGAGAACTTTTGCATGTTTGTCACAAAGTCGCTCCACGGGATTGTTGTCTCGCTCTGCCCAAACAGCGGGTATTCCTGGGCCGGCGCCGAGTCGGAAGCAGAGCCGTTCGAGAAGAGGAAGCGCACGGAGACATCGTCCGGGTCCACGGTGGTAGGGGCATCGGTCCCATTGACAGTGGCGTTGGTGACCAGCTCGAAGGTCATTGAGCTGGCGTAGTCTACGATTCCTTTGAAGTCGTCACTCGTAGTGGTGAGATTCGACAGCCCAAAGAAGGACATGAAAGTTGCGTAAGCGCCGAACTGCACGTTGAAGCGCTCGGCTGAGGCCTTCTTCAAAGAGGATTCCAGCGTGTCATTGAGGGCATCCAGGATCTGAGCGGCGAGCACTGAACCGGCGATGGCTCGGACAGGCTCGGATGCGTTGTAGGCAAGGCCCAGCTCGTGGGCGTTAGCCAGGGTCTGCAGCTGGACCACGGTGTCGTTTGTGAGCAGACCGTCACTGGGAATGCTCGTGTTGTGAATTTGTGAGACGTGGACATAGTCAAAGACTGCAGCTGTCAATAAACGGTCCAGGAAGCTAAGAAGAGGCATACATACTTGCATAGGCGTTCTTGAAGGTCGCCTCCTGTGAGTCAAAGGTCGTGTTGTACACGGGGAGCAGGTCCTGGTAGAAATCACGGGTCTGGTCCAGGAGATCGAGGTACTCGGAGCTCGAGAAATAATCATTGCTGCTGACGACTGCCTTTGCGCACCCAGAGCTACCCTGCAGCCACGGGTTGTCCTCAGCGCCAGAGCTGCTAGCAGCGGAGCTGACGATGTTGACGGGGATGTACTGATATCCATTCAGAGGAGCCTGGACCTCCTCTCCGCTGGCCAAAGTCTGGGTCGCAGCACTGCCAGCCGGGGGATAAATTGCCTGGGTGAAGACCTCGGCCGAAGCTTGGAGGACGTTGTCGACGGGCGCAGTTATGGACATCTGTGACAGGACTGCGATATCTGAAGCAATGTTCAGGATAGTGTGGGTGCTGTTGCTCGAAATATACCGATTACGGTACCATTGGCCTGAGACGTAGACCTGATCTGCGCCCAGAGCTGTTAGGGACGTAGGTGGCCATGACTTGCTTGTCCTGTCTCCGTGGCGATGGAAGATATATGCGCCCAGGACGGTCTCAGCCAATGCCTCCCCCGGTAGCAGGGAGAGGAGGGCAACAAGGTGCTTGATCGCCATTGTTTCCAGACGCTCCCAGGAGATATTGGTCAACAAAGGCAAGTGTCAAACTATGGCCCAGTGAGTACTGGCAAGGCAACTGGCTGAGGTGACATGAGGGAAAGAGCAGCAGGAGGGGCAGAGGCCGGTCTTGAAGTAAAGAAAATAAGCATCTCCGATCAGCGGTAGTGCTGGAATGCTCTTGCCCAGATGGAGGATAGGCTCGCCAATGAGAACAAAATCCACTGGCCAGGCCTGGCGAGGAGCAGACTCGCCGAACTAGAAGCGAGAGACGGCGACCACACGTTTGGTTGGCCGGACCGGCTAGTCGACTGGTCTACACAGTATTGCCGTTGATAAACGGTTGTGGTGGGTAGTCATGCAGTAAACACTGCTCGGTTGCATCGTCCGCATCGATATGTGGGGCCTGTGTGCTACGCCAGTGGACTAGACTGGCCAGCCATCTTTTGCATGCATCTCCGGGGAGGGGAGGAGCTCTCTTGTCCTGGAATTTCTTCCTGTCACTTTGTGCAGAAATCCCATGTTTCCCCTCCCCGGAGATGCTCGATGCAGACCCATCTCCGAAGAGCGACATGCTCCATCTTTAACGGCAGTCCAGTCGTCTGCGGATCCTCAGGCCACCACCTTAACCCGGAAAGTCGTGACGGGAACGCACGAGGAGAGCTGCAGCAAACCTGGCCAAAGATAAGCCTGTGATAGCTTGCCCCACTGTGTGTCGTCCGGCGGTCGTGTGTGCCTGATCTTGAATGCAGGCTGGTGAGATGCCCTAGAGGACCAGTAGCAGTAAAGAGTCTGTTGCCGCCTATTCCGAATTGCGGCAGAGCTAACGCACCATCGACGTTAGTCACGGTAGGATTGCCCATCTCTTTTCTGCGAGCTTGGAAAGCTTAGCTCAAAGAGGTACGACGACCGTACCGTACCGTGGGTGCAGTCAAAAGATGATTTGCCTGCTCCAGGGTTCAACCCTCGAGGGTGTTGCAGAAGCTGTGGTCGTTTATGACGGGCACTTGTTTGGTCGAATTTATCGGAGCATGCTCAAGCAAGGAATTCAATGTGTGCTCTCTTGGTGTAAGTCAGGCAGGCACTGGGATGTTTGCTTTGTCGAAGAAGTGCCTGCATGCTCCACGAGTGTCAGCCAGTGACCATGAGTCGTTGTGAAGTGACGTAGTCTTGGTTCGCAGGTCGACATCCCACATCAGAACCCCTCCCGTTGTAGCTTCACCCCACCATCGACAACTTCCACCGTCGACGCCCATGCCTCCCCCTCGAAATTTGCGAGCCTTCCTGGCGCTCGCTCGCAAGAGCTTGACAGCACCCGCAGCCCAACGACAGACGCCCTTGACTTTTGTGGTGGGCAATGAGTCTGCCGGTAGGCCCTGCCCTCCTGAACGTGTCCATGCCCTTTAGTGAAATGCTAACCCGTCCTCTGCTTTCTGCTGTAGACCTCGACTCCCTCTGCTCAGCCGTCGTATTCGCCTACCTCCGCAGCCACACCCAGCCCAAGAATACCCTGCACATCCCTCTAGCCAACATTCCCCGCGAGGACCTGCCGCTGCGGCCCGAGCTCACCAAGGCCCTCAGCTATGCCGGGGTCGGCTCCGAGGACCTTCTCACGCTGTCGGATCTTGAGGAGGTGGTCAAGACCCACGGCCTGGAGCCGCAGGATACCCGCTGGCTGCTGGTGGACCACAATGCCCTGACTGGCACGCTTGCAGAGCGGTTCGCCTCGCGTGTGGTAGGATGCGTGGACCACCATGAGGACGAGAACGTGGTCGCCCAAGAAACCGGAGACGAGCCGCGTATGCTGCAGAAGACGGGTAGCTGCATGAGCCTCGTGGTGGAGTACTGCCAGGATGCCTGGGAGGCGCTCTCCAAGACCAGCGGCCACGAGGACGGCGACGGAGATCTGGATTCCCAGCTTGCTCGCATTGCACTGGCCCCTATAGTGATCGACACAAACAACCTCAAGTCAAAGGCGAAGACAACACCCACGGATGTCAAGATCACCGAATTTTTGGAGGCAAAGATCGGGGACAAGGACTTCGAGAGGAAGAAATATCACAAGAAGCTTAGCAAGCTCAAGGAGGACATCTCCCAGTTCTCCTACCGGGACAACTTCCGCAAGGACTTCAAGTCCTGGACCGAGGCTGGCCTGGTTCTGGGGACGTCCAGTGTTCCTCAGGGGTTCAAATACATGCTCGAGAATATCGGCGACAAGGAGTCACTTCTGCGCGAGTTCCGCGCCTTTGCACAGGACAAGAAACTGGACATTGCGGCTATAATGACCTCCTCGGCCAAGGACGACGGTGTGTTCAAGAGGAACCTGCTTGTTTGGGGCCTCAACGAGAAGGCCGTCAGGGCCGTGGAGAGATTCGTCGAGGCGCAGAAGGAGAATCTCGGGCTGGAGCCTTTCCACCATATCGATCTGAGCGGCGGAGATGGCCAGCGTGAGGTGCGGTACTGCTGGAATCAACACCAAACGGGAAACAGCCGAAAGCAATTGGCACCAATGTTGAGGGCTGCTATGGCAGAGGCAGCGAAGCTCTGATCCTTGGATATACCCCTTTGCGTCGGGCGGGCGGGCTGATGATGTTTACTGGAAATATACCTGTTCTAGACGTGGATCAACGACTCCCTACTTCAGGTAGGATGACTGTCACATACCCAGCAATCTTGTTCAAATCCGATATGGAGATACTACAACTGTCACTTTTGGGTCGAGATGGAGCAATGCGAACGACTGCGATGTGATACGAGCATATATCCCAATTATGGTGCCATTGTCCTGTGCCTTTGGTTACTAATTTCCAGTCGTACAAGACTTGCAAAGAAGTAACACGAAGAAATGTTTCGTAACACTACGTTGATTCTATTCCGCCCTCATCATCATTGAAAGTGCATCAGACAGCCGCCACAATCGCGTCCAACCACTTCGCAAGCCTGCAATCGATCGTTAGTCTTTGGCCATTTTGGTCATGGCGGAGCATCGGATGTCCAAAAACGCACCTGTAGCCTTGCTTCGCAATTTGCAGCTTCACCACAGGGCTTGCCGTCGTGGTGTAGGTGCCGCTCAGGTCGTTGCTCTCGACGTACGAGATCCCCTTGGCCAACACCGTGCTGCACACCGCGGCGTTGCTCTCGGTAGCCCACTTCAGGGAGCTGGTTACGGCGTCTTTGATGTTGAGGCCGCTCACCCAGCCGGCTGCGCTGGACTTGTAAGTGCCAGTCTGGATAGCTGTAGGGTTGGTTAAGTAACCTAGTCAGCTCCCCGTTCTCCTGCGATCAGCTCGAGTGGCCTCTTACCCGTTGTGAGCGTGGCTGCCCAGGTCTTGGCTCCGCTTAGAGATGAGCTGCCGGCGATGGCCTCTGGGATCTGCGTGTCCCAGATGGCGTGGAGGTTTGTGCTGTCTCCGTCATAGGTGACATCGATATCGTTGCCTCCGACGTCGAGGTTCTCGCAGTGAAGCGGCTGGCCGATGTCGCCGAGAAACTTGTGGGTGAGGTCAGCATCTCACTGGCCCGGGGTACTCTAATCGGGCCTCAGTAGCTCACATGGATAATCATCTGGGAATCGGTGTCAGTAAATTCTCATTCAATCAGTTTCACTACCTGGATGGGATCTACATACCTTTGCTGCAACCTGCCGCTCAGCCTTGCTCAAACCTGTGTTGAGCAGAATACTAGTCTGTCATGAATTTCTTCAGCCTATAGCTCTTCGCCGATCCCTGTTCTCCTGAAGAACATCAAATACTCACGTAGTTGCTGATAGCACTGACAACACACCCTCCACTCCCACAGTCACGGTCATAGTCCACGCCACAGGAGCTGGGCGGGTTGTCCTGCGCATCAATATAGTGGAACGGCGCGGAGAACTTGCCCGCTGTCGTGGTTCGGTACGAGTCCGCCCAGGTGGACACCGTCGCGAGGTAGTCCGCAGACGTGTCGCCCAGGAGTGATTGGAAGTAGGTCTTGGTCGAGGCCGACACGAAGTTAGTAGCGACATACGCGACAGTCTCGTGGCCGAAGGCACCCCATGCTTGCGCGCCGGCCGGTAGGAAACCGACTGTCCCGAGGAACAAGGCGAAGCGATGAGCTGTGTTGGTAATCATACTGGGCTGTGGAGGGCTCTGAACCTGACGAGAGATTTGACTTCTAGGTTAGAGTATCCTTGCCCTCAAGGTGAGGCAAAAGAGACGCCTGGATTTACCTGAATACATATACACGGCCCATTTTGTCCAAAATCTGGGGCATGACACTGCAGCAACACTTACTCTAAACGTCCTTCCGTCCCTGGTTTGGCTTTGCCGATGCAAATCTCCCGCTTGTCAAAACTAACGAACCGAAAATCGCAGGAGGGATCTGAGATAGATCAATCAGTGAGCACGGGAGAGAATCAAGCATTTGAGCTTGAGTGCCGGGCCAATCACGCACCCACGTTGTCGGTAGCAATGCTCCCGATTTGGCAGGTGAAGCAATAGAGCTAAGGGGCCGGGACAGGGACAGGGACGAGAGCTAACTATCTTGACACACCGAGCCGAGGCAATCACGTTGAATAAGTTCACATTGTTCACGCAGCTCTGTCTTGCATGCACAAAAAGAAAGTCGATGACACTTGCAAGCTGAAGACCAGATGTTCTCGTTCAATCATTCCGAGGCGAGAAAGCAGCAGTTGCGGTGAGGTTCGGTCATCTCTGAACTATCCCTAAAGACTCGCCTGGGCTGAGAATGTATGTCTGGCTTGGAATCTTTTCTGGGTGCTTCGGGCGCCAATTAGTATTGATGGGACCGAGACCTACATTCAATAGGCTTTTGAACGAATAATAACGCGAGGTTTCCCTGCACTTTGGTTTACCAAGAAATACTACTATCACAATAGCCGCAATTTTGTTTCTCTACTTTGATCTGTGGTCCGGCAGAGATTGGCCCTGCGGTAGGTATGTCAAGGCCGGTGGGCAGATACAGGGGGTTGATGCTGTTATCCGAGTCGGTGCCATTTTGGTACCGAGCATGGAGGAACTCGAAGCTGAATAGAACGCTCGTGGTCTCGCAAGATTCGACTGCCAGGTATTGGATTCACCATGCTGTGGCAGTGTTGAGCGTGCTCTGACCGCTGCAGCACTCCTCAGAATGCTTTGCCGTACTCTTTGTGGAGCGCCGGACTTTAGCTCTTCCACATCAATGTGCGTGTGCCGACCACATCCCTTTGAAATGACGAGAAGGATATACGTAACTAAGGCTGACATTAGGGGAGACTGTAGTAGTAGATACACACACGCATAGATACCATATTCTTCGTGATCCTTCTCGAGGCGGCCAAAGTCTGTTCGTTATCCATTTCTTGATCCGCGTCAAGAGGATTGTGACCGTGGCCAGGTCACCAACCACATCTTGTGAGAAGGACAGA
>JACBFG010000026.1:1087648-1245887 GCA_013435955.1 Diaporthe sp. HANT25 | reverse complement strand
GGGGGGGGGGTGTGGTTGCTGGCCCTTTGGCTGCTTTCGACCGACTGCCGTGGCTTTCGTTCACCCGATCCTGGCTGCTGAAAGACTGAATGAACAAGCCGCAAAACAGAGAAAAAGAGACGGTGACAATGGCGGTTGTGGATTTGCGTGCAAGCACCGGAATCCCTGACTTGGACGACACAAAAGTCAATTTGGCCGTGGTCGAGGTTGATCGAAGGTGGACAGGAGAGGATTCCGCTGGGGGCGACACAAGTCAAAGTCGAAGGCGGGAGAGGGAGGTTGGTGGATGGGGATGGGGGGGATGGGGAGAAGTAATGATCTGGGCGGATGAAGAGTGGAGGATGCGGTGGGATGGAACAAGGGAAAAAAGAGATTGAGGGTCTGACGGTTGGGGAGGCGAAGCGACGGGCCAGATCAGTGCAGGAAAAATGGTGCGGGTGGTTGATGACGAGTGTCTGAATGAATGAAGGGGGCAAGGGCCACCACACCTGCACCTGCACCCGCCGCCCGCACCTGGACCTGGCCCTGGACGACTGGACTCTCTGAGCCTGAACCGGCGGCACACACACACACACATCCATTGATCCACCTTGGTACTGTACTGTAGGTACTTGGGTACGTATCCGTGTACGTACAGGTCAGACTTCCAGATCACCCAAACATACACCAGACTCCAGCCAGCCCGCCAGCCCGCCCACCAGCCAGCCTACCAGGCCAACCTGGGCAGCCCAGCCCCGACACAAGGCCACGACACGAACACGATACAACAACACGACACGACAGAACGTCAATCAGGGCATCTGGCAGCTGGGCTCGGCTGGGCACAAGATGCCTACACCAGGTAGGCTAAGGAAACCCCGGGCAGATTTATGGGCCACTGCCCGTGAGGGAAAAAAAGAGTTGTTGTTGCGGCAGTTGAAGTCACCTGGGCTGGATTGCGTGTAAAGTACAGTGTTCACGTCCATTTCGTGTTTCTGTGCCCGCGTGTAGTATGTGAGGCAGAAGTACAATATACTCGGTACACGCCACCCAAACCTTTTACCGTACTGCCTGCCTCCCATTCCCTCTCAGTCAGTCCTTTATTCATGATCAATCAACATCACGGCCGTGCTCTGTATCGCAGTGTCGTTCATCACGCGGAAAACGGCCAAATCTTGGAACCGTCCGGGATTTGCTGCAGGGCCTTCTCCTCCGCCTCGAACCAGACAAGAAAGAAGCCCAGCAAAGCTCAGGACTTTTCTAGCCAAATTTGCTAATCTGGGAATAGGCCAAGGCATCCCCCGGCCAGTGGGGATTGGGAGTGGAATGGGAGTGGGAATGGCAGGGAAACCGACGGCCAGAGGATGTGGAGTGCCACGCGAGCCGACCAGCGACTCTTGTTCCCTGCCTCCCTGCCTCCCAGTCGAGCCAGTCCCATTCCCAGCTCCGTTCCTGGATTGATGATCCCACTGCCCCGAGGCCCCCTTGTTTTCCCTCAGCCCTCTTCGATGCGGTGCCAGATTGCCCAGCCAGGCAGGTCAAAGGCCGGGCGAGCCTTTGGAACCTTGGTCCAGGGTCACCAGGTCATCGAAACCAGTCATCGTTGCTCCGGGAAAAACCAGACATGCTACACTAGGGGTGTAGCTTTTGTTTTAATTTTTTTTTTCTTCTCTGTCTACTAAAAAACCCCGCCTGTAGCTTGAGCTACGGCGACAGTGGCGCTGTGTAGTCTGCTTAGTACCTAGGTATCGAGCACATGTGGTGTCGACCAAGAAAAACGGCGCGATGCAGAAAGTGTGTGTGCTCTCTGCACAGCACAGGGCAAGCTCATCTGGCCCTGTGCAATGGTGCATGTGGACCTCGTGCATCTAGAGCTCTGGCCAGAGGCTGGCTTTTGTCAGCAAACGGCCACTCGGGCTGCCGAGCACAGGTCACCCTGAGGTCTCGATGAAGCGCCCACCGCCCTGGTCCTGGTCCTCCCTGGGTCCCGGTCCTGATCCTGGTCATGAGCCCTGGTCCCAGCCCGAGGTTCTTCCTCCTCCTTCTCCTCCTCCTCCACCACCATCACGACCTAACTACCTGCAACGCCACGCAGGGGTCGAGATCCCAGCCGTGGCAGCCGGATGGGCCCTTGCTCATGAACCCCACCCGGCACCCAATTGCAGCCCACCTCGCGGGCACTGTCGTTGTCGCTCGATTCTCTCCAGCAGGGAGTGCGACGTCAACCTCACCGCCTGTCGAGCCAATAATCGCGCTCCCGTCTGGGAGCATCGACCCTCTGGCTTCCTGATCAGTCCGCTCCAGATCCAGCCCCTGGTTGATTGGCTCCAAGCAAACCAAACCGTGCTGTGACTGTATCATGCAGTCTGGGCGACATGTACACTGACTGCAGGACGTGAACAAGAGTCATCCTCCAACTTCGCCTAAGACGTCAATGGGAGCAGCTGACGATACTGCCTGCTCTTGTCTGAAAGTGCTTGTTGTTGGCCGCGGAACGGCCGGCTGCTCGCAAGCCGCGGGCATAGGTGTCTCCCAAGTTCACGTTGGTGGGCTTCGATCACGGATCCCACCTGCTGCTCGAGCTGCATGAATTCGGTGCAACCATTGAATCATCGACCTCCAGGCAGCTCCAGGCTCCCTGTCCGCACTCAGGTCCGTCATGCTCAGCGTGGCCTGCTACCCGTTTGTATCGGCTGACGCATGAGAATTTCTCTCGTGCCCATCGTCCCGCAGGACAGACTAATCATCCACCCAGAAACTGATAAGACAAAAAAAAATGCCAGGAGAGTGGGTGGATGAGTCTATTTTGGCCCACTCTTGCTACGGTCCGCTCGTAAAAATCCAGGGTCTCATCAACGGCGGCTGGACGGGCAGGACAATTTATTTGCAATTTCGTCAGGGGCACCGCCAGCAATCAAATTGCTTCCATGGCAACCCTGGGGATTCTGGAACACCGAGGCGGCAGAACGGCTTCCCTTGGATCTCACACAACAGAAACAGACCAGGAACCCGTAGCAACTCAGCAACTGCATCAATGCCTGATCCCGTGCCTCTTCGCTCAGTACCATCCTGGCTGCTATCATGTCGGCCTGGACACAGGCACACATGCACATACACACCGCCAGCCACCACAACACGGCAATCGCAGACGTCTCAGGTCGACACAGTCACTCACCTTTGCCGCTGGGCCGCAGGCTGTCTGAAGCAGCCCGCAACGGATAGCACCGCCAGGACCGCCTGTCACCCAGAAACATGCCCTGCCACCCTGCCCCAGTGTCAGGGGAGGCTGCAAGGCTGTGACAGTCCGCGCCCTGACAGGAACTACTGACGAAACCCGGACAAGGCCCAGGGCTGCGGTACAGGGTGTCGCTGCACACACACGCCATGGCCCGCAGGGCCATCAGGCCGTATTGGCCGGAGTCCACGTAAGTCCGGGCTGGGTCGCAGCACCTACTACTTGGGAGACGACGGTGGTATGGTAAACGGTTGTCGTCGATTGATCACCTTGTGTTCATCATGCGCCTGTCTTTTGTGGTTGCCATGGACAATTTACCTGCCTTTCTTGATCGCCCTGTGGGTGCGCTCGCTCGGGGGAGTACCCCTGCGCATTGGCCACACGAGTTCAAGCGAACGGTGAACCTCCGACACGAGTCAGCGTCGCATTTGGGAACTCCGAAGAGCAGCTGAGAGGGAGAAATCGTCAAGAAACAAATGAACCATCAGACGAAATCCGGTGTACCAGCCTATCGGAATTTTTAAGCCGAGTCGTAAATCAAGTCTGCCCTTCTCATCAGCGGTTTGACGCCGGCATCCATGTTCGGATATCGTCCATTCCATTTCTGGCACCCTTCTTCGTCGAGCGCGAGTAGCAACGAAGCACCACCGAGTCCGGTTCGAGCCTCTCGAGGGCCGGTTACTGTTTGCTGGCCTCCTCCGCGTTGGGACCAGATGCGGACTTGATGGAGCCAGGGCTCCGGGCGGAAGGCTGTCTGTGCCTGAAAATAACTTGCGGACAGAGACACACCAAGCCTGGCCGCCAGGCACAGGCGCCAATCCCAATACCGCAGTCTCAAACTCGGCAGGTCGGCCTGGGCTTTCATTAATGTTCCTTTACGACACCCCCGCCCCATTACGCACTCCTGCTACCTGACGTATCATGGTGGCTTCCTTCGGTGTGGTTTTCTTGTCAAGATGACAGGCCAAGCGCAGGCTAGATCACATCACGAGCTGCCCGCTTGAGAAGAAACGGCCCGTCTCGAGCTGCCGATCCTCACTGCGAGAACCCTCGAAATAACGAGTCTGCTCTTTCTGGGCCGTTCGTTGAGGCTTCGCTTAGTCTCTCCACCCACAGACAGAGATTTTCCGCTCAGCAGGAAAACGGGTCTTTGAGCACAACCGCCGAGCTTGAGCCGTGTGACTGGTGAAAGACCAGAGTGCGGACTGATCCCGGCTCGTCCTTGTGCCCCCCCTCCCTCACTGCCTAAACTACCAAGCAGCCTGGCAGCCCGAGAGTCGAACGGCAGACAAACACGAGCATGGCGGTGCAGCAAAAAGACTGGAGCACCCCTCATGAGAATTTTTAGTGATGCCGGCCTTGTAACCTCGACTCCATCCCCTAGGGACCCGACGATGCGGCTGTCAGTGCGGGGCCTGGCCCTCGTAGGCCAGATTGCCTCTCCCCCTTCCACCGCCTTTCTCCTCGTCTGCCTCACCGCAACCTGGCGTGAAGGCCACGAGGCGCCTTCAACCCTCACGTAGATTAAGCGCTGCCGAGGGGTTCCCGGCTTCTTACCCCATCATCTTCACGGTACCAGCCTGCCGGACGATGCCAAAAAATCGGAGAAGCGCGTCCCCATCGCCGAGAAGCAAACTTTCCGTACTTTTGCCTAGTGTGCCCTCCAACTCGTCCGAAGGGCCCAGCTGGACCTGAGCTGTCCATCCACAACCCGCACACACACAGCGAGAGAGATGCTCAGGGTGGCAGCTGTCCGCGCCGGAGAGCGAATCGCGACCTGAGTCATCTGTGCCTCCAGTGCGTGCGGTCAGAATGCAGTACTGCAACTCCGGACGCTGGTACCGAACCCGGAGCGGCGGTTTTGTTCGATGCCTACTAACAAAGCGTTTTCCTACTACGGCAGATCTTGGGCAAGATCTTTGGAAGCCTCGATGTCCCGGCCCGAATGTGTCCGCCGATTTCGAAATTGCGACCCAGGTGTCCAATCACACGATACATCCGTGCTGCCATCTTTAGATCGCTGGCTGACAGGGTGCTTGACACCACACGAGGAGTCGCCGATTCACCCGGCCCCCTTCCCTCTGAGAAAGACTTTGTGTACGCAATAGGCCCTTCTTTCTGGTTTTGGTCAGGGTTTTGGGGCCAGGGAGACTGCGTTGTCGGCTGATTGAAACGGGCATCTCGACCGTCGACCGGCTCAAACCCTGCCGCGTATCTGTCAAGAACCCCGAGCATTTGAATTTTTCGCTGCATGCATAGAGACGACAACCTGCATTTGTCTGCAGCCATTCGGCGCCGTGGTGAATAAGCAGGTCGCCCCCAGTCAACCCCGTCGCCCCGCAGATCCAGGTATGACTGCTTTCCAGTCGGTGCGTGACAGCGAATGGCGAACTGGACACCCCACGGATCCTGTGTGGGGTTTTCTGGATTTGCGGCCCCTCTCGCCTCTGCGAGGCGTGGCAGTTGCGGTTGGTCGACAACTTGTCCGGCCACAGCGCCGATGAGGAGTCGCTGCGTCTCAAGACCTCAGGAAGGCCAGGAAGGCCACAAGACTGAACTGACTGATCCCGTCCTACCCCGTCCGGACCAATTCTAGACTCCTTCGGTGGACCCGCGGGCTCGGTACATGCAGATCCAAGGCGTTAGAGTTTTTCTTCTTTCTACCCTGCCCCTCCCATGATGTGAGAGGAGGTGATCACGCAGAACACGGGGCCTGGACAGGCAACCCTTCGTGCAGCCGAGATAGGCAAAGGGCGTCACCCACACCATGACGAAGGTAGCCTGCCCCATCGTGAACGGCGGCGGGCCCGGCTTTTTCCTGCACCACCACCACCACGTCAGTCTTGGAGCGAGGTTCCCCTCTCCAGTCTGCGTCAGGTTGGCCAGGCAGAGACTACCGTACCACGGCAGCCAGGGCAGCAGCCGAGCCAGTCAACTGGCCCGAACCAGAAGAGTCATGAATGATTGACTGACCTTGGTCAGATGCGAGATTATTCGCGCTGGCATTGGCACACTCTATGTAGCTTGGTGGCCAAAATTCTACCAGTCACGTAGCCTCCCAAGACGAACTGGGCAAATCGCAAATCTTGGCCATGTTCAACCCTCTAAAGCTTACGGGAGTGACCTCCTGTCATGATTCCCATCGGGATGCCCTCAACGACTGTCTCACTTCGTTCAGCTGGTAAGCTGCTGCAGCTGCTGCACACGTCTGCAGGAGCCGGTGTCAGCGAGTGAAGGATTGCAGCAAGACCATGTGATGAGGGAGGGAGGGTGAGGCCGACGGGGCTGGCTAATCGCGGATATCTGACCGTTGAGATTGGATCCCAAGCCCGCCGCGCGCCGCGCCAGCGCCCTTCCTCCTCCTCCTCCTCCCCAGCCCAGGTGGGGCTGGAGAGTTTAAAGTAGCTGCAGTAGCGCGTCTCTTTCCTGCCCTCGCCGTTGGACAGCCAGAAATAATATCGTCGTCATCCCCCTTTTTCTGAGTGACTCCCCCTCGTTCCGGAGCAAAGGCAGATCGCAGCAGGCCACTCTGGGCTGGCTGGCTCACTGGCTGGCTGGAGCTTGCGCTCCGCGTGTGGCAGGACGGACGCCAGGACGCTCACATCACCTGAAGCGTGGCGTCAGACCAGGGGCTGTGAAGCGGGAGGAGGTGGTTGCTGCCGCTCGCACCTGCTCACTCCATCAGGAAGGAGACGGATGTATCCAGGATGCTTGATTTTATTCCCGCATTCTAAAAAATCACAGCCAACGGCCGACCTGCACCGCAATAAGTCACGCGGTCGGGAAAGGTTTGGCGAACTCGATCTTGTCTGTCTTGTCTGCTGCCTGTCCACCCACTCTCGAGCCACTCTCTCCATAGTACTACACATCAGCCAAGCAGGTAACATCCGGTTGAGCCGTGGGCTACGGTGTCTTCCTACTACTGCTGTAAAGGACTAGGTAGGGGGGGTAAATGCTCCCTCTGCCCTCCAGTGATCAGCGTGCCGTGTCAAGGTAGCCTACATCGATTCGTCGCAGACCAAAACCTGTCAGCCCGCCCGGCCTGCCCTTGCCCAGTCGGGCCAGTCGGGCGGCGGGATGATGACGCCGCGGCGCGGGCGGCTTTGATGCTGATCTTGCTGATCCGACGAAGGGAAGGGCAGGGGAAAGAAAGGAAGAAATCGAAAATGTCCCGACCACGGTACATTCCTCCCCCGGACAGGCCTCATGGTTCTCGAGGGCTGCATATGCACAAAGTACATCGGATGTCCCTGTTGTGTTCTGGCCAGTGCACCGAGCTGAACTTCTGCCCTTCCGAGAATACCTACCAAGTTCACAAACGCTGCCCGAAGCCCCCGGGGAGTCGGGCATGTCCTGCCAGGCGATTGTGACGTCACAGGACCCTGGTTTTCTCACTCCGGAATAATTCAGAGTGTCTCGTCCCCCTCGCGTGAGCTTCACAATGTACACTACATTCCTCAGCCACTGGACGACTCGTGGACGCGATCCAGGGAGGCGTGGAGGAATAATAATGTTATCTACACTACGTCTCCAGCAGAGTAAAGCCATGACCACAGCCAAGCCTGCGGCCCGCTTGTGAGCTGGTGGCACCCAGCCACTCAAGGTCAACTGGTGGGCCATCGCCACTTTGGGCGTCATCAGACAGACACCTACTACTACTGCCTGGGTTGGCACGGGTCCTGGGCGATGAGGCTCTGTGGCTCAGTCAGTGCACGAGGGATTCTAGCAGCTAGCTAGGAGGAGTCCCCAACCCTGGGATGACCGACTCGGGGCCCTGACGACACAGCTCACACTCTCGCTTCCACACCCACGGGCAACCAGCCAGGGAAGCTCGAGTTCCTGCCGCAGGCGCCCAGCCCATTGGGCCGCGGCCAAATGTGGGTAATGGGAGTGTGATCGACCGCTCAGTAAAACTAGGCGATGCGGATATCCACCTCGAGAGCGAACCAAGTGGAACGTTTTTGATCGAAACAGGGCAAGCGACCGAACGGCGATTGAAGGGGCTGGGGGCTGGGTGGATGCCCTTGTTCACCCCGGGAACGGAGGCGGACGGGGACCGACGACGATGGGGTTCGCTGGTGTTGGCATACTACGATGTTGACCTCAGGTGTCTGCGAAGAACATCGCCCGGGAACTGACAAGAATCCCTCACTAAGCAGAGGCTCAGACTGGGTAAACAGACTCCCAGAGCGAAATGCTGTCGTGGCAATCTGTCGAAGCTGTCCATCAAACTTCTATAACAATGTATACGTGCCGGTTGTTTGCTAAGACCCGTCGCGCTTCAGTATCCTTCATCAATTGTCATGCCATGTCAAATTGTCATGTCGCCATGATGTCGGTCATTAGGCAAAGGAGGCGCAAGGTTGAACATAAAATGCCATGGGTTTTCCGTGTCACCAGAATCCGTCAATTTGACATGAAATACATAATAAGGTATAAGAACAACAGTCATGATGATTGGTACAGTCCTCATACTCGTCATATAGCACCTGTCGATTTGCTAGTCTTCTCTTGAAATCCCCAGCATCACAAGCCTCAATGGCACCATGACACCGGTGGACAGAATTATACCGCCCAAGACGTCGATGTCGCCGACTACGATGAAGCCCGCTTCTCTGCCACCCAGAAATGGGTCTGAATCATCGGAACGCATCACAATAGAGTATCCCAAAGCCACGAGCACTTGGTAGGTATTCTTCAGCGATTCAAGTGAACATAGGACTTAACGACTCAACGTCAAAGCCCATGCTCCTTCTCTCCCGCCTCAAATCACTGAACATTTGGTGTCGAAGCAGTACTACACAGTAGCACAAGCGTGGACAATGAAAATTAGCTTGATTGAATGCTGTTCCATCCTGATTCATTAAAGACGTCCTCGTCGGTATCATAATCCCTGAACTCCTCATCCCAGCGGTGCCTGTTGCATACGCCTCTTCCAGCAACAATAGGGAAGAGGGTATCTGATATACATGTAGTGTAGCCGTAAGGCCATGCCTCCCTCTACCTTGTCCCGAGAACATACTCCTAGACCTTCCACACCTCTGGCACAAGTCACAGACTAGTCTCCCTAAAAGTCTGAGGCAGGAGTCGCGTTCGCGAGGTCTCTTCTCAACATCTGATCGCTTGGTCACGACGGATTTGCCTTCGTTTCGCTTGTCCGTCTTGCCCTTGCTTCTCCAAGAATGAATTGGGACGCAGTCAACTTGACGGAATGGAATAGCCACTCGAGGGCAGTTACACCTGAGGAGCACATTGGACCAAGATGTACGACCTGACTCGGTTTACCGCGCGCTGTACGGCACAATCGCCTTGTCGATGATGGGATTGCGCCTGGATTTCGCACTGGCCTCTACTCCCCACTTCGCATGCCAATTCTGCTCGTGGGCGGCGGCCTTCTCAAAGGCTTCCCGACACTCGGGCGGCAAGCAGTCCTTGATCTCGTCGCTGACGGCCCCCAGGCCGCGGAACGGTGCCAGGAAGTCAGAGCCATTGTCACCATTGTTCGGACCCTTTGGTACGCTATCATAGGTAACGGCGGCGATCCCTGAGGGAGGGGTCTCGAAGTAGGTATCAGTGACCATGAAATTGCGTGGGATGCTGGGGCTCAGGGGTGGGAAGATTTGGGACTCGGCATTGAGATCATCAGGGTCGGAGGCCGCGACCGGCTCGATGCGCGCTTGTGTAGGTTGCATGATTGCGGGATATTGAATGGTGTTGGTGTGGACATCGTAGACTCCTTTGTTGTTGCGCCGCCGAATCGCGTTGATTTGAGCGTTGAAGTTCCTGTAGAAGGACGTTAGCACTGACGTACGTAAAACAAAGGGCCATAGTACTGACGCAGCTTCTCGAACATGCTCAAACATCCAGTTGACGTCGTTGACAGCGACGCGGCGCTTCTTCATCTCCGCGACCTGAGTCGTCGCAATAGGCGCGCTGGTGTGGTACACTTGACTGGCGCCAAACCATGCGACATACTGGTTCTTGTTGTATGGTTCGTTGGGGTTGTACTTGTCACTAGGGTCCGCGAGCGCCCCTTCGACGTGGCCCTCATCTCTTGAGCGCTGAATGTCATAATCGTCCAGGATCCAGCGACCACCAACAAGTATTAAGGCGCCAAATTCACGGTATACGGATCGGGCCGTGACCACACCGATAGATCGACCTTTGTATGAGTGGGGTATCAGCTCGCGCTCGATCATGTCGCGCTTCTCGTCGTCGGTCACAATGCTCTTGTATAGGCGGCGGTGCTTGGTGAAGAACAGGTACGAGTCTCGGAATCCAACGCAGCGAGCCGGCTCCGTGGACAGCATGTACAGGCGGTCGCCGCGGCCCTGGATGGTGAAGGTTCGGCAACGGTACTCGCGCCCACCTTGCAGATAGCCCATCTTGTCGACCTTGGTCTCGCCCTCGGGGTCCTCCGGGAGAGCAAGCTCGTCTTCGATGATATCGTACATTGGGCCATCCTTTTCGATAGCTTGTTGTGTGACAGGGGCCGGCTGACCCTTGCGTCCGCCCCGGCCGCGCCAGCCTCCACGACCACGACGCCTTGGGGTCGCTTCATCTCGGGGCACTTCGATACCCTCATCCCAACCGGGAGGCTTGACCTTGGGTGGGCGACCGAGCCTCTTGCGGCGTATGACTGGTTGGGGCGGAGGGCTAGGTGATTTGTCCTCGGGCACGTCCTCGACTTCCTCTTCCGGATTCTCAGCAACGGCGGAAGCCTCGCCGTCGGTGCCATCTCCATCTCCCTCCGTCTTCTTATCATCTTCTGGTTCTGCATCGGGCATGTGCTCGTCTTCGTCCTCGATTTCCTTCCATGTTTTCGGGGTGTTCTCTGCGACGGGGTCAGACATGTCTCTTGCGGGCGAATTGCAGCCGATGTTGTGTCCCAAAGAGCAAAGAGGAGCGACCGTTGCCAAAGCCAGCCGGTGATGGCTTGCAATGGAGGCAAATGGCGGCAGGTAAAAGGCCCGACCGACGCTGTGCCCTGGCGGGTGGAAAAGAGGAGCCCGTAGCTAGGGTTGGTTGGGATGCTCCCATTAACGACTTACCCAGTGCTGCGGCTGCGCGCTTAGCAGCAGCTCTGCCTGACCTTCGACCCGACATACTGATGACCTGGACCAGTCTTGAGCTCGTGTGACTGGGACTTCAATTGCGACGAATGAGACTTTACTAAAACAGGTACTGGCATCGAGTGCTCAATGTCAAGTCTTCGGATTGGAAGTGGCAGGAAGCGGAAGTCGAGGTTGGACGCGACGGACGGGCCTAGGAATTTTGGGCCTTAGGCTGTCCAATCCGATCCAATCATTTTGGACCTATGGACCCACTTTAGCTTATCAGATGCATTATCTATGAGGCAGGGGCCTCAGGCCTGCTAGTAAAAGCGCTGGGTGCATATCACCATGAGATTCCCACCCAAATTATGCTGGGACTTTGCATGAAATATTTTCTTCCTATAAGCTCAGTGTCGCTGTGTCGATCTGTATCCAGCCGAGACGCAATGTTTTGAGGTAAACAAGCATGTACATGACAGTCATTCGGGCCCATGCAAGAATGGAGAAATCTTGTGTTGTCCACGGTTTGTATTTGGTGAAGAGTGACAGATGGAGTCCAGTTCTATGTGGAGTGCGCAAATGATACTTGATCTGATCCTACTGGGGGCATTGAAATCACTTTTAAGGTTTATGTTAGCACGAGACTGCTTGAGTTATGCCGGCTTCATCACATGGCCAGACTGCACCAGCACAGGTTAATCACAAGCAGGAGCAGGTGTTGCTAAATGAGTAATTCATCTGCGTGTACCCTATGCCTGATGTGCAATCGACCTCTGTCTTGGCTCAATCTTGATCATCCCTCGCAATACCAACCAATGACCAAACAGGCGGGGCAGACAACCCTCCAAAAAAGAGCCACTAACAGTAGGCTCAACGCTGTAAAGAACCGACGTATCATGGAGACACGCAAGTCCATGGGGTTCAGCATTAATCTCAGGGGGTCCTAAACGACTGGATGCTTGTAAGATAGCAAGCTCGGACAGGATACTGAGGTGTGGGTGATAGCGTGAACAGACCACCAGCTTCTTCCTAAGAATTTATATCCGAGCCCACAGGTGAGACACGATCCTCGGAGACGGGAGACTGAGGCAGAGCCGAAAGAGCGTTGCCACGAGGGAGTCCGGTCGCCTTGTCAACCTATGCAGAAGGCAGCCTCTCGATTTTACCCCGGCCCCGGCTCTTTTGGAAAGCCTCCGCGTCGAGCAACGACTCCTTTTCGGCGTAGAGGTACTTGTATGCAGTCTTGATAGTACCATCACTCACACCAGCCACTACGGCGATGTCCTTGGATGTCTTTGCCTCACCCAAGTAGTGGGTGGCCATGAAGATGCAGGCCGCGGCGACCGACAAGGGAGACCGTCCGGCCAGGGTACTAACCTGGCCGGTCTTCTTCGCGATAAGCATGCCGACAGATTCGACCTCGGACTGGTTGCGCACGCCCAACTGAGACACGTATCGGCGGACGAGATCCTCGGCATTCGTCGAACCTCGCTGCTCGAAACCGCTGACGGTAGACACGGCGCTGTGGCCAACCTTGTCGCCTTCGTTTTGAATATCCACCAAGAACTTCTCGAGAAGCTTGAACACCCGGCCGATTTCCTTCTTCGACACACGGGTAAGGTTGAAGATTTCTCGGAACGTTCTGGCGACACCGCCTTGACGGCAGGCAACGAAGATGCATCCGGCAATGACAGCCTCCTGGGGCTTGCCCTTCAAGAATTTCTTCTCGTCGGCAACTATCATTTGGGATGAGCAAATTGCCTCACCAGGTCTCAGACAGGTGAGGAATCATATACTTACGCTTGAAGATGTGCATCGCCGTGTCGCGAACGTTGTTTCCGACTTGAAGAGCATCAGTCAGAGTCTTGATCTGCGAAAATCCTTCCTTGAGATTCTTCGCTCCCTTCTCAACCGTCTTCTGCTGTGTCTTCATCAAGTGGAACGAGTTGCTACCCTCGCTGCCAATCGAGGTCTGCAGAGTCGCGACAGTGTCCTCGAAGAGGGGGTTGCCCACATCACCGACACGGGATGGATCATCGTTGTTTGTGTCATCGTTGGCGAAGGTACGCCACTCAGATCGCGTGTCAACGATTTTGTCTCCAACCTATGCGGCTTTTGGTCAGTATCAGTGTAAGGTCAGGCAGGAGGACCCACTTACAACGAGACCACAGGTTGCGCACACCATATCGCCGCTACTGAACTCCTCAGTCAGGTTTGGCGGGAATTCCTTGCAGTCGGGGCACATCATGATGTGAGACACTTGGTCGTTCTCCTTGTAGTCATCGTTGGGGCCCCCGACAATCATCGCGGGCGAGGTTGTAGACGCCATGGCGTTGGTGCTGAAGGTGACTGACGAGGAGTCGTTAACCACCTCAGCGAGCGCCTCCCGATCACTCCCAACGATGCTAGGGGTCTGTTTTTGCGCGGCGTGTTTGATCGGCTTTGATTTGGAGAAGGACTGGCTGATCTTTTGCTGCGGGCGCAAGGTCTTGGGCTCCCTCTTCCGAGCGATGTGGATGTTGTGCTCAATGTCTAGTCGGATCTTCTTCTTCGCTTTCCTCTCTTTCTTGAGCTGTGCTTTGTGCGATTTGATTGCCCGAGTGACGTGGGTATCGGGGATATCTTCGGTGTTTTTGGAGAGAAGGTTGGTGGCAATGGATCGGAAAAGTGGTGAATGCGTCTTGACGGTATGACTGGGACGTCACGGAAGACGGCCCTATCGCTTGGTGCTACTTTTCCTTTGCAGACTCGTCCACCCTCTCTCGCGCGATAACTTTTTCGATGCGAAACACTCCGGAGTACCAAATGAAGATGAGTCGGTGAAGGTCGAGACTAGAAGGTTCGCGAAGGAAGTCGAATTGAAAAACGCCGCAGATGACGCCCCGAAAATCGAAGGAATCGTATAGCACTGGTGTTGTGTATTCCAGATCGGATAGGAGATGGGCTCGCTAGACAAAAGGAAAGCTCGCGTCCTTGTTGCTTTGTCGCCGACCGCTTTATCTGCAACCAGTGAAGGTGTCCTCCACGAGCGACGATGCGATCTGGGCCGATGCGCTTTGTCCCCGTCGAGAAAAAAAAGCAGGTCAGAAACCGCAGACTACCGTCTCTGCAAGATCGAAAGCACTCGGGTGGCAGACGATAGCGAGAGTGACGGGTTCGTGGGCGAGAACGACTGACGATGGGTAAGGAGAGAAGATGATGTTTGGGTTCGGTCAGGCAGGCCTTTGGAGTCGTCCGTGACGGAAGGTTGACTGGATGGTTTCAGTGGGGACCAACGGGCAGGCAGCTGACTGGCTGCACTGCCTGGCTGCCTAGGAGGCAAGAGGCCAAGTCAGGCCAGCCTAGCGTTCTGGGTACGTACCTTCTCCTGGATCTATTCTCAGATGCTCAGTACCTGGCTAGCTGGACGCACTAGGCTGTGGTGATTACTCAGCGCTGGCTTGGGAGACCTCAACCTCGCTACACCACATCATTAATAACTTGCATTGTGAATAATTACAGATTCAGGCAAGCTCTCATTTATGGATATGAGTCACTTACTAGAAGGCTGGCTGAATGATAACATACTGGTGAGCGGTACTACATTGCTATCTGCAAAATCGAGGCATCTAACCGGAGGGAAGCCCTTAAGTCTGCCCCAGAGGCTGTGCTCCAAAAATTCCGCTTCCTTACAAGTACATGTATGCAGTTAGTAGTCCCTTGCTATTGAAGGTAACATTGACTTGCTACGACAAATTCACACTAATTTTCATTGCTCACTTTTTCAATAAGACTCATAGCCATTCGAAAATTCAGGCTGATTGAATGTCCAAGGGCTAAGAGATTGCAACGCCTGAGAAAAGGGCAACAGAGATTACTTGTTCAGCTCCTGGCTGAGTCTCTGCGAGATGTCCTGTAATGTGGATCTCGACAAACGACTTGTTCTTTCTGTCTAATATCTGGTTGCTAATACTTCCACTGGAAATCAAAGCCTGACATGAACATGCTTAAATATGCAAGATCCAACTCGAGATGTGCTTATTTACTCTGTGATAGAAGCCTTGGAAATTGAGACCCGCTTGAACAGACTACCAAACTTCAGAATTTGAATGAGAGGACAGTTTTAATTCAATAAGCCAGTCCGTTTCTGTAATCATGATCATGCCGCGCTCGCAATGGAGAATTGCGAGCTGTAGACAGGATATTGGAGCCTGGTAAACTCGGCGGCCGACTCCCGGCCCAGACGCGGCTTCCGGGAGTGAGCCTCTACAGTACCACCACGGCATGCTCCATGACCAGAGTAAATTTTCCTAGTAATTTCATTTGAAGTTTCAAGTCAGTATGTTTGATTTCTCCTGCAAGAAAAAACTGAAATTCATATCTGGGAAGACTATTGCAATACCTTTTGATCCATACCCAAGTTTCTGCCCAACTGGATCTACCTCAACTTCCTGCATTCTTGATCATGTCTTCTCAGCCAGTCATGGTACCAACAGCATCATTGCATGGAAAAGTGGCCTTGATCACAGGCGCAAGCCGAGGAATTGGTCGTGGGTGCGCTCTTGAACTTGCGAGACGTGGCTGTAAAGTTGTGATTAACTATGCGAAGAGCAAGCAAGCTGCAGACGACGCTGTCAAGGCCATTGTTGATGTTACAGGCTCCAAAGACGCAGCTATATCGATCCAGGCCGATGTGACCAGAGTTTCGGAGATTGAGAGGCTGTTTCAGGAGGCAGCAGGCCACTTTGGCAAGATCAATTTTGTCTTCAGCAACAGTGGAGCCGAGTCATTCGACAAGACTGAGGAGATCACCGAGGCGCAATACGACTACGTCTTCTCGCTCAATACCAAGGCACAGTTCTTCGTTGCAAAGACTGCCTGGAAGTACCTCCAAGATGGTGGCCGCGTGGTTCTCATGAGTTCCTTGGCAGCAGGCGCACTTGGGATCAAGGATCATGCCTTATACAACTCGTCCAAGTTAGCTGTTGTTGGTATGGTCAAGGCATTTGCGACGGACTTCGGTTCTCGCCGCATCACTGTGAACGGGATTGCACCTGGGGGTGTTGTATCAGACATGTTTTATGAAAATGCGTGGCGTTATATCCCCGGTGCCACCGCGGATTGGCCATTCGAAACAATCGAGAACATGGTGGCTAATCGAACACCTCTTGGTCGCTGCGGTATGCCTGAAGATATTGCGAGGGTTGTTGCCTTTCTGATGTCAGAAGATGGGGGCTGGATAAATGGTGAGCAGTCTACTTTCCGAACCAATATTAACTACTTCAAAAATCTAACACTTATTCAACAGGACAAGTGCTCACTATAACTGGTGGCTATCCCTAGATGATATCATGGAGGATTCGGTATAGTTCATCCATATACTTGTAGCCACTAGATATGCACAGCTCCGCAGATTCATGAATTTACGCGGTGTTGGCCGTGAGCTTCAAGATCCAAGCAACGGCACTGTAAGAGCCTACATATGAAACACTGAAATTCACTAATCCTGAGAGATGGATATCAGACCGTGTAATCTCATACTCTGGATGATTCTAGAGTCTAGAATCCTAAGTGGCTGACAATACCTTCATATATTTGACGTGATTCAAAATACGTAGTGGTGTTGTGTCGGTGGGAATGATGAAAGAAATAGTCAGAGGCTGGCCCCACTGACCCCAGTGGCTATATACTATCTACTGCCTAGCAAACATACGCTACAAATACCCTATCTCCTCACATAATAAGTGTTTTCTTTATTCAAATGAGAAATGTCTATGAGGGCATGAGGAGGTATGAATGATCCAGTCGGTCTCATCTACCTCAGTACAGCCTCCATGATGTGCCACTCACTCGAGCCAACTCCAGAATGTTTCCCAAGGACTTTAAAGCCTACCGATTCCAGCAAGTTCTTCATTTGACCGGCAGAGCGTTCCATAGCTGCGTATACAGACATCATAAGCAAATCCGATTTTGTAGCCATTGTGGTTGGGTTCACGTCCGCAACTAGCTTCTCGTGGATCAACAGTCTCGATGATGGCCCCATTGCGTCTTTGATGTGGGTAAGAAACTTGCGACAGACCACATCACTGTGGTCGTGCAGTACCCCGCGGAAATAATAGACTTTGGCCCCTGTTGTCCCCCAATTTGGTAGTGAGCATGATGTTTGTGAAGGACACGGTAGGCTGGATGATTTGCGGTCTAGTGTTTTCGAAACTCACGTACCTTTCACCGGCTGCCCTTTCATCATGTCAACCTCCATTACTTCCACATCAGGTATCCGCCTGTTTTCCACAACGCTTGGACGATCTTGGAGGATGACTCGTCCGGAGTTCCTCGGAAATGACTTGCGCAGGCTGATACACTGCTGTCCAAAGCCCCCGCCACTAGATATCGTGAAAACTCAAATCAGCTGGGAGCAGACTGGTGAGGGAGGATCACCAAGTGACGCCAAAAGCACAGCCACGCTCCGCGGACCAACCGGCAAAAGAAGACAGAGCACTCACACGTCAACAAAAAGTATGTCTTCAGGAAGGGAACCGTTGAAGAGCTTCTCGAATGGGTAGAATTCGCACAAGTTGTCATCATCATAGCGACTACGCGCAGCTGTCATGGTCATGTAGACATTGAAGTGGCGTGACATTTCTGGGTGAGACTCCAGCCACTGCCAGAATGTTTCCTTGGTATGCCAGCCGTACTGCCATGCGCAGTTGTCTGGATCCGTTGGGTCTCCAAGTCCAATGTCTCTGAGGAAGAAAGGCAAAGCTGAGTAGGATCGCATGCAGAAAAGCCTTGTGATTGTTAGCACCGCCGCATCGAGCTACATCTCCGGAGTTAAAGACAAGCGATTGGGGACTTGTCCTGAATATGTGTGCGCTCGATGCACTCACATTGTCCAAACATTTGCCACACGTTCCTCTGTGGCATAATCCCTGGTCCTAGCGTTTGCAATGTACGCGCCACAGTCCTGTTGATCAACGAAACCATGAGCAGCCAGGAAGCGAAGGATCCGCTCAACGAGAAGCGGGTCTCCCTTTGCTCCTTTCTTGACGACTTGCTCGGTAGTCAGAGGCTCATTTGCCTCGGACAAAATGGCGAAGAGCCCCACATCGCAGGCAATTGCTGTGCCCACGATCTCAAGAGGCTGCGCAAGGGTGAATTGTTCATGTCAGCCATCAGATATATTCAAATGTGTGCCCAACCTTTTCTAGGGATTTGTTTGTTGAAAATCATAAATGCCCAAAATTGACCCAAGCCACTCACCATCCATGTTTGCTGTGTGGCTAGTTCGTCATGCGTCTGCAGGCGTTTGAGGGTATCTTGAGCAGCTTTAATGACCGTCAAGCGATGCTTCTCCAGAGATCTTTGGTCCTGTGAGTCACTTTTAAATGCAATTGCAATTTGGCTGCAAAGACTCTGGAACTGCTCAAGGAGCTGTTCGGTCTTTTGGTGCCCGTTCATGGTTGCTAGCTCCGTGAAATGGCAAGCGATGGCTTGAATTGAGAAGGTTCTCTAGCGAATACAGATAAATCTATGAGGGTTTTCGACAGCGGCGTATTGTATTGGCGATTTTGGAAAACAAAGGATTGACATTTCTTGCTCATAAGCAACTTTACTTCATGCCGTTCGGCGCCTGTGGCCTGCGGAACAGATTTGGAGCACGGCTGCCGACACCCGCATTGTTCAGATAGGCGCGTTTGACATCGCTGGAGAGGATAGTACACAACAGGGAATGTGAGACCCAAACGCCCCGGGCCGTTACCAGATTCCATGCAAATAAAGAAATCTCACAAAGCCGCAATCGCATTGTGAGATCACAGAAGCTCCTTGCACTGTAAACCTTACTGTGGGCACCCGCACCAGCTTGGCTCGAATCCCGGCGGCCGGATGCCGAGGCGCGCCGAGCTTATTCTTGACTTACTGTCCATAGAAGTCTTGATGCAATTTTATTCGTAGTCATCTCGAGCTCGGAAGTATTATTAGAGATTCCAACTGGGCGTGAGACCTTCATCCTTATTGGAACAACGCGAATGACCATGTGGTGTACGCAAGTCGACACAACAAAGTGGCGCCTTCAAAAGCCCTCGCAGGTACGAAACGGGGTCCATGGTGTCTAGAATCACGGAGATTAGAGAAATGCAATCAATCTACAAGATTTTCTAATTATGTTGCTAATTTATGACACGTCTTAATTCCATCTGTGTCTAGTGTCTGAATTTCGGACAAGCATGTTACGTGACAATATCACTTCCGTGTGCTACCCCTTATCCCAAGTAGTAATCGCTCTGTAGACATTGGTAACTAATTTGGAGTCCAACCTCATCTCTATTTGTCCGTCATGCCAGTATCAGCCTACGTATCTAGGTGTAATAAAAGTCAGGCTACATCATGATGCGTAGACCATGATTGCGTTCTACAATGCTTTCAAATGCACCGTTCCGATCGATAAAAAAGAAGAAAAAACTCTTTAATTTTGCGTGTTAGGACTTAGGACTTGAACATCTGGGAAATACGACTGAACAGTGCCACGACTTAAAATTTAATTCAAATCCATATTGCCCTGCACGGCCATGCTGACACTGCTTCACTCCACTGTGCAAGACATTTGGTATGAGGCTGCTGATAGCACATTAAAATGTTTAAGAAAGCCCCTCTAGACTTTTCCCGAGCGCTTGAATCATTCATTTGGAATTCAGAAAGTGGAAAGAGTATCAACTGTAGTTGCACAGGACACTAAATGCGATGGAGCGAACAGAACACACTATGCTCGCATTTACGCTTTGCCACGTGAGGCAATATACCGTTGCCTGTTAATGAAAACAAAGATGAAGGGATAATGATGTGATCACTTTTCACACTGTCGTTTCGTAGTCCTGGCATCTATAATTAGCTGGGAAGGGGAGTGTCAACTCGATGGTTGAATTCTTCTTTGTGATCGATAATGAAGTAGGATGCTTGACGAGAGTCAGTTTCAATAGCCATGTTTGAAGTTTCCACATAACTGTTGAACACACCTGTAGTTGCCATGAGCATGAAAGGGATCCCAGTAATCCAAATGTACCGATAAGCTAGGGCGATAGAATCTAGTCTTGCCACGGAACCAGCATTGATGATCTCTGGTGTTATCCCTGGCAGTGATGCTACGGCACTGATGTTACCGGACGTATGCATCAAAATCTGAGCAAATTGCTGAGCAGTGTCCGTAGAAAGGCCGGCCTGAATAGCTGCCGATGCCACAGCGCCGAAACCACGCGAGTATTGGTTGTTATACACGGCTGTGTCTAGGACAGCAAAGAGAAATGTTGATTAGCTGGTAGACTATTGATTTAAGTCCACGGGGATTACTTACAGATTGGAATACCAACACTACCTCCTAGAGCTCGAATGCCAATAATGATGCCGGTTGCACTGGCGATGAGCTCCGGAGGAGTAGACAATTGTGCGGTCGTGACAACTACATGATCGTCAGCTCAAATGATCAGTAACAATATGATATCGATGATTTGCGGTCCTTCGAACGGACTCACGTGTACTGGTGACAACACCAAGCCCTAATCCGAGGAATATTGGATATGCCCAGACCTCCTCTCTGGATTGAGCACCAGCGGAAGCCATCAACGCGAAGAAGATTGTGAACATGATGAATCCTGTCAAAGTAATGCTCTTTGTATATTCGTCAGCTAGTCTAGTCTGATTTGGCGCATGAGATATTTCGGGTCTAAACTCACTCGGACCTTCTTCGTTGCGGTGCATATTGCTCCGGCTACGATTGAGGAGGCGGCAGCAGAAAGCCACGCAACTTTGCTGTATGTCAGTAGTCCAGTTCATTAAATCTTTTTAAAATGTGCAACAATATGACATGTTCAAATCGTTGCAGCAATTACTCACCGCCATAATTAATCCCGGTCATCACTGGGTCCGCAGCAAACAGTGTTGAAATCTGGAAAGATGTTAGTTTCCGGCTACACTGTCGAATCGTACGGATTCCCTCAATGCTCAAACGAACCTCACTGGCAAGGTAAGCATTAGCGCTCATGAATGCAAGGCCCTCGCAGAAAAGGCAAACCAGGGTCAGCGGAAAATTCCGAGATTTCTGAAAGAGGCCGTGGTGCAGTATGCCGTCGGTTTTCACCTTCCACTCGTAAAACCCCAGACATAACAGAAAGATGATCCCAACCGCAAATGGAACGTAGACCACTGGGCTTGACCAGGGATAGGGATTCTGAGAGAACGAAAGGCCAACACAGAACAAAACAAGACCGCCCGTCAAGAGCCCGTACCCCACCCAGTCTAATTTTGACAGCTTCTCCCTTAGAGGAAGAGTTTGCAAGTCTCTCGGACTTGGCTTGTACACAAAGAGGAGCAGAGCCCCGGCAATGAAGTACAAAGCCGCCCCGATATAAAAGTAAGATCGGAATCCGTCCGGGCCGCCGGATCGGCTGAAGAGACCACCAACAACGAGAGCGATGAAAGCCCCAACACAGCTGAAACACATAAGGGCGCCCTGGGACCAACCCCGCCAGCGCCTCGGTAGCACTTCTGAAGCCACGGCATGCAAAACAGGCTGACCTCCAAATGATATCCCGATGAGGCATGTTCCACTTAGAGCCATGCCTATGTTTGTCGCAAGAGCAAGGATGAGCGCGCCCGCGGTCCCGAGGAAAGATCCCATTATGACGAGAAGCCATTTACGGCCCCAGTAGTCGGCGATGTGGCAAAAGATGGGCCCAAGCACAGCGAGACAGATGGCTATGCTAGTTGTCAGCCAGGAAGTCTGGGCAGCTGCATTGAACTGGGTTGTGATAGCGATGCCTAGCTGAATTAATGAAGAACATTGTCAGTACCTCCATGAGTTCAATGCCAAGATCAACATAGTGTCTGACTTTCATACTTACCAAACCGACTCCCACGAGACACCAGGTCTGAGCCAGATAGATCAAGTTGCAGGCAAATGTAGCAAGGTAGGTCAGGGTCGAAACACCACGAATCGGAATATCAGGAGAAGATTGGTCGCTCCCGTACTCCCCACTGTCTAGCTTTTTAATTGAAGAATCCATTGCAGTCACTGGTGTGAGATCTGTGGTTTGTTCATGCTTCTCCGGGGCCGATTCCTGATTGAGGATGAGGGGGGACGGTCTTGCTCCAGCATGCTTGAAAACAGCTTCTGCCTCGTGGATCTTGTGATTCTCGTCTGACCTGGACATTTTGGGCGTATAGTAAGACAGACTTAGGAGGAGCGAATCGGCAGTAAAGGCACACTCTGTCGAGCGAGCTTACAGTTGAGTTACATGCATCAATATGATGAACCTTGGGCTATCTATAATCAAATGCGAAGGCCGTAGCAGCACAGTCCGCTCCGTAGCGATATTATGTTTCAAAAGCAATGACCATTGTGCGGACCTGCTTGCGCCATGCCCGCCCGCGCCATGGTGCTCCTGCTTTGGAACCTCAGTGGCAGTCCTCACCGATGGCTTGCAGGAGTCTGTGCTCTCCCTGGCGAGATACAATGAGTCCTTCGTCCACGAAGCTGTCCGGACGCCGGATTGCTTGATGCATTGATGAAAGTCTTGGCTGAATATCCGTGCCGGGGTGCCGCGGGCTGAATAAAGTATAGGGACGGGCCGTGACCAACAGCACCAGGAAGCAGGCAAGTTAGATATGCGGCGTCCGGCGGGGATTGCTAAGCTTTCTTGGGTCCGCTGTTTCATGGACCAGGAATGAGTAAATGCTCTCATGATTGGTTCCATTCAAGTGAGCTTGTTCAGAGGTCACCTTCAGCGACGTCTTTCGAGTTAGTTCCGGCAGATTTACTCAGTCGCGCGGAGTATATTCCGGGATCAGACCGTAACATCGAGCAATCTCGGCCCGCGGTGGAGCCCCTTCAGCCCACTGAGGCTCGATAGTGCAGTGCAGCCTGCGAGCATATTGTATACTTACCGACGAGCCGCGAAAAGATGTTTGATGAACCCGAAGAACTTGTGAAATACGGATATTCAACAAGCTTAAGCCTTCACTAGGCGGCCGTCAGGGGCCCTCTTCAACGGGCATGTTTGTTCGAGAGATGAGAAAACAATTTCAAGCTAACTTTTCGTAGGCGTGTATCTGATAGCTTTTACTATTACTGTATTTATCTCGGGAAACGGGAGCGCATCCAAAATTCGTCACTGAGATGCAGTAAGGGCATGAAAGGTATCCATAACTAGATAAGAATACATTACGAAGTCGCTGTGATCAACTTCATCAGCTTTGGATTTCTGCAGAACTGAACTTGAAAACGTGGCTCCTTCGAGCAAAGTCTCTCAAATCTTGTGTATGATTTATGTCAAAATTTTGTCAGTCATCACGATATAGAATAAAAATAGCTTAAAGGCGAACGTAGTAAGTCAAACTTTCTTAGTTCCGTTTTTGGATCAGCTACGTGCGCGGGAATTCTAATTCGACAAAGACTAGTTTGGCAAAGTCTTCTGCGAAATCTCAATAATCGAATCCCAACTACCCTTGGGCTTGAAGATTTGGGTGATCTCCAACCCAGGGTCAGTTGCCTCTACAACCTTCTGCCATTCCTCTCGACTCCGTTCCTGCGTATTCAGCATTTGAAGCATTGTGACATCCACGTTCCTAGATGTGTAAATTAGTAATTTGAATTGGTTATTTCCGTATAATGACCTGCCAACCCCGGAGAAGGTTTTGAAAACACGCATGAACGAAGGCGGAGTGCGACGTACCTCATGTACCTCTCGGCGACATTGGACTCTTCTGCATTCGATGGTGTGACGACAACCTCAACGAGCAGTATCTTACTGTTGGGTTTAAGGGCTGGAACAATCTGGCGCAGAATCCGCGCGCAGTTCTCGACTGACCAATTATGACAGATGTGACGCAGCACGTACACATCCGCTCCAGTAGTGGGTTGCGGCCGGAAGAAGTCATGCGGAACGAACTGCACCCGCGAGGATAGTCGGTGAGACAGTCGAGACGCACCCTCTTCTACTGTATGCTTGTAATCTTGGACAACTAATTTTGTGAGGTTCGGGTGGCTTTCTGCCAGGGCAATGCTAAGGAAGCCCGAAGAACCACCCACCTATACCAGGATGTTCTGTCAGCAGCTCGAATCATACGGATACTCAGACTGAAAGTGGAGGCATCGATGAGAATATCTGGGTCAAAAAAAGCCGACTTACATCCACAACAGTGGCACCATTGCCTAGATTCTCCCACGGGTACCCAGTGACAACGTGTCTCAGGTCGTGACCCGGGTCTTTGCCGACTCCCTCCATCGCACCGAAGAAACGGGCCTGGCGCTCCGGATGCTGCTCGAGAAATTTGTAGATCGGGTCTCTCGTATTGAAGGCCAGGTTGAACGCGCTGTCCTCGGGTGCCTTGCTGCCCTGATATCTCTCGAGAGCCTCGGCGAGCTTGGCGCCGGCGGGGAACATCTCTTCGACGCAGTGACCATACCAATCTCTCATGACATGGTTGCGGAGCAACAGTGCAGAAGACGCTGTATGCTCTACTAGGGTCCCTTTGCTGCCGTCAACTTCGCGCAGGATGCGATTGACTGCCGCCTGGCGGATGATAGCTTTGACCTGGGGCTCCGCCAAGCCTACCTTGGTGGAGATATCTTTGTAGGATGTGCTGCCTCCAAGCGGGATTGTATCAAGAATTCCGAAGTGGTAGATGCATTGAAGCACCGAGTTATCAATGGACTGTCTTGTTTGTCAGCATGAAGTACTCGTTCAGATGGATGGATAGAATACTCACGCCCCAACAGAGCCGACGCAAGACCTCGCCGGGACCGATAATCAGATCATGCAGAGCGCTCGTGTCATCTATCACAGCGAGCCGAGCTGATTCTATCTCCGGCGAGTCCGCCGTAGATGGGAATTCCTGATCTGCATCCTGGTGGAAAGACGGACTCTTGTATTTCTTACTAGCCAGCCACTTGTTGACCAGAGCCGAGTTTCGGGCGATTTTCTCACCAAGCTCCTGGACAGACATGATACTGACTTATGATTTAGACTGGTACTATAATATGTCAACGAGTTGTTCAGAAGAAGAATTTCACGCAATTCTGTGGTGTATATACCTAATTGGGCCTGCCTCCGTGTGCCGAAATGTGTTGTGGAAAAGGCCCGGAGCTCAAGTTAATGAAGGGGCAGTGGAGATTTCAGGGAAAAACCTTCAGAAAAATCTCCTAGTGAGAATCTCCTGGTAGGTTTGCTGTCAGAAACGCGTTTCCGGCGTGCGGCGGCAGATATGGCCGATCGAAGGTCGGAAGCCGGAGCCCGGCGGCCATGTCAAAGAAGTGTCAGGGACCTCGGTTACTGAAGTCCAAGTCACTGACCGATCCGTGGCCAATTGGGTGCGAGATTGAGATGATTATCTGAATAAATTTCCACTGAATGAAAACCCTACGCAATCGAGAATCGCAGATAGCGGTCAATTAAACCTGTTGGTATCAGTAGGCATAAATGGACGCTCTGTAGAAGCCCCCTCCGGCCGTCGACTAGACGCCGTCAGAGTGGTTTATCACAGTGGCAAGACATTGCTGCTCTGAATATTAATAATGTCAGAAATGGCAAATTTACAGACACAGGTAGTAGATAATGTATTGAGCATTTTCATCGTGGGCACCAAAGCACCTACTGCCTCTACGACGACGTCCACGGGGTTGACTTGGGTCATGTAGTCATTTGTGTAACTTGGTGCACCGTCACGATTGAGCGATTTCTTTTAGAAATGACCACCTCGCTTGATCATCCCATCCATTTGCCTTCCAGTCATTGATACTGCGCGGGAAAAAATCCAGGACGTCTAAGAAAGATGCATCGTGTGCAAGAACTACCATTACGTCGTCTCGACCATCGAATGCCCTCAGCTTCTCGAGTGTTTCGAGGGCTTTTCCTGCGTCTTCCTGCAACAACGGTGCTAAGTCGTAAATTGCTTTATCACTCTTGCCACTAGTGTGCAATAGACGTAGTAATTGTGCACACGGACACGGACTTGATTGAGGAGAACCTAGATGGCTCAGCATGTTGCCTGTGAGACCTTCCGGTAAGGTTCTGAACTGGCTGGGTCTTAGCTGTGCAACGCTGTCTTCATTATAGTTAGCTGGGTTGAAGACCGCCAGAAGAAAATAGAAAAACAAATCACCCCTCATTTTGAGCGTCCCAGACAAAGAATGACTCACGGCAACAGTCAGCGCCCATGAAGACCCAAGAGTCTGGCGTTGTACGGCAGAGAGCCCCAAGATGGTGCCCGGTATGACCGGGACATTCAAGGACCCAAAATGAGCCGTCCTTCCAAAAGTCCACGCCACGAAAGCCGCCAATATTCGCGATGCCTGAGCTGAATTTATCAAAGTCGAGCTCTCTCACAGAACGGCCCTGGAAGGCGCTGTCCAGGACTGTAGCATCAGGATTGACAGGGAAGCCAGGCATGTGGGCAGACTTGAATCCAGGACCTACTACCAGATCCGCGCTGCAAGGAAAGACGGACGGATCTCCGACGTGGTCGATGTGAGCGTGCGACCATATTATGCTGTTGATTTCGGAAAGGTCTTGTCCATATTCCTGAAGCGTATCGGGGACGTCACAGAGGCTCTCTATTTTCATGACCGGATCGGCGACATCAGAGCCTCCCGCAAGCATATTTTTGAGAGAATTTGGCATGCGGGTGAACAGGTCTTTCATGAAAGCAAGGTCGAATAAGATCTTCTGTGACCGATGAGACGATTCGACCAAGAAGCTGTAGCTGGCTAGGCGCATGTACTTGTGGGCTGCTGAGCTGGGGGCCGGATCAACAAGCATGCTGGATAACATTTGCGTCGTTGCACCGTTGATGACTGAGACCTTGGCGCAATGGCCTTTGTAAGTAGGCAATTGAATATCCTCAGGTCGGTACCGCGCAACTCTGCTCGCAGTTTCTGTCTCATTCTTCCTTCGTCCACATGAAGAATAATGCCGTGCTGCTACCTTGAGATTGTTCTTCACCCAAAGAGCCTGAATCGTCCTGGAGCATTGCGTGCTTCCTGAAGCCTGAACGGTGCAGAGCACAAACATAGTAACCAAATTGCGGCGTTGGAAAAACGTGTCTTCGCGACTTAACTTTGGCGGTAGATGGACCAAAGAATCCAACAGATCACTGGATAGCAGTTTTCTGAAAATCTAGAAAATACAAAGATATCCAATGGTCATGGATGATGTTCTCATGCGAAGGCTGTGCAATTCAAATCTGCTTTAACGCTGTCCGAGCACCGAGCAGGGATGAATCCCTTTCCCATGATTATCTTGGCCGAACCGGCTTTAGGTTTGTTGGATCAGAAAGTCCTTATCCGAGTGCAGCCATGCTTGATGGCCTACTCATGGCAAATTTCGCACAATAGAAATGAAGCTACTGTACAATCACAAAATAGTTGGATGATCGATCCAGCAATCTAGAGAACTGGAATAAAGCCATGCACGCATGCTCCTATGCGGCTGGACCTGCGAATGCCGGCTTGAACATATTTGTCTGTCAGCATCAGAGACGTTAAGTAATAAGATATGGATCTTTTCTGAAATCGGGCTTGAGGTGCCTAGAGATTTGCAATATTGCGTGTGAAATTTGACCGTCAGGGTGTCTGAAACGGATGACCTAGCACGTGCGGAAATCCATGTACACATAGCCAAGCATTTCGTTGCGCATCATATTTCTAACTGTGATAGTTGGCAATGAGATGTAATTGAGATTTTCAAGGCTATTCAACTAGCTGTCCTTCTGCCACATGCTTCTCAAACCATCCATAAGCCATGTGAGTTCCTTCCGGGCGCGAGAAATTTTTATGATCAGGGTTAACGACGTTCACAAAATGAGGGTCGTTCTTAACGTCGATGTAGTCTTGAGGATCTCGAAAAACAATAGTAACTAATGCATCGTAAGGTGAATGGTTGACTACCGGCAGATTGGGATAGAGCTTGGATAGATCTTTCATAAGGGCCGATGTATTGTGTTGCTACATCAAGAATTTAGCCAGTCGTTCTGATTTGAAATCTCAAGCTAACTGCCGAGTAGAAATTTCAAGGCATTTACCATAGTATAGTCTACGATTTTCTTCTCAACCAGAAGTCTTTTGAGTAGAGGCGCATGAGTCTCGCTTATGTATCGATGATACTCGTCCTCGCCCATTCCCGGCTTACGCGTGGCGCAGATCGTCACGCTGAAAAGTCGATGCGTTTTGGCCATTTTCCCTTTCTGAGATGTTCTGATCCTGATGATAGAGAATGAGACCTGCTAACCTTAATGGTGCATAGGAAATAAAGCAATGTGCATCGTTTCAGGCTCCGCCTACGATAGTGATGTAAGCGTGACCACTACTGCTTTCACAGGCAAGTTTTTGTAGGAGGCCGCTGTGTGCTCAAGTTTTGCCGCTTCAAATTGCCTGGCATCACTTTGCTGTCTATGTTGCTCTTCAAACTCACGCCTAGTCCGTAATGTGACCGCAGCCTCACTACTCCGACCGACCCGGAAATTTTCTCACAGCGGCCGCCGACGCCCGTGGCTATCGGAGAATACTTTGCTCAAGCCGGCTGCCGACGCGCGACCGATTAGGCTGACCATTCACCTTACACGGATGATGCCCCACGTATCCTGTTCGGGCAATCCGACCCCACCTACAGAGTCTCTGGCCAAGAGGTTTGTAGTAGCGCCAGCATTATGTACCATAGATGGTGAAAACTAAGGGTATGCTTCTAGACAACGTATCGGATCTTGGTACTGATCAAAATTAGACCACAACATTGAGTGTTGAAATCGTCTTTAACACTTCACGTAAGCCCACTCAACTTGAATATTGTGCTCAGGTTGTTTATACTGCCATTCGTGTTATCCGTGGTAGTCTTACGAGTCCAACCCACAGTCCAAGCTCGAAAGGAAGTACTAATATTCTCTGCTTATTGATAGGGTTGGCAATGAGTAATTTCAAAGTCCTCATAATTGGCGGTGGTAAGTGAGAAGACAGGGTACTCAATTATCAGGCATGATTTTGAAATTGACGTCTTGTATCAGGGAACTGCGGGCTCGCTATTGCTACCGGGCTGAAACAAGTACGTTTAGTGGCCGTCGACTATAGTCTTCCGACAGTCTCTCAACCAGATCTAAGCTTATACCTATTGTGGAGCAGGTTGGTATAGAACACACTATTTTCGAGCGGGAAAGCCAGTATGATTTCTACAACCGACCTCGAGACTGGGGAATGTTGCTGCACTGGGGTCAGGAGTATCTAACGAAGTTGCTACCTACTCATCTCGTACCCCGACTGAGAGAAATAAGATGCGATCCAGAGATCACCGAGAATGAAGTGACTCTGCGCGGCGTGCCTTATGTTGATGCCTTCACTGGCGACTTGATAGCTGAGATCCCCATGCAAGGGGTCAACCGTGTTTCTCGCATGAAGCTGCGACGGTTTCTGACTGATGGGCAGCAATTGAACATCAAGGTAAGTTTTATAAATAGGCCGAAATTATGTGAACTTAATTCTGACATTATGGTGGTCGCGCACAGTTTGAGAGGACTCTCTCGCATCTAAGCGTCGGTCTTCAAGGGCGCGTCACTGCGGACTTTTGCGATGGAACCTCAGACACAGGCGACCTTGTTGTTGGATGTGACGGATCCCATTCCGTAATCCGTGAATTTCTTGTGGGTAAAGAGGCCGCCAAGCTCCAACCAGTCGACCTCACTATGATCAATTTCCCGCTTGGGAACTACACCGCCGATGAGGCTCGTCTACTTCAGACCCTCCATCCTGTCTTCAAGATAGCCGCCCATCCAGAGCGCCCTGGAAATGCGATTCTTGCAGGTGTGTAATCAATACAAATAAATCGGATCCTGTGATTGGATTCTGCCTAACATGCTTCACTACAGCGCTGGACATCGCGGATTCTGAGAACCCGGTCTCATGGAAATTCCAGAACTACATTGGCTGGTGGGGCCCGCCATATGCGCAAGATCTGCAAGATATGAAGAAGCGCGTTCAGTACTACAAATCCTTCATCTCATCTTTTTGCGAACCATTTCGCACAGCAGGACTCAAAATAGGCGACGATGACAGTATCCCTATTTATCCAGGTCAGCAGTGGTCCCCAGACATGCCATGGGATAACTACGGCGGACACGTGACTCTTGCAGGGGATGCCGCTCACTCAATGGTACCTCGTAAGTTGGCATATCTCTTGGTGAAAGCCGATTTTGGGATGTGGGCTCGGATTATGTGCCAAAAAGACTAATGTATTGCAGAACGTGGCCAGGGCCTCAACAACGCTATGAAAGACGCGGCAAATCTAGTCGACGCTATCAAGGCCGCCATAGTTACTCGAGAAACTACACTCAAAGATGCAATAGATGCATACGAGAGCGAAATGAAACCCCGAGGAACAAGGGAAGTGAATTTGTCGCTTGAGCAGGCCCGCAAGGCAAGTAATTCTAAAGAGATCAAGGACAGCCCGATATTCAAAATCGGGTGGAAGCCAGGCGAGATCGAAAACGCGGGTAGACAGGGTGAGGTTTCCGCTCACAGCTAGACGTGCGACTGTCAAGAAATGAAAGTACGCGCACTCAATACCCATCCTGACTTTATAGTTCCACAACCTTGGGCATAATTCAAACCACCTTGCTGTCCGAGATATACGCCGTTCGAGAGCTCAGATGTTCTTTCTGACCCCCAATGACCACACTGCCTTAGAACGGCAACTTAGGTCATTCCAATATTTTTCACATATGCGAAGATCTAACGATTGACTGAGCGTCATTTTTCAATTCAGAAAGTATTGGGCCTGATCACTGCAGTCGGGCTTGCTATGAGTCAAATTTGTGACCACTCAAGCCACGGGGCTTTCCACGACTGAACAGGGACGGAGTGAGATTGTTCCGAGATGAGAAATTCTTGTGGCAGAGTGAAATTCCTTCGACAGCCATAAACTCGAATAGATCTATTTAACATTCAAAGGCTTCAGCCTTGGGTTTTGCGAGTTAACTATACGTATTATCATATGCAGCAGTTATCCGAATTCCCAAGTGGCTCCAAACAAGTTCGGCCTTATCGCCCACTGGCAAATTGCACCGGCGTCGACGTCGATTCAATCATTCGACAAAGCTTAGACACAAAGGTCTGATCTAAACGTCACCAAAAAGATATAACTCTGACCTCCCGTGTCTAGCCATCATTTAACTCAATCTTGCAGCTACCCAGTCACGCAAGTCTTTGTCCCGTGGAATTCGCTCGGACTCCGGTCCCCGCCCCCACCTTTTCTCCCGGCTCGGGCGCCGTCATCACCTTGTCGAGACTTTCCGCTGTTTGAAGCAACTACGTAGTAACCCAATGCTCTTTTCCGCTTGACCATTAGAGATCTTGCCCATTACAAGGAGAAATCTGTATCTTGCCACCCTTCGGGTGTCATACGAATTGGACAAAGACGGGTGATCGCTGGGATGGCATTTAGGTTTACAGGTCTCATATACGGCGGTGATTTTCGCCGCCAGGATTCTAATAGCTTCTATGGAAGTTCACAATAAGATTGTTACACCAGGTGTTGATAGAAATTCAATTACTTGAGAAAGAATGTGTTGTTACACTGCAATCGGCCGTACCTGGAACCCAGTCCTGTACCCTAAAAGGCCTATGCACGAGTCAATTTATACAGCTTCTAAGAAAGCAAGGCGCGTGCCGAGAATGTACTGTTCCATGCTGTTCCAACAAGCCAAGTTTTCGTCTCTTCGAACTGCATCAAGATGGATGACGTGTAGGATCGTGCTGAGTCAGGTGAATGATCTCAACCATATAACTGTCCAATGTTGAGATCTGTGTTTGAATCAACTCCTGGGGCCTTCTTGCACATGTTGAATGTTACACACTGCCCCTTGCCATCGTCGCTCTATTCCGCGGCGGCCAAGCTGACATCATGATGTCCCCCGAGCTGTCTAGCTCTTGACTACAATCTAGTCGCAACCTCTTTTGTCTTTTCTCTTGCCCAGCCGTACTTTTCAAAGAGTCCTGTTCAGGGAGATGCTCTGCTGGGCTCATGAAGCCGCCCACGCTGTCGAAATGCTGTGAGAAATCGAAGTCAAAGAGAGAGTCCGTGACCGTACTGATATTTATGCCTGACAGATCAAATGAGGGCGAGAACGGAAATGAAAGAGAGTTCGAGCCTTGGGGGTTGTCCCACGTTGCACTCAAGTTCATGAATGAGGCTTCTGCAGCACTTCCAGCCATGGAGGGACCTATCCCGCCGTCCTCAACAAGCTCGGCGTGCGTGCTGAATTCAAGAATATCTTGTCTCAGGTCCGAGGGTGAGGGCGGCTTCTGAAGTGGCAGATCATTGGTCTCACGAAGGAAGTCCACAAGTGTGTGGACCACCCGGAGTAACTTGGCACTGTAACTGTTCTGTGCCGCACTGGATACCCCAAGGAAAGCCCCCAGGCTGCGAGAGAATTCGCAAAGGATAGAGAAGTCTTCGTCCGCATTTCCAAACAAATCGTCGACGTGTGACTTGTTGACCATGTGTTCTGAACCCGAAGGTGCAGAAGTTTGCTGAGATGAGGCAATATTGCCTTGAATACGAAGGATGTTTCGCGCGAGGATGAATATGGCGGAAGTCGGAAAGAGCTCTAGGACTCTCTGCCCACGTGAAATCTGCGTATTTGGAGAAGCCAATGAATCAGCCCCAAATGGCCAGAAGCGCTTGTTTGGTGCCTTGGGACTATTGAGGTTTCCTTCCTCTGTTGACAGTCCCATTGTTGAATTACTCGACTCTCTGGGTGACTGCAGCAGAGCAGGTGAATCATCTGTCTGCCAGTTGCGGAGGGCCATACGATGTAGCAGTCTACCCAGCTTGTTTGCCAATGCTGCGTCCAGCCCCTTCTCACCGGAACAAGCTGTCATGACGAGAAGGCAAGAAAGACGGGCGTCGTCCATAACCTTTTGCTCACAATCGAGCTCGTATGCTCGAATACGAGTTCCAAGATATGCCAAGTGCAGGCTCACGTCTTGGAATGTCTGTGGTGGCTTAAGAGATGGAAGCCGCTGCGTTTTGGCAAATGTCATTAACCTCTGTCGGATGCCCGTCAGCGCCACCTTTTGCTCTAGCATGATTGTTTCTGGCGGAGTGCCTGGAAACATGGCAGCGTGGAGCTCGTCCTGAATCATGGCCATTTTAAATAAAGGCTCATTGGCTTCCTCATAGCCTGCTGAAATGGATGGTGATCGGCCACGTTCAGCTGTCAGAGTAGCGCTTGACGCATCTTGGCTCATCGCACGGGAGGATGAGTCGGACTTTGTATCTGGCAGATAGCGTGGAAGTCGACGGAGAGTTCCGCGAGCGATGGCGTAGCATCTCTCACGTATGTAAAGAGACCTGAAGAGCTTCCTCCTCTCGAAAATCTCATCTAGTGAGAGGTCTAGGTCCGTTTGACCTGGTGTGATGGGTTCATGGCAATACAGGCCCATAATCGTTGCCATGTGGCAAGCCTGAGCAAAAAGCACGTCGCTGATACTCTCCGGATAATAAGAAGGTGCGATGAGGCTCTATGAATCCGGAGTAATCTGTCAGCACTGATGAATCGAAGCCATAAGACCCGTGGTGTCGACAGTGACAGGAAGATCGTTTGAGGGAGGGATGCAGGGAATGGCTGATATAGGCACTCACAAGCAATGCCAGTGTCTGAACGGCGATCAGTCTAGGCGCCATGAACAATTGCTGTTTGCCGATTGCAGAGTCGACAGCGTCGAAGAGGGGCTGCGTGTGGTCTGCGGCTCTCAGCGGCTGCTCAGCGCCAAGAACGAAAAGGAAAATCAGATCAAGACACACAGCCCAAGCCTCGTGAAGCGGGTCCGTTGAGTCTGAGTACACCTTTTCCACTGCCGCGTCGAGTGACCTTCGCAAGAATATGTCTGTACAGAAGTCCGCCTGGTTCATGAAATGTTCCACCATGACAGAGAGGAAAACCTTGGGCAGTAGGCGTTCGCTGTTCTGGCCATGTCGTGACGGTGGAGCTGGGAGGTCAACCGGTGTACTCTCAAGCGCACGTTGGAACTTTTGTAACAAATTTGGCACGATGGAGATGTTTGAAGACGAGACATAACGGTTGAAATTTCTACATTCGTGGTCCAGTGTCCAGGGTCCATAGTATCGCTCGTTCAGAGTGCCTTCCTCGCGGATGACGAAGCCTGACGGGATGGGTCGGTCACCCGCATCATGATCGAATAAAGTTGGACATGAAGCGCGTCGGTTGTGCTCGGGTCTGGATTGTATGTATGTATCGTTCGCGGGAAAGCTATGGGGTCCTGTCGCTTTAGATGCCTCCAGCATAGAGGTCAGGGCCGAAAGTTGGGCTTGCACCATGTTGAGGCGGTCATTAACTTCGTCGAAGCTTTCGCATCTGGTAAAAGGGCAGGGGGTTAGTACGAGCCTAGAAATTGGAAGTCCCTCATGAAATTACTCACAGGACTTTGACGTGGTTGACTCGCTTGGGTGGGGGCGTATAGACACATTCTACCTGAGCCTGCCGGCAGATGCTGCACTCCGGCTTCTCTCGGCCGCATTTGATCTTTCGAACTCTGCAGTTGGAGCATGGCCCGTCGTGGGACTGAAGGCTCCAGTTCTTTGCAAGGTCAGCTTTGACTGTCTCTGAAGGATAGGGGCACACCCGCCTACCTCTTTCTTGGCAGATGAGTCGGCCATAATAAAATCGTATTGACGGAGATTATTTTGGCGAGATTGTTACGGCGTCCGACTTGGAAGACTTCTGGTTGACCTGGGTTGCAGATGCACGAGAGGATGCGGCCAAACTTAAGACTTATCCATGAGCCTCCAGCTTTCGGATTTGCCTTTTCTTCCAACAGCTAATGGAGCTTCAGCATACTCGCCAGTGCGATACCTTTACCAAGCCCGCGGACATGGGGTTAAGGATGACCCGCATGGAGGGCAAGAGCCCCTTGTAGTATATCTATCTTTCACTGCATAGTTTATAGGCGCGGCGCGAACTAAGAAGAGTAAAGCCATACAGTTTCCGCTTAGAATCAGTGATAATCCTCCATTCGAAAGAGTACCGGGATATTTAGCCGTGGATGTCATGTGGAAATAAAATTCACATAGATGAACACCAAGCCCTCGGATGCTACATTATCGACTGAATCGTGCAATGTCGTAATTGTTACATCAAGACCATGCAAGTGTGTCACTAAGGCCAGCATGCATATCTGGCTGTGGGCGAACGTGGTCGAACGTGGACAAACGCAATGTGAGTCCTTTTGTGCTAACGGCTCAAGGGTTCGTTGCGCAATGTCTAAAGTTTGGGAACCCTCCGGATAGAATAGATGGTAGGTAGTAATAGTGTCTACATGAACTACGATGGGACGAGAAAGGGCCGAGTTTTCGAGATCGGAATGGCGGCAAATAGACGTGGGAATCCCAATTACCAACTTAACGATGTGAATGGACATGATCTATTGAGACGGAACATGCGAGGAAAATCGTCTCCAATCGTGGAGGCGAAACGCAATGCTCGGTTGAACATCGGGCTGGACACCCCTGCTGGCTGCGCGGGCCGGAGAATCTGGTAACCCTAATCACGATTCTCTACATTAGACAAAGTGCGGTACTCTGGGGTAGAGAATGATATCTGAACAAATGAGAACGTATCGCATGGCTGTGCCAGTAGTCATTATTAGGTTCAGGTCGAGGTTTCAGCAGCATTCGCAGACGCAGGTGGGAAGCATTCGAGGCCGGGGACCTCGCCATACGGTATTCACTCAAGGTGCGCAGTTCCCCACACTGGAGACGAGCACCAGCATATGCAGAAATTCATTAATTTGGGAACTAACGTGAAGCTGTGCGCTCGCATGAATTGTTGGGCCCGATGCCAGACTGATGTCTTGCGTCCGAATGCTACTTCAGTTGTGGAACATGTTCATGTGCGAATCCTTGCGATCTCGGATGTAAATTGGATGTAAGTGACAACCCAGGGGCGTGGGATTCCGACGATTGGAATTGGCTGCTGCTAGTCACTGCCTGAAGCTCGAAGACTACTGCTTTAAGCGCAGCAAACTGGCGAGGCGGCGTCGATATATTGTGATCAACTTTTGGATCTCGGCGTGTGGCTATACGCGGAACACTACCGGAGTTATCGGGTAAATAACGGCAATTCTAGATCTGACACTAACTGGTCTATCGTATTGACTGCATCGCCTGGTCCTAGTCCAAGCCAATACATTACGAGGAGCCGCGCGCTCTGATATCTTTAGTGTCTAGCCCAGGCGTCTATATCCTTGGACTTCAACAAGGTTGAGGCTGGGTCATTGTTCAGATGGCGGCTCTGCCGCCGGTTGCTCGGTATCTGAGAAAACTCTCCCCCACCAAACCGCCCCCTCAGCAGCCTATAGTTCACCAGCGGTGCGGTTCTTTTCTAGGCGCCCGTTGCGTTTAGGCACATATTATGCCTAGTGCAATTCAACCTCAACGCGGAAACCGGCCAAGTCGGAAGAAGGTTCCATAGGATAACAGCCGTTACTCGCTTGACCCCATGTTTCTTTATTTCCTTCCTATGTTTAAGGTAATGCCGTTGGCAATTTGGGCAGGGCATTCTCAATCTGTTAGTTCGAACTGCACAGTCACAGCACCATGTCAACTTGAAGTTGAGGTAGCTTGCAACGTGTGAAGTTGCACAACTCACAAATGACTTAAATGTGCATGCGATCACGCAACCGGATATTCCGCTGTCAGTCGTCTAACAATCCGTCTCGAGTGCATGATACCGAGTTCAGAAACGTGAGAAACAGGGAGCATACCTGTGGAACCAACGCCCCTGTTACTAAGAAACCAAGCTAAGCATATAGTGCGCAATATCGCACTCGGCCGAGCTTTCCGCGCTGGTCATAGAAAGTAGCCTATGTGGATACTCTTTTGTGAAGGAAATACACCGGGGATCCTAGACATATAGAGATTGTGCGTGGTGTTGAGTTTAAAATCAAAGGTGGGGGCTACATTGAAGGGCCACCGGCCCCCGAACACGGCATTAGAGTTGGTGATAAGAATGCGGAACTTTGGAAGCCACAGATCGGTGGCCCATTTCCGCGGACTCACGGGTGCTAGTCTTCAGGCGGACACGCGTTTCAAAATCGGACGATTTTGGTCGTCTAGACTACACGGAACGATCCGCGCAAAGCTTATTGAGACATGCTTATTTAGGCTTGTGCTGTGAGGCGTTTCGTGGCTAGGCTTTTCTGTCAGACGAGAATTTGTGATCACACTTTTGCAATGACATCTCCCAACACATTGCCGTCTAAATCTCGGTTGGTGCCTTGCACCACGGCGCCCTTGTCAGGCCTCTGGTGTCCTGAGACACACCTAAAGGGGCTCTTCTACGGCTCTGGTTGTGTGCAAAGTCACCTTCGGAGCATGCTGCCAAGTGCATCGTCACGTGTTTTCATCATTACCGGTGCTTCATTGTATAATAAGACCACACTAATACAGGAGGTCGAACAATTACTCGATGGAAACCACGCAGGCACATTCACCGGAATCACGCAGCATGGCCATTTCAGTTGCGTAAACGCAGCCTTCGCACAATTAACGTCAGTTTCGTCGCAGCAGCCCGTTGACACCATCATATCGGTCGGCGGTGGTTCGCCAATCGACTCAGCTAAGACGCTTTCTTACTGGACACAGCAAGCCACAGGAAACTTTTTGACTCACATTTCAATACCGACCACTCTCAGCGCCGCCGAGTGCACTGCAGGTGGTGGCTATACGAACAACGATGGCGTGAAAGTCGGGTTCATGTGCCCAGGCTGTAAGTATACAAATATTTCTAAGCCTCTCCTGACACGGTCTGGTGTCGTCCACGAGACAGTGAGACAATGGACCGGCTCGAATTTACTATTGCAGAAACAGCAAGAAGAAGTGCCTCAAAGTTGTTCAGCCGACTAACACAAACATTCAGTGGGAGTCAAGGCCATCTTCTATGACCCAAATTTTTCCAGGCACACGCCTCCGCGCCTGCTGCTATCCACAGGCATACGTGCACTGGACCACGCTGTGGAGACCATCTACCATCCAAATTCATCCGAGGTGCCGTGGAAGACACTGGCCTCTACATCCATCCAGACCCTTTTTGAATATTTGCCCACTGTGGCCAAGTCCTTAGATACATCTCATCAAATCAATACTGACACCGACCCACCCCTGGATGAAACGAGTGATGATACGCTCGTGCGCCTGCACTTAGCCGCATGGTCTGCAGCTGGCCTGAGAGGCTCCAACTTTGGAGGCGGCATGGGTTTGTCACACTCACTTGGCCACGCATTGGGTAGCCCCTACGGCATTCCACGTAAGCAACTGCAACCTCGTTCTGCATATGCTCGATCAAAGAAAATAATGTAGACTGACTCGCGTAGATGGCGATACAAGCTGCATGACGCTCGCCTCGGTTGTCAGGTTGATGGCCCGTCACAAGCCTGACGCCGCGGCACAAATCAGTCGCTTATGCCTACCCTCAGTCTCTAGGACTCAGTCCGAGGATAAGATCAGGGACTCGCTGCAATTTGCGAGCTGCATTGAAGATTTGATTGCAGAGCTAGGCTTGGTGCCTAAGTCCTTGAGGGATTGGGGGGTCGAAGAGGCCGAAGTCTCTGTAATTGTGCAAAGGGCTATGAAAGGACCTGCGGATGAAAACTTCAAGAAAGAAGTAGAGGGAATTGTGAGGGAATTATTCTAAGTTGAATGAATCGCTTTCAATATTTTTCCATCGTATCTGTGTTTTTAAGTAGCCCGAATGTTATCTTGGCCAAGACAGAAGTTTGCCCGGGGGACAGCAAGATTGCTTCTGGGGCATCTGTGACTGCTTTTCTTTTTGAAATGTAGTAATTCTTACATAACAAGAAAATATTCTTACAATGGATTACACTATGCAGGAGTTACTCGTCCGTAATTGGGCCAAGACCTCTGAGCCAATCTCAGCGGATGTTTACCAAGGTTTCAGACGAATCCACACCATTGATCAAAAGGAACAACATGTCAGAGAGTTTCGGTAATCATCAAAAGATAGCTTCTGATAAAATATCGTTGAAATAAAATAGCAGGAAGTTCGCTTCCAAGAGTCCTAAGATGTCGGAGCCTAGGGAGTGGCGTAGGCTTGTTATACAGTCAGGAATCACTACTCTGTGTCATTGCTCAGCTCCCCGGCGAATATATGGCGAAGTAGAGTTGCGTTACTATATTGTACGAGATGTCTTAGTTTTGTGCTGCATTTACCTTGCACCACAGACGGTACAAGCGAGCTGGGAATGTGCGGCATTGAATTCAGCTCGGAAAATTCTATTCTGTCGTACATCTCAAAGCTCTCTATCAATCTTATTCTAGGAAACTCAGAAATGACAGTGACGAGGACATCCAAGTCAAGCTCGCACTCGTCGCATTTAACATTCACAACGCATCAGTACTTCCTGTCAGAAATCTTGTTGCAACACGCCCAATCTCCACACTTTTGGAGCCTGGGTCCATCATGCTGAAATGATTCACTTCATCAATGATTTCGATGCGCAACTTGTCCCTGCCAATTAAAGAGGCCCAACCATCACCAGAGAAATCAGTCCGGTTATTCAACAGCCAGCGCATCTCGCGTGGATCTTCAGGGCGTACTTCTGTCTTTGGGCCATCGAGACTCTTACAGACACCGTCGCGAGCATATATAATGAGTGTCGGGGGTGCATGCAACAATGGACGCGGCTTGTACTCGTCGAGAATCCGGATGAAAGCACTGAAGTGCTGGCGAAGCCAAGCCGGCATTTTCCCGGGGCTGGAGCCGAAAATTCCAATGGAGTCAAAGAAGTCGTAAAGTCTCTGTGGCGGATTCTGTAGCCCAATGGGATTCGGTGAATCGATGAGAATGATCCTTTCTGGCGGAGGACAGTCTCCATTGTCCTGCATTTGCCTCGCAACCTCACAAGCAATCATTCCCCCCGCTGACCAGCCGCCAATGCTGTAAGGGATGCCTGGTTTATTGAGAACGATCCGCTTGGTTTCGGCGAGGAACTTGCCAGCCAATAAGTCCATGTCTACACCCTGCCGTGTCATTTCCTCAGCTTCTTTTCTCCAGGGGCAGTTAAGACCATAGACCGCGATGTCTTGCCCAATACAGGATGCCAAGCTGGCATAAGAAGCGGCGGAGCCGGAGCCGTCGGGGAAGAGGAACAAGAGACGATTGGCCCTAGAAACGGTACTCGGCGAAGACAGCAGGTTAGAAGTCGCGTGTGGAGGCAGTTTGAAAAGTTCATCTGCACCATTTGCAGCTTTGGAATGGTGCGAGTCGATTTCCATGCTCCATTTGCTGGATACACCAGGAGTTGTTGCAATACTGCTCAGAGGGGGTGTATGGGAGCTGGCACTTTCGGTTGCGCTGTCGATGTCAGATTGAGAGTCTTCAGATGAAGACGAGTCGATTTCAACCAAAGCGTCATTTTGCGCATGTGCTGATGGACTGATGCCAGATTCACCGGCTGCTCCACCTAATACCAGACGTTGGAGAGCTCCTATGGTAGGATTATCGACGAATACCGAAGATGGGAGGTCCACGTCGAGCTCTTCCTGGAATCGTGAAGTCATTGTCAAAGAGAGCAGAGAGTCGATCCCAACCTCAGAGAACTCCGTTTCGGCTGTCAAATCGGATGTAGAGATGCCTACTTCATCGCTAATAATGGACAGAATGCGGTCCATTACTCCAGAAGTGGGCGGGGACTGTTTACACTGTCCTGCTGGCACAGCACCATTTTCTCTCGTCGGCCCGACTTTCTTCTCATCAGGGGATTTCAGACTCGGGTTGCAATCGACCATGAGCGAGCCTGGACTGTCATTTGTCTGGTTTGGGACTTCAATTGAGCTCTTGGTCGTCGGAGGATTGATTTTGAGAATTGGGGCCCTGCTTGAGTTTTGATTCGGCAACAGATGATCTAGTGACTGCCGTGGGACGCCTTGGAACTAAATATATCGCATGACTATCAGCTTGTATTGAACTCAAAGAGTGGGAAGGAGGAAAGAATTTTCAAATTAAAATCGTTCACGACATACCGTTACGCCTTCAAAGACGGCTATGAGCCGCCCAGAATCGAAAATATATGTATCACCTGCATACAAGGATTTTTCCAAAGATTGCATGCGGTTATAGACTCGATACGTCTTGTCGACTTCCAGTGGTTCTGCAATACGCATATGGTCCCAGCCATGATTCACAAAGACGGTCGATTTGTTGGCTAACGAGTCGTTGGCGTTCATAATGAAACCGGCAATGTGGCCCAGACTATCGATCCAGCGAGGGTTTAAATGAAACCCCTCCGAGCCGACCTGGAATTCAACTGTGGAAACTGCCTCGAGTTGGTCGCTGTCCATAATGACGTCCTTCATGCCTTGGTAATCTTTACCATAGTCCACAAGTGTGCTGAAGAGCTTGTACGCCATGCCCCGTTTGATGTGGTGGCAGCTGCCTTCCATAACCCCTTTGACGAGAGTGTCCAATCGACCTTGGACAAGATGCGTGAGTCGCTTCCATTCATTTAGCCACGCCTGCCCAGGGCTCACGAGGACAGAAAAATTCGCGTGCCGCCTGGTAACCTTGCCTGCGTCATTGACGCTTCCGAGTGACATCTTAATCTGATTGAATCGCCAGTCCGCTGAAGCGTGGACACGAAAGAGGTGACTCTTTTCACCCGGCAGCGCAATTAGAGGTGCCTCAACCTTCATGTTTGACACATCAAATCCAGTGGATTCAACAGTGTGCCCAGATCTTCCGGCCATGAAATATGCGATGGTGAGAGCGATGTCAGCATAAAGTGACTATGCGATTCGATTAGTACTGCCGTAATATGGACTTCGGACGACAATCACGATGATTCGCTTACCGAGGGGCAAAGAGCAGCGCCGTTGACCAGATGGCCTTGCAGCACCGGTAAAAGTTTCTCATCAAATACGTCTGACTCAATAACAACCGTTGACTTCTCGGTGCTGTGGTTTTCGTCGATGACCTTCTGTACTGCCGGTGAAATGTACTTGAACTGCGGAGCCTGCTTTGAAGACAAACTACCCGAGCTGCTTGGATGGTCCGATTTCTCCCCTTTCAGAAGACAAAAGTCGTTCCGATAGTCAATCCAGTATCTTTTCAAGTCCCAAGCATATCGTGGTAGTGCTATGACGCGATGCGAACTCGGGTATTCTCGATGATATTCGTTCCAATCGATGTCTGCCCCCAACATGTAGAGAGACTCGAGGAGCGTAGCCAATGGGCCGTATCCATCAGGTGATCTTCGAAGTGTAGAAAGCGTTACTGCGTCAGACCCCAGCGTGCCCTTCACCATACCTCCGCAGGCTGGATGCGGTCCTATTTCGAGCCAAACTTGAGGATTACTCCGAGTCAGTAAGATGCTTGAAGTGAATGCCTAGACTGGAGCAAATGGAGGGGAGAAAAAGAAAAGTGGACCCACTCGTCTTCTCGTCCACCACGCCAGCTCTCATAGCCGCCTCAACTGCCGCGAAGAATACCACTGGGTTCCTACAGGCTCGCGTGAGGTATTTGCCGTTGAGCTGGCCCTTCTCCCCGGCAGAGACCGTTCGAGCCATCAGAGGCGACAGGACAGGGATGTTTGGCGGGTGGTAGACGACGCGTTGGGACGAGAGTTGAAGAAATTCGTCCAATATTGGCTCAACTTGAGGCGAATGGAATGCGTAGGGTACATTGAGCCTGCGGGTCTCGATACTCATGGCCTTGGCACGAGCCTCAAGGTCCGATATCTTTTCGAGTGGCCCCGCGATGACCTGGCCAGTCGGCTGGTTGAGGCAGGCAAGCTCACACCCGCACCCCGAATATGACAAGAGGCCATTGACAACGCTCATTGGGGCTTTGACTGCTAGCATCGCGTGCGTTCCTTGCTGACAATGCTTTTCGAGCAGGCTTGCCCGGGTGCCAACCAAGTAGATGACCTCGGAGGCTGAGAGCACACCCGCCGCGTGTAGGCCAGCATACTCTCCCAGGCTGTGACCAATGACAGCGGATGGCTTAACACCCCAGCTTGTCAAAAGCTCCGTGAGCGCCATCTGAAGGCAAGCCATGCCCAGTTGTTGAGTTGCTGGACCAGCTTCTTCCACGTCGCCACTATGGGACCCATCAATGACACCGATGAAGGAAGGAAAGCCATGCACTTGAGCCAGATCGTCGAAGCGTCTTATAGTTTCCCTGAACCTGCTGCTGCATTCAAACAGCGTCTTGCCCATCGAGTTGTAGATCCCTCCCTGGCCGGTGAATGTGAAGACAACTTTGGGTGCATGAGCCGGTACTGGCTTTGGTTGAACGGCTTCTAATTGCGTCACTCGGGATCTGAGAGCAGCCAAAATTGAGTCTCTTGACGAGCCAGACGCGATAGCTCGATAGTTGTGGTGCATCCTCCTGGCGGTAGTTGTGTATGAGAGCGCAGGAAGGTCTGCGCTCGAGGCCTGGTTGTTGTGCAGCCATGAGATAAGAGCCTTGGTATTTTCAAGGAGCGACTTCGCTGACCTTCCGGTGCAAGTGATCAGATGGATAGGATGAGGATCACCGTGCTGTGGGCTTCCGGTTTGGTGTCCCTGTATTGGAGCATCTTCCAGAAGCACGGCCGTGTTCCCACCGGCCGCACTGAAATTGTTCAGAAAGCAAGCTCGCTTCCCCGAAGTGGTGTCTTCACGCAGCCATGGCGTCGGTTGCATTGCAATATTGACCCCTCTTTCGGCCAAGTCTAGTGGATAATTATGGTTGATGCGAGTTTTGATGCCGCAATGAGGCGGGATCTCATTGTGCTTCATCATCATCAGAACTTTGATGAGGGAAGAGACACCGGAAGCAGATTCAGCATGCCCGATATTGGCTTTAGCAGACCCAAGATACAATGGGCGGGCTTTCGCCTGGGAAGTCCGCTTGTAATCTGAGGCAAAAACTGAGAGAACTGACCTCATCTCAGTTGCGTCTCCTGCCTGGGTACCGGTCCCCTGACATGAAAATAATCAGCCATCAGTCATTTTGGATAGAATGAAATACAAGATTTGGAACAGATTTACTCACATGCATTTCGATGTAGCCAACATCCAGGGGGTCATAGTTGGCGTACCGCATTATGCGTCTGAAAACACTGGACTGGTCACCCTCATGCGGTCTTGTAATGCTGTCTGTCTGACCACAATGGTTTGTGGTAGAGCCAACGATCACACCAAAAATGGGATCATTGTCGGCTTCTGCATCTTCCAAGCGCTTTAGGATGACAGATCCAACCGCATCAGCTCGACAATATCCACTAGCACCGTCGTCGAAAGCATTGCAATTACCTGTTATATTTCCACGTGTCAGCCACGGAGCCTGAGGAGTGACTGCAGCGACTACATCCATATGGAGAAGACATACCCGTCGTGGACAAGAAGTGCCCGCGGTCCAAGCCAGCGAAGTTGTCTGGGTTGGTGAGGACGTTGGTGCCACCTGCTATTGCAGTATCGCACTCTCCTCGCCAAAGATAAGTGCACGCGGTCTGCATTGCGGCAAAGCTTGAGGAACAAGCTGTGTCCATACTGATACTCGGCCCCGAGAAACGGAAGAAATAACTGAGTCTTTTCAGTAAGGCGTGTCAAAACGCTGTAGTCGGGAAATACTGACCTGATTCGACCAGGGACAAAGGCTCGATTTCCACCGGGTATGAAATAGGTATCAACATTTTGGCCGCTGTTGACCTCGCGCCAATCTTTTTCACGTCAGGCATTATTCATTGAAGAGAATTGTGCAACGATTTGGCTGGGGCAAAGAACGTAAAGGGGATGTCATTATTTGCATACCGTCACTGGTCGTGCCGAAAAAGACCCCCACACGGTCTTGTTGCGTACTAGGGGTTCGGTTGCGAACCATTCCAGCCATCTCCATTGCTTCATACGTGGTGGTAATCGCGAGTCTCTGCGCAGGATCTGTGTTCTCCGCCTCGCGTGGTGACATGTTGAAGAAGCGCGCGTCGAAGTTTCCGGGATCATCAATAAAGCAACCGTACCGGATTCGACTGGTATTCTTTGTCTTTCCAGTGGAATCGTAGTGTGTTTTCCAGTCAAATCTATCCGAAGGAATATCTCGATGCACGTCACGGCCAGCTCGCAAAAGATCCCAGAATGCTTCGTTCGAGTCTGCTGATGGAAACCGACCCGAGAACCCGATTATCGCTATCTTGGAGTCCACGAATCTTCCAGGTGAATTGTTGGTGGACTCGTTCACACGAAGACGTCGTTTGATGTCACCTGCAACATCTTCGACGGAGACTCGTATCGGACCTGCCTTGCCAATTTGCTCGCAGATCATTGGTGCCGAGTTGCTTGAGAATGGAATTATGGTGCATTGATCTGTTGAGTGATGCGTCCAGAACTCTTGTACTGAGGCAAGGATGGAGTTCCACTGGACTGGTTCGCGCAACACATCCCTGATTGTAGCTTTGAGAAGGCTCTTGAAGTTGGGAGCAGTTGCGACCTTGCCTGTTGAACCGGAGAGCAAGCCTGCGTCTGGGACTCTGTTTGCCACCAACTCATTCTTAAGATAGCTCACAATTTGTTCTGAGACGCAGTCGTCAAAGAGATGTGCAGCATGGAATGGCGAAAATATGTCCAGGTATCTGTATTTGAGGCAGCTCTGGTGTTGTTGGAGGAAGTCATCCAGTACTTGGGGCGGTCCGCTCAGGGTCACCCTGTTATTTGGCATGGTAGCACTGATGTGAAGCTGCTTGTCGTCATATTTACGGAGTAGGTCAATGATGTCCTCTTGGCCTTTTGGGCTGACAGCCGCGGACCAGGCTTTATTAGTCGACGAAGTTCGTGGCGAGGACAAATCCAGACCGACCAGATGTGCATGTAAAGCCGTTCTGAAGGCAGCGAGGACCGCTTCGACAGCTGCAGGAATCAACTCTGTAAGGGTTTGCGAGCTACAGATGGCTGCCGCTGCAAAGCCACCTGCGCAAGGACCGACAACACATGTCGTCTGAGCTGACGGGTATGGCTCGCCTCCTCTGCCATAACGTCTGCTCAGGTCAGCATATTGATTTAAGAAAAAGGGCCATGGTATCTGAAACTTGGGTAGTAAAGAGTGAGGGGGTGAAATATTACTCACATGATAAACTGCGCGATTTGGTGAACGCCCAGTAGAAAGAACCTCAATATCGGTGTGCCTTCTGTCTCCCCGACCTTTGAGACGAGGTCGATGAGGGTTGTGAATCGGGGAAATAAATCTTGCTGCAAAGCTGGGAGGGTACCAATGGATTGGCGAAGGGCAAAGCCAGTGCGTTCAAAGAATGATACCAGGAGTGCATCTGTCTTCACGTGCAAAAGAGAACGTAGATCACCATAGAATCCGTTCGTCGCGAGATCGCCAAGCAAGATCAGTTGATACTTATCATGCGACGGCTCATCTGCGGTCATCGATCCGTCCGAAGCAATTGTCGAAGGCATGTTGATTGCGACTCGGGTCGACCAAAATCGCTGACAGATTTTTACTGCCTCCAATGTTGAAGTGAAGGTCTAGCTTCGAGTACCTACGATGCAGCCTGAAAGTTAAGAGATGTGAAATAAATATCTACTCTGATCCCGCCCCTCAAGCAGTGGCGACCGACAACACAAGCTGACTTCGTGTTTCATCAGCAACTTGATAGCGTCCTTGTTAATGTGATGAAACTCCGTGAATACTTAGCGATCGAGATGGTTACGAGGCTAGCGGGCTCAGAAAGCGCGACTTATTCCGACTCCAGCTTTGGCAGCCTTAAGCCACCTCTCTAGGGACGCCAAACAGCCAGCATGCTATGGGGCTATCAAATTGGCCCGCACCTCGGGCCCCGAAGAGAGTTCAGACTTGAGTCAAGCATAAATTCGTAAACCAAGCTTAATGTCTCGAACACCGGGTGAGTTCCCATCACTGTTCCCCTTCTCTCGGGCAGACCTCCTGAGCTTACCCGGTGGCCGTGGGCCGAAAACCTCAGGTGAACTTACAAGACCTCCTATCAGTGGTGCGTTCGGATGGGGTTGAAACAATCTGAGCCATGGTAATAATCATCAATCAAGGTTGGGGATCGTTGCATCTTACCCAGCGCTCACTCAAAGCCTCATATGTTCAAGCCCTTGTTTAATATTTCGGTTTGTAATCCTCAAGAGTAGAACATAGAACCACCATACAAAAATTGTGTGTATTGAGATGACTTAAGAATAAATTGGTGCCTTCTAGTAGCCATCGAGAAATGACTGTAGTATCCAAAGTAGAGAAGGTAATTTCAAAACCGCTATCACATCCGAATTTCCCACATTCCGCGACAGCTATGCGACGTATGCCTTTCTTTGTACGTGATCTGTTTCAAAAATTAGCAAAATTTTCATATTTATGCCAAAGAACATGCAAAAGTGATGGCAGAGCCTGGGCTTACTTGGAAACGTGGATCCGCTTCTACTACCAAGTCTAGCCACTGCTTTGCCGTACGCTGCCGTGCATTATGCATTGTCATGAGTGTCACGTCCCGTCTGCGGAAAGGCAATTCTACATGTGGGTCGAATTGGCCTTGGGCAGGCGAGACCAAGTCACAGACCAGAAGAATGGGCCGTGCCGGATGCCGAAGCAAGGGGACAAATCCTCGCAACAAGTCCACGCAGCTTTTATCGTCCAGGATCCACAAAACTCCATATAGCAAGAAGATTCGACGCAGCTGGCCTCCAGGCGCGTCAACAGTCTCTGGAGTGGTGTCCTGAAGTTCGAAATTGACTTCATGAAACGCTGCCGCCATACGCTGAGCAAAGGCACCAATGCTTTTCCCAGCAACCACTACTACCGTGGTTTTGGGATCTGACATGATCTCGGTTTGGGCCTTCAGCCACTCAAATACCATCTCATTACCGGCGTCGAGGCCTTTGCCCAATTCAGTCAGCACGTCTCCACCCTAGCATGCCGCATGCGGGCGCGAGAGACTTACCATCTCGTGCAACACTGTTCATAGCCTCAAAAAACCTCTTGCCTTTCTCAGGATTGACGCTGTGGTACTTGTGCATTGGCATACCGAATCTTGAGCATGGATGTGTCAATTATTGCTCTTGCAACTCCCCATGGTATTCCGCGGATTCTGTCTGACTGTAGATCTACCAAGACACTCACGCGAAATCGAATGCTGCAGGACCTGTGAAGTATTCTCTCGACTGCTTCAACCAGTCTGCCAGATTGGCACTTGCAATTCGGGTTTCATACAACCTGGCAAATTGAAGTTAGCCGGGATTCAACCGAATTCTTCACGAATTGGTCTACAGGTGCAGAGCCGATTGCGAAGCTTTTGTTTCATTGGGTTGCGTTTCGAATAGCTTACTGAAATCCAACCCAAGAGCTGAATCCCTTGTTTGTGGCCAATGCCATCGAAATGAATGTGTGGCCAAAACTCCCAGGTTCAGCCTCAGATATGATACCAGAGCAAGCAAGCAGTCGACAAATAGGCAACAGTTTATGAGGCTGTAGACCTGTAAGTGCAGCGATTTCTGCTAGACTTTTTGTGCTTCCATCCTTGGGAATCGCGTCTAGCAAACCATATTCGAGCGCAACATATAAGGCACCGTGTTCCCAGTTCACGGAGACAAGTTCATGTATAAACCCCGTGGGACCAAGAGTAAGTCGTTCCAAGTCCTGTGTAAGGCCTATGATGTTTGCCTTTGCCCTCTCGATCGGGTGATCGCCGTCCCGAGCTTCCCATAAGCTATGGAGGTCTGCAGCAGCTTCCTCACTTCCATTGCTGTTATTCAGTGGCTGTGTGGTACTGGCTCGGGACTGGGCAGAAAGCTCATCGGCAAGTTTTGTGACCTGCTCATGAAGTTTGGTGCTGGTTTTCAACAAGGTCTGAATGGTGGCTGCCGACATATTATTAGCCGTAATTCATGCAATTCTTGTTAATTTCGTGTTGATGCTCGCAGACGGGAGGATGATGCTAGCATTCTTGGAATGGAATCAGTTAGAACAAAGAATTTACATATCCTCAAAAGCGAAACCCCTCGGGCTTCCATTTCAATCCGCATCTCGTTGGGGTCCCCCGCGTTTGTCACTCCAGCCAGTGATGACTTTTACCCCTGGTCGTTCGCAGCGCTGGAGCCGAGCTTGTCATGCATGTGCTTCCGGACTTCCCCCCCACGGCGGCCGAGTCCCATGCCTTGGATGATCCGGGCAATTGGCTGACATATTGGTAGTTACATGAATTATAACGATCAAACAAAAAAGCAAACAAACACATCATTCTACGCATTTCTTTCTAGACACCAGACAACAAACCAGACAAACTCGGTCTTCTCACATATAGAATTCGTCTTACTGCTGACCTCACATCCACCACCAATATGACCAGCGACAAGGACTTGCCAGTCATCGTCATCGGCGCCGGTAAGCTGTTATGTCTGCCAATCGATGAACCTGTCTTACGCGGGTCTTACTGAAAACGCGAATTGATCATAGGTATCACTGGTCTCCTCACATGTCATGCGTTAAGCAAGGTGAGCGGCCAGAAGTTTCCAATATGATGCTCGATCATTTTCTCGCCAGCAGAAGATTAGGTCGCAGGCTAACGTATTATATTCACTGAGCAGGCCGGTCTGAATTATCGCATTTTCGAAAGGGATAGTTTCATGAACTCTCGCAGCAATGAATGGACCATGGCAATACACTGGGCGCTCCCACTGCTGGCGGAGATCTTACCGGATAACATATTCACGAAAATCTCGGACATTGCCTGCAATCCGACGGTAGGAATTCATTCCGGGCTGTACCCAATCATTCACGGCGAGAGCGGCCAGCTTATTACTGGGGTTCCTTATGAGAACGGACTACGTGTACCTCGCAGCAAGATGCGGAAACTAAGTGCGGAGGGCATCAATGTTGAGGTAAGCCAACAGAGTGTTCAAACTCTACTCTTTAACTGTGATCGTGCGGGCAGCCCAAATGATCTTTAAGTATATTTTGACTAATAGCAGCGGAACAGTATAGCAAGCTGCTCAACAATGTGGTCTTTCACGAAGACGGTGCTGGGGTTAGTGCGCATTTCGCCGACGGCACAGTCGTGCACGGCAGCATGATTATTGGGGCGGATGGTCCCCGGTCCAAGCTGCGTGAGATAGCTGTCGGCAACGCTGAAGATGCAGCGACGACAAAGTTCCAAATTTTCCACACTAACATGACTGTGTGCTACAATGATGCCGAAAAGGCTCTCTTTGTCCGAAAGCAGTACCCAACAAGCTACTTGGCTTTGAGCGAGAAGTCATTCCATGCGTTCCAGTCAAGTAAGTTACGTTTTTTGACACAACATGGCCCTTCATTTCTACAATGTTGAACTGACTTGGTTACAAAACATAGTTTCTTCCATGCCTGACGGACCAGACCACCCTGAGTCATGGATCTTCCACATGGCTATGGCATGGAGAGGTCAGGTGGACGACAGTCTCTCCTACAAGGAGCGGCTTGCATTGATAAAAGACAAAGCAAAAGGACTAGGAGATCCTGCAAGATCTGCTTTTCTATGGATGCCGGATGACACGGAGGTTCACAAAGCTGATATAAGCTATTGGGTTCCACAGGCATGGAACAATCACCAAGGACGTCTGACCCTGATAGGCGATGCTGCCCACCCCATGCCACCTTGTAAGTCTTTCCCGATTAATCTTCGGCGGTATTTATCTGTTATTCTGTCTTTCTGCCACGCCCTGTTTAAAGAATACGGACTGACACAACCCTACGTAACTACAGATCGCGGTCAAGGTCTCAACCATTGCATCCGCGACGTTGCATACTTGCTGGAAGCGATGCAAGACTGGAGTAGCTCAAAACAAACTTTGCAGGAGGCAATCCAGAAGTTCGAAGGCGAGATGATCGCGCGTGGTCAAGAGGAGGTCACCTGTTCGGTTGAGAATGGCTACATGCTTCATGATTGGAATAAAGTCCAGCAGAGCCCTGTGTTCAATCGCGGGTTTAAACCGATGGACGGACATAGCACCACGAATAAAGTTGGAAAAGCCATCAATGCTTAGGAGGTCATGTAATCTATTACTGAGAAAATTTGACAGACCACACATCAAATCCGATGACGCGACAGCCTTGGCACCTGTAATTACATGCATCTCATCCTTCAATGCGCCTTCTGGCTTGGAAAATCCCTGAAGAAAACCGCGGAGAATCACTCAAATCATTCAAACATCCCTATGGCAGGTCGCACAGCTTTCACGACTGTGGATAGCCTCACGAAGGAGGGGATATGGGAGCTCGTTTAGACTATTAATCTAGATACATTTGAGATGACAGAAAGAACTTGAGGAACGCCTCAAGTGGCTGTTCTGCATCATCAGTTGACATAATATGGAGGTATCCGCATAGTTCGATTCATATTGTGGAATATGTACCATACACGTCTTATAAAATGGCTCCCTCGCCCAGCCCCGGCCTTCTTTACCGGGGTCGTTCTTTTGAGCGGCACCGTTTTCCACTCATTCGCTCATATGTCAGTGACTGAGCCATTTGAAATTATCTGCCAAGTCCACCTGAAGACTGGGCATGGAACATCGAAGTAGTCGGTGCCGTTCAACGTAAAGTTACAGCGCCGGACGCCGAGCCCCGAAAGGGTTCCGAGACACGTAAACTTTAAGGTCATGCAGTATTCAGAGGCTGCTAGCCAGACCGAAAATCCCTGATTGTGACGAAATCCACAATTGTAACTTTCATCAGTATATTTGAGCCTGCACACGTCTTTGATTATTCACGAAGAGCTTCTAGAGATAACATCTGCTAGGGGCTTTGCGGATGAAATTCCATCAAAATTATTTACCAAGATGAACATAGCAAACCAAACTCCCATCGGCCTCTATTTTCAGGGCCTTTGGAATACGAAGCAAGAACAATCGGACAAGATGGGACCCGTCTTCATAGCCTCATGGCCCGCTGACATAAATACTCGACTAATTGCGTCGTTCTCAGCATGCTGTGTCATTAATGTAGGTTTCTAAATTCAGACTCTGGAACTTTTCTTGAGTGAGATAAATTCTTGACAAGAGGGGTAGTTACTTGTGACTGTCTGGCGGAGAGTCTGTCATCACCCTTTATCCTCTCACCCGGGACCAAAACTATGGGCTGCTAGCCGTCTACCCTGGTGTTGGTATCAATGGAGGGGCTTACTGAATCATCGACTCGCTGAGCTGCATGAAAGATATGGACAAGTCGTACGGGTGGCTCCGGATGAGATTTCCTACACGTCAGATACCGCTTGGAAAAGCATATATGGTCAGAGAGGTGTGGAAATGGCGAAAGACCCTGTCTTCTCGTTGAGCAAACCCAGTGGCGCACAGGGTAATTACGATCCAGGCCTTCCATTCAGTCGTGTCCTTATTTCCCTTCTAGTCCGAGTACTTACTCATGAGGACCCGATTTTAGATCTTTTAACTGCTGACCGCGAGACTCACGCGCGTCAACGACGCCTGATGGCGCATGCATTTTCTGAGAAAGCGCTCCGAGAACAGGAATCGATTTTGAACCTCTACGCTTCGCGACTCTGTGAAGAGTTGCAATATAACTCTCGCCTTAGCCCAGTTGATATGAAGGATTGGTACACTTTTGCAAGTAGGTGATATACTGGTGTCATGTCGCTCTGGCAGTCAGCCATAGTGACATTGAGGACTGCATGAGATCGGCAGACTGAAGTGCTGATCAAATCTTTAACAGCATTCGATCTCATAGGAGATCTCGCCTTCGGCCAGGACTTCGGATGTCTGACCAAAGGAAAAGCGGCGCCTTTCGTTGCTGCCATTCCAACCGGCGCGCAGGAGCTTACTTTCAACCAAATGCTGAAATATTACGGGCTACTACCAGTGGCATGGCTACTGAAATCTATAGGTAATAAGATATTTATACGATCCAACGGTAGAGTTGGGGCCCGAGAAGATAACATGAGGCGAGCTGTGGAGGTTGTCCGAGCTCGCATATCGCGCGGTCCTACGGCAGACCGCAAAGACTTTTGGGTATGAACTTCAAAGTTGCCTCTTATAGCCACCTCGCGCACCACTTTCCCACAATGCAGTTAAAACTCTGAGGAATAACTTCCGCAACCGATAATATTTCAGACATTCCAACGATCACGGAAATCGCACACCCATCATGTATATCGCAGGCTATGCGTTACTGACAAGATCAATAGCACTACGTACTCCAGAACCTCAGAGATGAGTCTGCATCAGGCGATGACTCCGACGTGACTAAAAGAGGGATATCAGAGCCTGAGATGTATGCGAACTCTTTCTCGATCACTATAGCTGGTTCCGAAGGAACCGCAACGGCCTTAGCTGGGGCCACGTTTCTACTGTTGAAACACCCGCAGGAATACCGGCGGGCCGTGGTTGAAGTTAGGAGAGCATTTCCAACCGAGGCAGATATGAATAGCAGCAGGATATCTGCTAGTGCACCATTCATCGACGCTGTTCTTCAAGAGGCCATGAGGCTATACCCACCGGTGTCTATTACTATGCCGAGAAGGGTTCCTCAAGGTGGTGCGACTATCGACGGGCGTTTTGTTGCTGCTGGGACCACAGTTGGTGTTAATCACCTGTCTTGTTACAGGTCATCTTGCAACTTCGAAGATGCGATGGCATTCCGACCCGATCGGTGGCTTCGCGCGAGCGGGAAAGAACCGTGCCCTGGTGACAACTTTGCAGCCTTCCAGCCTTTTTCGTTCGGTCCGCGAAGCTGTCTGGGGAAGAACTTGGCAAGAGCTGAGATGAGCTTAATACTGGCCCGTATTTTGTGGCGATTTGACCTGGAGCTCGTGGAGACAGAAGAGGGGCTGTCGTGGCTAGACAAGCAGAGGATATGGGGGTTTTGGCAAAAGCCTGCTCTCCTCTGCAGACTGAAACCGGCCAGAAGGGAGACATACACGTAGTGGCTCTAAGAAATTCTTCTAGGTGTGGGAAATCTGAATTCCAAGTTGCACAAGGCATGGTCCTCGCATTGTCTTTCCCTTAGATGCATGATTGATTTAAGTTGGACAATGACAAATATTTTGAAACTTCCACAGTAAAGGCAATCGTTTGAAGTGACCATGTTTTCCATGCTTCAATCTATCTTCTTGCTATTACCATTGATACTTGGCCAACCCTGTGACTCCAGACGCTCTACATCCTCCATTGGTACTGGAATCGTGGCAAAGCGTTTGAGTGCTTCCGCGTTGATTTCAGGCGTCAAAACCTTACCCTCCCCAATCATATTCTCCAAGAGCTCAAAGTACCGGATGAAGAAACCTGGTGTGGCTGTATTAATGAAAATAGCCTCGTCGTCGAATGGGTTGCTGAATTTGTGTGGTAGGCGTACAGGCACAGTCAAAGCCTCTCCGGCGCAAACGTCAACCGTTGGCCGACCCGGAACGTGGAAACGCACTTTTCCCTTCTTTGTAGCGAGCTTCGTCGTCAGTAAAAGGTTACAATTACCGTTCAAGTAACACCTGATTAGTGTAAGCTATGACCTTAGACAATCTTACTGACCGTGACAAAGAAGCCTTCGTCGTGCATCTCGTGAAAATGAACGATGGGGCCATCACTCCTTGGTGGAATTAAGCTTTCAATCACTGCAAGACGGTACTGAGTGTTGGAACCATCCTCAATTGGCCTCCAAAAGTCTAATTATTGAGGTGGTCATGTGAGTGGCACATCTCAAATATCAGACCGTGATTAGAAAGGGCTGCGTGTATAAGGGTCACGTTACTCACATTGTCCTAATCTGCGCCACGGAACATCCTCGGGTTTGAAGTGGTTCACATTGAGAGTTGCAGCGTAAGCCTCGTGTTTTGCATCCATAATGAATTAAAATCCCAAGAGTTCTTCGAAAATACACATTCGAGGTGTACAAGAGCTAGTTTGGCATGTGATTTTACGTGACGCCTTCCATTTGTGATATCCTTATTACCATTCAAGTCGCCTCATCAGCGGAGTTCCTTATAGACGCAGGTCAATGACTATCTGCGGCCGTGACATCCGCGTCTACTGTACAGACGGACGATGAGAAGGGCTCATCCTGGTGTTCGGCCGATTTTGGCCGAGGTGCATCAAGTATGCATTGCACTAAGGATGCCGGCGAGCGGACGCCGGGCATGGCGTCTTGCGTCATGTTAAAGTTCAAGCAACCGGAAAGTGGAGGGAACTCGGAGCCACATCTGTTTGACTCCATGGAATGATTACAAATTTTCTAAATTTCATGTGGCTAAATTGGTCAAAGTAATGATTAGGTCGACATCAGAAACTCGTAAACGTTTGGCGGCTCTGCATCATAGTGTCCAGTGTCCAGTATCCAGACTCACAGACTACCAGGAGCCGGACAAGCCATGACGAAAGCATGTGTCGCAACACGCAAAGGGGGCGAGTTCACCTTAATCGACGTGCCGCCCCCCACGCCAAAAGCATGTGAAGTCAGGATTCGAAACAAAGCAATCGCGTTGAACCCAGTGGATTGGAAGAAGCTAGAGTACGGTATAATGGTCGACAGCTGGCCGAGCATTTTCGGCGCGGACATCGCTGGGGTGATTGAGAGCGTCGGTGAGGGTGTCGATGGTTTCAAACCAGGAGATGAAGTCTTCAGCTTAGCTGGCCACGATAACCGGGCTGGTGGGTTTCAGGAGGTCTCGACTGTACCTGAGCACTTTGTTGCACACAAGCCGCCTTCATGGACATTCGAGGAAGCAGCCTCCATCCCGTGAGTGGCTATCTTCTAACATTAATCTCAATATGTCTTCGTCAGACTGACCGCGCATTGTTGTTTCTTCTTACCAGGATTTGCTACTTGACAGCAGCGGCAGCGATTACTCTCGGCTTGAAAATCCCACTTCCATTCTCGCACCAGAACGCGCCTACTTCACAACAAAGTCTTCGAAGTGTTCTCGTCATCGGAGGTGGTTCCGGTGTCGGTGCCTCGGCCATTCAGCTCCTCCGAATAGCTTCTCCGTCTTTGCAGATCGTGGCAACAGCTTCATCAAGCCACCACTCCAAACTCATCTCTCTTGGTGCAACAGCATGCGTAGATCGTGCAACTCCTGACATCGTTGAAGCCGTGAGGGCGGCATCTGCCAGTGTTGGCGGCCCGGGAGTTGACGCAATCTTGGACGCAGTTGGGGGAGCTAGTGACGAGAATCAGCCATGCCTGTTTGATGCTTTAAGGGCCGATGGGCCAAGACTATACAGTGCAGTATTCATAGGCTCTCAAACAAGTATCCCGGCTGGGGTAGAAGCAGTAACATCCTCTGGACGTCAAACTTTCGAAGTTTTGGGGGGCAGGTCAGCTATGTCGGCCTTGGAGAAGCTGGCGCGAGACGGCGAGTTCAAGCCTCCGTTAAATATAGAGATAGTCGGAAAAGGGCTGGAAAATATTGGCTATGGGCTTGAGAAGTTGAAATCGGGGGTGAGTAGGACAAAGCTCATTGTCACGATGTAACTATATGTTGATCAAGCTCTTACATTGCCACTAGAAATTCCGGTGTAGTTTGAGACCTTGTTAGATTTGCAGAAGCTGACTGTCATAAGACTGTGCTTCGCGTTTTGTAATTGAGATACTAGTTGTGTTTAGAATCATTTGTTTTCTACATGGCATTGCTCTCTTGGGCGATTCCAGCCTACATCTAAGGCACTTGTGAAAACTGCGAACCTCAGGAGAGTCTTATTTCATCTTCTTTCTGCTACAGATTCTGAGGATACCAAGACTCTCTCGATTAAACATTTCACCAGAAAACCCTCACCCTGGAGACATCTTGGCAGCCCAAACTTTTCCCTCAGCACCTGGGTTTGCTTGCCGGCATCCGCGGAGCTCGGCTGCCGGACTGACGTTCCGCTTCGGAGTCACCATTTGCCATGAAGAGACACCTCTTGATACAGGCTAACAATTAGCGGCTATGACTTTAGACACAGCTCAAATGACGAAGTCGTGCAAGGCCATAAGTCTCGAAGTTTAGATCAAGTAGCTGTTCAACGCAATTCAGACTTACACCGTCTCAGAAATTCTTAGAGCCATAGGAAGCTTCAATCAGTTCTTGTCATCATGGTGCTGATCCCTCGTTTTCAGCTTTTTGAGATCGAAGATTTGAGCTGGTGCCCTTCATGGCTTCGAGAATATTCACACAAATCACTCCACCGCATGTGGAATACAGTCGGGCCCGGCCGCAAATCATCTACCGCGGCGCAGGCCTGCGACATCCTCGTATCGAAGCTGCCACTGGGCCCCAGTGAATACACATTCGTCGACTGCTGTGCTGGTGCCGGTGGACCAACTCCTATGCTGGAAGGAATTCTCAACCATAGGCTAAGTGCGCTTGGCAGGGCACCCGCCAAATTCGTACTGGCGGATCTCTATCCTGATTGGAAGGCTTGGGCGAGAATCACGCAACAAAGCAAACAGATCAGCTTTATCGACAGGCCTGTTGATGCAACCGCCGTCAGAAGATACGTTGAAGAGAATACGCCTGAATGCCGGCTCTATAACCTTTGTTTCCATCATTTTGACGATGACACCGCGTCAAAAGTATTAAGAAGCTCAATCAAAGGATCGGAAGCTTTTGTGTAAGTCTGAACCCCACATTGGTATGACTATGAGCGTGAAGGCTACTGGTGGCAATTTCATTTCTTGATTTGCCCGCTCAGTTCACCGGGTACGAAGCTAACGCGTTGTGTAGAATTTTTGAGATGACTTACCGCAATCTGCCTGCTTTCTTGAATACATCTTTGGTGATACTGTCACCTTTTATTTCCACCCTGGCGTGGTTCTGGTGGTCTCCCTTACATTTGATTTTTACTTACCTGATTCCAATCGCACCACTCTTCTTTGCTTGGGATGGATATGTATCATGCATTCGTACTAGAACAGATGGAGAACTGAAGGAAATGATACGGAAGGAAGAAGCCGATGGACTAGATTGCAGCGGCTGGACATTCCACAGCGGCCAAACCAAAGTCCTCCCACCTTTTGGGAATCTATACTGGTTCATTGGGACTAAGAATCAAAAGGAATAGTGGTTTTAAGTGTTTCTTTGAGGGGCAGTCAAGAGCATGTGGTGACCTAGCTATCCAACGAGTTGGCCATACTAAATACCATACCTTCCAAGGCTCGTTTGAGAGTGACCATGTCCAGAGATGAGTCTCGACAGCCATTCACTGGCAAACATAATTGGTTCAGTTGAACGGATCAAGCACATCACCGAGTATAGCAGCAGGTTCGAGTTGAAATACACATTTGAAATCGGGTCGATTATAAAATGTGAAGTTGATTAAGTAGAACGAGCTTCTCTGGTCAAACAGATTAACTTTTCCACAAACTACATTGATACAAACAGATTGGTCTTTATTTGTCTATACACACTAAGGCTATGAGTAAATGTGACCGACAGAATCTATTACTTTAAATCCATACAATACTCCCTGGCGCTGTGATGTGGCTTCTAATAAAGATACATGAATGCTGCTTCTAAAAAATTGCCAGGTTTTCCATGCCATGCAAATTGGTGCTTTTACACTTCTGAAAAAGTAAGACTTCGGGTTTGTTGAAAGACACCCGAAGAAAAGACCTAGCGCCCATATCCGTGGTCGCATAATAATCATCAAGCGAAGCAAGCAAGGACCATGTTCAGCTGGTCTCGGCCCAGCTGGAGCAGCTGACACGTAAAGACAAAAAACAGCAATGACGTGCAAGGGGAGGTACTCCGATAAGAGGCGTTCGGATCAGACGGAGATGTGATGTGATCCTCAGATTTCAGAAGAGTTGCATGATGCGCCACTGAGTCGCTCACTGATAGTCTGTAGTTCGTGGCTGAATGTGCTGGCTAGATCTGGATCCGATTCCGCCATTTGGGCACAGAGGGACAGGGGCAAAAAGATCAAGGGATGAACCTTTCGGACAAGACAGTGTTAGTAGCACAACGACGAGGTCCAGGTTAGCTTGGACAAGACCTGCTCACCTTGAGATAGTTGAGCTGTGACAGCTGGTCGAGTAGTTTTATGACCTCTTGAACAGACGCTGCTGACTGTTGTGACATAGATCCAGTTACGGTTGTGGGCCGCTCATAGGTACCAATAGCAGCGCATGGTGATTCCATGAAGCTGGCTGTCTGAGAAAGATGGATGGAAATCGTGTGGAAAATGATGCTGATGAAGATAGAATTTGGGTCATCATTAAGGGAGACAAATGGGTTGGCGAAGAAGTCATTCATCGTTTGCGCCAACTCGGTTCCAAGGGCTTCATGGCGGTGGCGAAAGTCCTCTGCGCTCTTCCCGTCGGCCATTGCAGCAGCCACTTGATGTCGATGTGATGTGACGTGACCGCACATGCTAGCGACACTGACTAAGACGGCAAGTATGGAGGATCTGGCATCACATTCGGCTCCCGAGCCTGTTACACGAGAGACGTTCGGGAGAAAGTCCATTCGCGCCGGCTGGTCATTGCTGAAGTTCACCTCCGGCGCTGGCATGCGTACCAAGACCTCGTCGCTGAAAGTCAAGAGCGTATCGCTCCGCATGCCAAGCAGCCGGTCAAGACAGTACGCCATCCAGAGAGTTCTGCGCCGCTCCTCCATCTCGGCCCAGGCAGGTTGGTATTGAGGCTCGCCTTTATTCGGGGCATCCGTGCTCTCGTACCCGGCGAGCTGGATCAGGCGGAAAGCTCGTCCGGCACTGATCCAACCGCGCCTGAAATCTTGGAACATGAACTCGTAGATGGCCAACAACAGCCAAGCCTGTATGTATTCAATGCGGCGTGTAAGGCTGGGGTTCGCGGAAGCCAGCTTCTCGACTGCGCGACAGCTGGATTGGTACAGCGAGTCGCGGATATTCTGGTGATGTCCTGTTGATGCTGACGCTGCTAGGGCCCACATTATGCCCTGAAGGCACTGTTGGGCCTCGCTTTTGTCTGGGTGCCTGCTCCAAGTACGGTATCGACGCTGGTGGATGATGGGTATAAAGATGTGGACACGGTCCCAATAGAATTGATCTCTGAGTGCGCGGATCGCTGACGTTAGCCACAGATTCATGCAATCTTTTCCACTGGATAANNNNGGGGGGGGGGGCAGCGAAACATACAAATCGGCCTGCACGAGGCTTGACACTTGAGGTTGTCCCAGGACATCCTCGATGTTGGGTTCAGAAGCACCCGAAGATCTTCTCTTCAGCGGAAAAGCCGGGTCCGCAGCACAATAAGTGTCGAAATGTGTTGTTGGGGAAATGAGGGGCGACGTTAAGCCTGCTGATGGCGGGCCTGCAGTCCAACAGAAATCAAGATCAGGAAGCGTTGCCGAGGGTGGACCAGTATGTAGGATGTCGTTTAGAAATGGCTGTTCAGTCATATTGGGAAGATCCATTCTAGTATCGAACATTGCTGCATTAGGAGAGATGATGTATTCATCTGTGAGGAACCGATTGCCTTCTGTCGCCGGGATTGTGACGATATTGCCTGCTTGAGGCACAGTTGCATGGACTGTTTGCTGCCTCACACTTCCCTCTAGAGCATCTGAATTTCATTGGCGTTCATTTCAGTACAGGTTCAATTACCTGAGACTAAGGTCCTTAGATATCTTCAGCGCAACTCACCGATGCGTGCCTGCAGAGACTTCAGGTAACCCTGCTTCGGTCCACGAGGTGAGCGTGTAGTAACGTGGCAGGCAACGCCCGCAGACTGGCAGTTGCCACACTGTGGTCGACGACGGTCACACCTGAGTTTCCGCCTTCTGCACTCCTCGCATGCTACACCAGGCTTCTGTCGGGGCCATTGGGGTGGGGGGTCGCCGTCGGTATTGGACGGAATATGAATACTCCTGGGCTTGGACTTCTCGGCCATTTCTTCAGTGGCAGGGCACATCCAAGGTGCCTGGGAGTACGAGCATAGCACGCATGCAAGCCAGAATCTTTGCCGGTGGGTTCAAGTTTATATCAAGACAGACAGGGAGGAATTGCTGTCACAGACGACACCTCGCATCCTCGTCAAAATGTTTATGACCGAGCCGGCAGCAACAGTAGGCCCAAACACTACACAAGCACTTGATTAATCAAAGCTGATGCAGAGCTCTTGTTTACAGAAGATGTCTAGTCAGTGCCTGACCGCGCGGCTAGTAATGCCCAGGTCTGGGTTGTCTGAGGCCACCTCCTCCAGCACCACCCCAGGACTGTTCGGTATCGCAGAGTAATTACTGCAGGGTGTGCAAGAGCACAGGAAGTTCATCTAGCAGGACCACCTATCCGGCACAGTGCCGACCCCCCCGAACCGTGATTGCTGGCTTGACCAGGCCATTGAATCGGAGCCAACGGCTGAAGCCCCTGCATTCTAGGGTACCATTAGCATAGAGCAGCTCGCCGAATGCGAGTCGCCGACGAACTCAACCCCACATAGCGAGCGCCTGGAACTTGACAGAATGCTTGTTGTCCTCCCCGAAAGCATGACATTCCCGGACATCCCGGGGTGCTCATTATATTAGAATGGTTTGCGTTGTTGCGTCTGTATCGGTTCATAAGATCTTGATCCAATCTACCCGGGCATCTTGAGCCGAGTCTCCATAAGGTTTTATTCTGGCAGGTGGGCAGATTGTGACGACACAGTCCTCAGCAAGGATTGAATGTTCTCGATTGATAAAGGCCCAAAAAGCACCTGATTTTGAGCAAGCTAAGAAAACATATGTCTCACCAGGATTCTTGACTCCTGACAGATGCTTAAGAGCCCGATTAACTTTATGCACCTTTTCCAAGGCATTTCCATGACATAGAATTGTGCCAGATGTAACTCGGCAGATCTTTCAGAAGATGGTAGTCCAGACCAATGGAAGCTTATACTGAACATAGCTAGTCTCGACAGACATAGACTATTGCCGTTGACTAGGCGTATCTGATTACTAGGCACAGCATTATTCTTCGAGCAACGGGTGGAGCACAGCCGGGAAAACTCACGACAATGCAACCGCATCGGGGGCTACAACTGATATCGGATTCCGGGAACACGACATGAACCACCAGGTACTGCTATGCGCCTTGCAACGCGTGAATTCCCTGGCTAGTGGAAAGCCAATCAGTCGGCCAGTCAGTCAGCAGCCAGTCTGCCCGTCAGTCTGCCAGTCAATCGCTGCCAAGGCCATGATGCTTGTAGCAAGCGGCAAACTCTCGAGATCTCGTGGCACTTGCATCTCTGTGTTCCAGCCGCATCCAGGCCCTGGCTGACAGACAACCCAATCGGCCCATTCGGACCAGCTTGAACCTAGCATGCGCGCAGACATTGAAGCCCGATTCGACGCCCTGTTGAAACAGCCAGAGTTGAGCAGCAGCAGCAGAGCACCCTAGTTGCCTGAAGCGTGTCTCGGCCCAGAGTTTGCGAGCGCACGTCACATTATCGTAGTCCTTATCTGAGGAACTGCAGCTGGCATCTGCCCTGTCTGACAACCGTGCGCTGCCTTATGGTTGAAGTTTACCGCTCCCAAACCAGCGGGGAGATAGGGACAAACCAGATCGCCGGAATCACGGCAAGGCGAGGGCTGAACATTGGGGGCAGCTCAGGCCAAGCCTGCATGAAAAATGACCCCATGCGCTCCAGTTGGAGACCGGAGTGTGAGACTTGTGCTATGGTCTTCGATAACATGGTTTGCAGGGATGGTGAGAAACCAAACAAGCGCCAGGACGCTCGTGGCTTGTTGCCCCCACGTGGCCGTGGGCGCGGGCTCGGCCGCGATGGTCGCCTCGGATGCGGGGAGAATGGGATCTTGTGAATCTCCGATCCAGATCTCGGCAGCCGGAATTCGCTGGGGTCTGGCCTGGGGAATATGGTTCTTGGCCTGTTCTTCTGAAAGCATCCTAAACGTTAATCTCGTCAAACCTTCTTGTTTTGGCAAGGCCACCGGGTCACGTTTTGCTTAATCTGTTAGTAAACGTGTCTTTGGATGGAGAAGTCAAAAGAATGACACAAAAAACAATGAGCATTTGGGATGCTTCCGAAAACGTATCTCCTGCACGCCATAATGCCATAACGCGCGAACTGCTTGGAAATGGAAGACTTCCCAGCCATGGTGATGATGCTGGAAAGTTGAAGCAGGCGACGACGCTTTTCTGGGTCTAGCCAAGACATTACGAGGCCACGTGCAACATTGTAGCGGCTCTGAAAGACTATGGTCATGCCTTGTTTTGTTTCTTCTACTCTTCACACGCAAGTCTAGAGCCGTCAACACTGTGTACGGCGCCCGAGTCGCGAGCTGTGCCTTATGGGGGCGGAAACCGCAGCACGGGCGTACCGAAGATCGCGGCTACAGATTTGGCTACAGACGGTGTCTAATGATCCGATGTGTAATAAATCAACAATGAGATTCTGTAGTCTCTCGAATTCCTGTGTTAGAAAGCTCATCGATTATACCTTTCTTTGTCTTCAACTTACCGTGATATCTATCAAGAAGACTTCGCTAGCTATCTCTTGCCTCGACTGTCACAAATACACATGGCTTCAATACACCTAATCCTGAGTAGCGCCTGGCTCACAGCCGCAGCACGCGTCTTGGGACTGTCAGCAGGCGGAATCGCATTCGTGCTCGCCATCATTTCGTACCGCTATTATGCCTACCGACGCAAGCTGCCGCCAGGACCGCCGGGCATCCCAATCCTTGGCAACCTCCGTGAGATGCCCAAGACTCATCCTTGGCGCACTCACACACAGATGCATCGAAAATACGGTCCAATCTTTAGCATGGTCTATGGCCGCAACACGGTGATATATCTTGGCTCGTACGATATCGCCCGTGAGCTCCTTGAGAAGCGGAGCAACATCTACAGCTCGCGGCCAAGAATGGTTATGGTTGGCGAGTGCATCAGCCAAGGAAACCGGTCTCTTATTCTGCCGTATGGGGACCAATGGCGCGGTTACCGGCGGCTGCAGGGCTCCTTTCTCAGCCCACGCATGTCAAACACGTACCGGGAATTACAGGATTTGGAGAGCAAGCAGTTGGTCAGCGAGTTTCTGACCAAGGATGACTTTTTCAAACGGTTTCATCGTTATTCATCCAGCTTGACCTTCGCACTGGCCTACGGGAAACGCGTAAGTAGCTTCCGGATACGGGACTTCGTGAAGGGCCGCACGCGAATTATCTCCCATGCATGCAGTCTATTTGACTACATGCTTCGCACCAACCTATCAGGGGGTGTAGTCCCTTGAGACAGTTTTTGGCAGATAACACCCTAAGCCACCCCATTTTGTTTCACTTTTAGTAACTGATTAATCTACCTGCAGATGCCGACGGGCCAGGAGGACGAAGTCAAAGGCGTCGAGAGAATCATGGATCATCTCAACACCGCCTTCCACACCAGCTGGATCGTTGACTCGTTGCCCATTCTCAATAATCTTCCCAGTTTCATGAAGCCATGGAAGAAGATCGGTGACTTCCTTGGAGACGAGGAGAGAGACTTTTTCAGTAGCATCCGTGCTGGGGCTGCAGGTCGACCAGGCTACAATTGGTGCAAAGATATCCTGACCATGAAAGATCACAAGGCTCTGACCGACATGCAATTGTCTTATGTCGTTGGAAACACATACGAGGCGGGAGCTGACACAACCACCATGACGCTGCAGGTGTTCACTCTAGCTGCCGTTCTGCACCCAGACAAATGCAAGATCCTACAGGACGAGATTGACAGCGTGACCGGACGTGATCGCCTGCCCACGTTCGAGGATACCGAAAAGATGCCGTACCTGGCTGCCTTTGTGAAGGAGGTACATAGATGGCGGCCAGTGCTCCCTGGAGGCGTCCCGCATGCTGTTACAGCGGATGACACTTTCATGGGCTATCATATACCAAAAGGTGCAACCATCGTCCCTGGGCACTGGGCTATGTCCATGGACGAGAACCTGTATCCCAACCCCGATGCATTCGAGCCTGAGCGTTTCCTCAAAGATCCCGACTTACCTTATTCTCAATTTGGATTTGGAAGACGAAAGTGCATAGGTCAGTCACGAGTTTGTCCACTTCTGAATTCCTCGGCACACCTACTAGTATGTTTGGCTGACATGTTTGGATTGTCCGGCCCGCAGGCCAATACGTCGGAAACAACTCTATGATGATTAATGTAGCTCGTATGCTTTGGGCCTACGACTTCAAGAAAGGGTGGGACATAGTCAACGGGCAAAAGGTTGAGGCCCGTGTCGATCCTCTCGGGTTTTACAATGGATTCAACTCCCCGCCACTGCCGTTCAAGGTCCGCTTCGTTCCACGGGCCGAGAAGGTTTCTGGTATCCTGAGATCCGAGTTTCTAGAGGCAGAAAAGAAGGGGACAGAAAATATTCTCCGACGCATTGAAGAAGCAGCGCTGACCCTCAAGGAAGGAGAGAAATCGGTTAGAGTTTAAACCAACAACATTAACTCAAGATATTAGCATTGAGCTTGCGCATGCCGTAGGGATGGAACTCGGTTTGTTACTTCCAAATCCAGGGTAGCGTTAGGTCAAGTTAGCACTGTTACACCGTCCTGACTCACGAAGACAGGGGCAGTCAGCGGATATGGGTTGGCAGGGGGACAGACAGGTCCATGGATAACCTTCAATTGGCAGGGGCGCGTGGAACTAAAGACTTTGGTCCCCTATAGAATAAGAGCAATAATGAAAGGTGATCCAGCAGGAATCATTTCTCCGATGTTTGGGTGACCAATCCGGAGTATTGTAAATACCGATTTGTTTCAGATGGAGCCAAGAATTGTTTAAACCTTGCTTTCAGATGGTCCCATGTCAGCCTTCCAGTCGTTGCTCTAATCGCACTCGCGGCGACTTCTTTCGGCGCCCGAACCCAGTCCAAGCCTTCTTGCATCGATGGGAGTGGCTAGGCTAGAGTGAGAAAATCAGGCATGTCTGATGTGGGATCAGAAGGTACATAACAGAAATGTTTCACGCCAGATGTTCAAGGCTTGTCCAAGAGCTAAGACAGCATCGGATTATTTTGCCAATTGTCTAGCACTATGGGCGAACTCGGCGAGGATATGACACCCAATCGCATCCAGGTGGGTCACGCATCCGCCAAGCAGTTACTTTGGACTCAACTAGGTGAATGTGAGTCAGCCGAAACGAAGAGCGCGATTGAGTTGACTGGGGTGTTTGCCTATGTCCCAAGAACTACAACTCCACACGAGTGACTGACCAGGCCTGATATCAGACAAATATCGCATCTTACAGGATGGTGCTCAGACGCAATCTCGTCTCGGGATCATCGAATGGGCTGCTCCCCCGCGCTCTGAAGGTCCGGGCTTCTGTTTCCATAAAAAGCATGAAGAGTGTTTCTATGTGACGGTGCGTCTCTTCTAGAACAATATCTCGAATTTAAGTACATACTCATTTGTCAATAGAAGGGAAAGCTGAGGGTCCATATCCCCGGCCGCCCACACATTGATGCAGAGCCATTTGATCTCATTACAATTCCGTTGCATCTCCCATACAGGTTCAGTAATCCATTCGACGAAGAAGTATTATTCATTAATACGGTCACTCCAAGTTTCTTTGTGGAATATTTTCGAGCTCTTGAGAAGATCATTAATGGGGACACTGACGGGAATATGGAGGATTTGATGCGGCGTTTTGCTACGGTTCCTATGTCTCCAGAAATGGTAGAAGAATACGTAGCACTTTCGAAACACGATTCGTGATACGAGTGTTCATTTCAGATAGCAACCGATTATGACATGGGATGATGAGTGATCAGATGCTTGATTGCCATGTTGAATGTACGTAATACTGTATATTACAACCCCGCCGCCCAAATATTTCAAGAGCTTAAGCAACGGGGGACCTCCCTGCAGCATAACCCATAGAGAGTCGCCTTTCAACCTGCCGACAAATTCCAAGGCATATTGCCACATAGAGATCACTTGAGTGTTCGCTGCCAACAACGCGGCATAGCGGGACGGGTTTGCGGAGTGACTGGAAACCCGGATTCTCCCCTCAAAATGTCGTCTCGTGATGCTTACACGAGAGCTAGGATAAGTCTATCGGCACACATATAACAATGTTCTGAATAGTGAATATTGCGACGAGGCTGACGAATATCTGGTGATCGGAGAGATCGAGATGGGCGCTATACTAAGGGCGCGCGCGCCCTTGAAAGTCGGCAATGAATTGCTGGCTTATAATTGTTTCAATGGCCATTTCTTGCTCCGATGGTTCCGCCGGCAGTGAAGGTGATTTAATCTCCCGGAAAAAGAATATACCTCTGTCGTTGAGGAGACAACGGACATTCCACATGTCTATGTGATGTTTACCACGCTGAAACGCTAAGTGACAGACTTCTCTGCTGGAAGACTCCTATTCAGTTCCACATTTCCGTGGAAGTCTAGTAGCTAGGGGAACAAAGTTCCGTATTCGCGGACCACCATTGATTTCTTACTACGGGGGATTATATTCGTCTAAGTACATTGTTGTTCTGTTGAAAACACCAGGTCTAAGTGTCTGGTTTTGTAATTAGAAACAGTTTGTCATCCACTCTTTCCTTTACGGAATGCATTCAGTACACCGTATATAGTGCTTTAGTCTTGAAATATATCTACATGCGCGTTAATACAAAATCTCAGACTGACATCGTTCTTGCTGGGGAATTCAAAAGCTATCTAAAGTAACTCCGAAATAAGCGCAATTCTGGTCAAAAGGATTTTCCAGTTCCCTGAGCTTGTTCCTGATGACATCTGTGACTCTTGAGTGCTCCCCCCTCAGCCATGTGGCAAAGCTCTGATACATTCCATCCATTTGATCGCCGCTCGACCCTCCGCCCAGATATGGGCCACCGGAGTGATAGGACGCAATTTGATCAATTAGACCGGTGACCCTCATCACCTCGCTGGCAAGCAATCGGATATTCATGGCCGACTGCAGCTTCGGATCATCCACGCTGAAAGCCCCAATGGAGATCCTGGCTGGCGATACCATAGGTCCACCCAATTGCACAGTGTTATTGGTCCCTTCCACACGGCTGGATGCGCGCTGAAAAGCAAGCAGGTCCCATGTGGGACATGGCATGCATGATGCGCTTCCTGCAGCGCTTTGGTATCTCGATAGAATGGCCGAGATGATAGATGCATAAAGCATCATCAAGTGTGGCGAGCTAGCGCATGGACAGACCAAGAGTGAAGAAAGTCTTTCGACAGCTTTTCCATTCAGGAGCAGCAATTGGTCCAGTGTCATTGACGCGTGGGATTTGCTGCAAAGGTTGTAGAATCCTCCCCCAGGTGATGTTTCCTCAAGGCTGGCTCGTCGCCCATTCCAACTGGAATCTGCGAGCAGCAATGAGCCTAGCATCTCGTGGGCCTCATGGTAGCAGTTGTGGTTTGTGCCGCCCGGGAAGGGGATTCCGCTTTCCTTGGAGGATGACTGGCCCGCCGAGCTACCAATCAAATCAAGGTCCAGCTGTTCCTCCATCATCGTGAAGGAAGGCCGCATGCTAGCTGACACGCCGCCATCAAGGTGGTCTGCGCCGACCGAAGTGCCGAAATCCAGAGAGAGCAGTTCCGAGAGAGGTACGGCAGATGCCAGGCTCTCGTCCAGGAATCCATCGAAATTGAACATATTGTTGCTGTCATGACTACTGTGACTCCCGTCATTCCTGCTTCTTTTGTGGCAGTTGTCATTATCGTCATCACCTCCATCACCGTCCTTGATATTGCTGTTGTTGCTGGTGCTGTTACTGTGGCTGCGGTGTCTTTCATCCAATGGATCCCACTTATAAGAAAGAAGTGACTCGTCGAGACTGCTGCTGCTCAGACTATTCGCAAGGTGGCTGCCAGTGCGAGCACTCAGGCTCTCGCTGCGCTTGCGCATAGTATCCCGGGGCGGTTTCCCCAGTTTCCTTGAGATGCTATAAGTGCAGTCGATGCCATGGGTGACACAGCGGCCACACTGGGGATGTTTGCGGTCACACTTCAACTTGACAGTACCACACGCATCACAACTGGACCGAAGTTTGGGCTGTCGCGGTGATTCTTGAGGAAAATTAGGAGCCATACTTGAGTTTGACTTTGTCATAAAAAACACGGGAACTTTCGTACATAGGGGTCCAACGATGCACTAGCAACGCGCATTTGATGGGAAGCGCGGCTGAATATCAACTTAAAGAGAGCCTCCATATTCAATGTTTGACAATGTTTGACCCAACAGAAGCTTAATTTCAAAACCTCGGCTTTCCATAAGCCACACATGTTCGCGGTTTGTGGGGGTCCACATGGATACAGCTCGTCGGGTTTCCAAAAAATGATGATACAAGGAATACTCGCCTAAAAATACATGAATGTTTGAGCCGCGGCACTTATCTTAGCGTTGGCTGTCGCCTCCAGGAGCAATCAGGATCGTGATCGAGAGCTCAGATTCCCGAATCTAATGTCAAAGCAACCCGAAGATGTGAGAAAGCAGAGGCCATGCAGTGTGAGTATCTTTGCAGCATGTCAAAATACTGTTCGAATGTCGGACGATACTTTTAGTCCCAATGTTATTGATGTGACGCCGCAGCAAAGGAATGCCAGACGGTCTGATTTTACCAGACGTAATCGCCGGACTCGCGTCCTATTCCCAGAACACGTTAGCTAGGTTGCTCAGCACGCCCGGGAAGGTCTCCCGGGAACTTCCAGACGCGCTTATAGGGCCTGACCGCCGCGCGCATCCGTCCTCCTTGAACTCCCGACAAGCCTCATCGCAACTTTCCGCCAGCACATTGCCCGTTTGGGAAAAGATCTACCTCGTTTGTTTGGGTTCACGATGCTAGCGTAGTATCAAATGCCTGAGGGCAAAATATTTATGCAGAGTTGTAAAACGAAACACGTGCATACGTACCTGCTTTCTCTGCAGCAACGTCAGGATAAGCTTTTTATAGTGCCTTGGCACCGAACTTATGAAGCATAGGTTGTGCATAACAATCTGACGATCTGTAGTCCAGCCCTAAGTCCATGAACTACAAACTAAAACCGATGTGACGATTTAAAATCCGGCCCTAACTCAAAAAGCAGGAATCAACACCGAGGAACCAGCTTCCCGGTGATGATCCCTACTTTTATCAAGCGACAATCTCCTTGCTACTCCCCGAGAGAAATGATTTCCCGCTTGCAACAGACGGCAGTGTCATTCACGCTTCTGGTGTCGCACGCAGAGCCGCTGGCGCCTTACTGCTGCTGAAATCGTGGCTGCGGTCGACTCCGAGACTCCGCAAACTCCTGGCACAACAACACCGCACATCGAAGTCCGGGGATCAGACGCTGAGATAAGTTCACCATCCCGTGTCCGTGCCATGCTCAGCCCCGGTCAAACTCGGCAGCAGCCCGGCAATGCTTGCGACGGTGAGCCCTCGATGCGACAGCTGCGGTGTTTCGATATTCCTCTGACTGGCAGCTGGTGGCCTCACAGAATGCCGCAAAAAGAAGCAGCGATGCGACAGGCAACGCCCTCGATGCAGCTCCTGTGTTAAAGCACAGGTTGTGTGTCGCTTCAACGAGAAGCGCTCTCCTCCAAAAGCCTCCAACAAGGGCGCCCTGAAGACACTTGATACGGGGCCAGGTATCTAGGCATCCACTTCTAAGGACCGAAATGCGCCCGTGCTGATTTGCCATGTCGTGGCGTCTTGCCAGGCAAAGTTGAGCGACGTCTGCAGCCTGCTATCGCAGCTGAATCTACTCAAGACAGTCGAGATGGTCAGAGCGCAGCCCTTCATTCCGATCAAGTCTATCGGGACATTATCTAATTCCAAACACGTCTAGCCATGATCAGGGACGACGCCAGGAGACTGTCAGATACCTTGAGTCCGACCTCACGGCTGTGTTCTGATAGGAATTATGGGCCAAACACATCTCACGAACAGAAGCCTTTTTTAGGAAGCGAGGACCTACATCTATCGGATGTGACAAAGGCAGACCTGTATGAGATCTACGCTGTCTGTGCTAGATTGTTTGCATATTTCAAATACTAAGTTCTCTCTTGTAGTATACAGCTGTATCTCGACCGCGTTGACCCAATGCTGCCTCTCCTCAGCTCAGCGCGAGTCCTCGAGTCGCGTCAAGACACAGACTCACTTGACCTGTACGGTCGTTGCCTCCAACATGCAATGTGGACCATAGCGACGGCCTTTTCGAGTCAGTTTGAGAGTATTCGAGATAGGCTCTACACTAAGACACGGCAAATGCTAGACAAGATGGACCTGGCAGAGCCGTACCTTGACACTCGCCGAGTGGAGCCCACACAGGCCTGGATTCTGATAGTGTTCTATGAACTCATGAAGAGCAACTATCACTGCGCATGGCTCAGTGCCGGCCGAGCCTTTCGGCGTGAGTACCACTCTTCTCCCGTCACAGTTCTAAGATCTTTTTGCTTTGGAATGTTCCACAAAGTATCACTTTGTGACCCATAGAAGGTGATTGACAGTAACTAGATGTTCAAATGGCGGAACTGTACAGCGTCGATAGAGCGATGACGCCGTACACGGCAGGCATTGAGGTGGATCCCATCATATCAGAAGAGAAGAGGCGATGCTTTTGGCTTGCATATTGCCTCGACCGTATCATCAGCGTCCTTGAAACGACCCCGTTGACTCTTGGCGAGGAAGTGGTGAGCCTTACATTGGTGGCAGGACGCACCCAAAAGCCCCGAGCTGATTGTTTCCTCGTAATCAGATATACACTCGCTTGTCTTGCCCTGATTCTGAGTTTCACAGCGGTATCATCACACCGCAGCCGCTCTTATCTGAGGTCATGTCATCTGGAGAACCTCGACGCTACTCTAACATTGCGGAATGTGCCATCTCGGCGACAATTTACGGCCGAGCGCTCTTGCATCAGCAAACATCAATCGTGGAGCAGGCTTATAGTAGTCCCCCTAATGACTACTTAGCAAGGCGCCACTGGCTTGAGGGGCTACTGAACGCTCGCATCGAAGCCCTGAATGTCAGCCGTTTACGAGACGTGATATTAAGTGGCGACCCCATGGCTGCGTTTACTACCATATTGACATATGCAGCGGTCCTCTATCTGTGGCACATCGCAGATCTTTTGTTGGATAAGGAGGGAGATCAGTCGTTACTATTGCCTTTGTCAGCACGAGGTCTCGAGGCGGCAAAAGACTTGTGCCAGCTGGCTCGGAGTTTCGAGCTTCACGGTCTATTCAAAGCACATATATTCTTACCTGTTCCCTTGTTCTTCGGCGCGTATAGACTTCGGTCCTACCTTGAAATGGAAGGATCCAATCTTGAGCACGAGGAGAAAGCACAGATAGCGGAGCTGGTCCATATATGCTTAGAAGTACTGCAAAAGCTTCAAAGTATCAACAACCTTGCTAGTCGCGTTCTCTTACAGTATCACACACGTCGTTTTAGGCCTCTCTGATAAATATTCGGCGTTACATGTACAATTGGATTGAGCTTCGGGTGCAAAAGGCCAAAGACAGTTCGTTTCATAGATTATCACTACAAGAGTCTCCATCGCAAGTGGTTACTACAGATATCATGTTCCTAATATTATTCAAATAGTTCCTTTAGGGCTAAATAATGTATAAAACAACCCTACATGAACGACTAAATCATGTTCCAAGAAACAATCACAGCTAATTAAAGGATTGGAGAAGAGATTTTATGACCTTCGCGTTAGCTTTTATTCACGATCGAAATCTAGACATCCTATAGTTGGAGGGTTAAGTTTTAATCACCTAGACTTAAAAGGTTAGTCTCTCGTTGGAGCAGTGGCTTTTAAAAAGAAAGTCAGCCAGAAAGTCCTCGGACGCATACTGAAGGCATAGAATTAAAAGTTTATCCAGACCGCTCTTGTACAACTAGTACAATCTCATCAAGCTATATCGTCACATTAGGTATTTGAAAAGGACTTGCTCATTCGGGCTGCATGCAGCATATTAAAGAAAATAGTTCGAGATGCTGTCATAAACAGGTCTCTCTTATGTCAGAACTACCTAACATTAAAACTTCTTCAAAACCCTCTCGCTGGAAGCGGAGCTTAATTAATTAGTTTTCATTATTTCCCGGCATTGCTACAGCAGAAGCTTTCGAGCTATATGTTTAAGACTATTTCCTTGAACGAATTCTTAGTTTGAGATTATTGGCTTAGTCACATACGTATACGTACGAAAGAGGTATAGGGGTAAATCGAGGTGTTGTGTATTCTGGTTGGTTGGATTGTCTATGGGAGAATCAGGGGCAGAAGTCCCTGCTTCGTCCTAGCTACCTAGGTACTTGTAAGGGTCAACAAGGCCATACACTCAACTCAGTATGGGTCCCGGGGCAAGCCCCATTGCCCTAGCCAATAACACCACTCGTAACACCACTCGTTGCTATTCCCACAAAGATGTCGAGACCTCATTAGTTATTAGCTTATACTCTCTTATGGGAGCTTAATAGCTAATATTAAAATGTTAATTCTTATATTGTATTTGCTATTCTAGCTATAAAGCTTGAGAAATATAACTAAATTACACTTGGTATTACTATGAATGATCTTAAAACTATTTCAAGTTGCCATATACTGAATACTTTTATACAAATATCTATAAGCTTTCATGTATAGACCTCGAGAATGTTGCCTCCATGGGTGGAGCGGAGCGTTGACCATAGTACAACAGTCGCGGGATGCCTGTGTTGGCAATTTGTTAGCTAATCCCACCTTTCTATCAACCCTGTCCCTTGCGTCACTTGAGTGATATGCGGCTTTTCCTGACGTCCATCTTTTTCCTGATATCCTGAAACCCGAGGAACCACCCGAATACGAAAACAACAGCCGCAAGTCCACAGTCTAAGTACCAGATATTATCAATGCTCTTTGCGTAGGCCGTCATCACTTCAGGCAGCTGATTGGGTGATACCACATCTCTGACCTTTGTAGCTCCGGCGTTAATTACAACCTGTGGATCTACATCGGGAGCATACGCGGGAATAAGCTCAGCCAGGCTGTTGGTGTAGACAGTTTGACAGATGACTACCGCAACTGCGCCAAAGAAATTGCCCGAGAACATGAGCATAGACATCGCGGAGGGGATGAGCTTCTTGGAAAGCGAATTCTGCACAGCGACGAATGGCTGAAAGAAACGCAACGTTTGGTTAGCGAAGAGAAGACGAGATTCTTGCGTCGGAGGAAGAGGGTGGGAAAATAGAGGGAAGTGGGTTTGAGCAGATTCGTTTACTCACTGTTGACATCGAGAGACCACGACCGATGCCATAAACGATTTGGAATCCGATATACATGCAGGCATCACTATCCGGCATCAAGAGGCTCATCAGCCCAAGAGCAACGGCACTGACAGCCGCTCCCGCGAGTAGGAAAGGAGTATAAAATCCCGTTCTTTCAACTTTTAATCAATCTGTCAGTTATTCCGAGATCGAGGGAATTAATTTGGAGAGCAGTGATGGATACTTACTTGCCCGGCCAGCCGTAATGGCGAAGAGCAGCACTGGTATGATTGTACCCAAGAAAAGATAACCACTCTGAAAAGCAGTTCGACCGAGAACGGCCTGAAAATAGATCGGCAAGTAGACTGTAAGCGAGTACATTGGCATAGATTGGAATGCCATGCAGACACAGCTGACCCAGACAGCGCGCTGCCTCATCATGGAGTAAGGAACCATGGCATCTTCACGGGCGTACCAGTCCCAGACCAACCATCCAATGAAGACAATCCCTGAGGCCCAAAATAGACAGATTATCGCTGGACTGTCCCAGGCAAGACGATTGCCGCCGAACTGGAGGGCCAGGAAGAACATGACGATTGCGCCAGTGAAAATTCCAAAGCCGGGAACATCAAAGACCTTGAAGCCATTGCTAAAGGCGTTGCGGAATGCCGGCTTCTTCATCTGGTCGGGGATTGGCATAACGAAGATGATGGCGGCGACTGGGATGCCAATAATGAGGTTGATGTAGAAGCCTGTCAGGTCAGACGAAGTCATGTCTGCATAAACAGAATTGTACTGAGCCTGGACTTACACCAGCGCCAACTGGCGTACTCGGTAAAAGCTCCGCCGATGAGCGGACCAAAGGCAAGTCCCAGTTGTCCAACTTCACAATTCAAATATCAGCAATCCAATCAACGAAATCAATCTGGAAGATCTACTTACTGCCCATGACGATACCAATAAGAGCTGAAGAGAAACTCAGCTTGCTGGACTTCAGGCATCGGTATGGATTTCCCTCCTTTTGTGACTCTGCTACTGACCTGGAGTTCGATGAGGGGGTGCACAGGAGCCCAGAATGATCAGACACCCGTTCAGAAGGCCTGCACCACCCAGCCCAGAAATGACTCTGCCCGCAATCAATATGCTCGAAGAGCTTGCAGTTGCGCAAACAATGGAACCGACTTCGAAGATCGTGATGCACCATGCGAAAACCCACTGAATTACGTGTTAATCTCATGCTTCGTGTCTGGTGATGGACCATGCAAGGAGCATTCCAAGCTTACCTTGTTGCGAAAACGCAAGTAGAACTTTCCAGTCATGGGCTGCAAAATTGCTCTTTTCGGGAAAAATAGTGAGCTGCACTGGAACCGGCCGGGAAGCTGGGTACACATACGTTGCGAGGGTGTAAGCGCTGCCGTACCAGCCTATGTCAAGGACTGAATGAAATTCATCTGTGATGTATGGAATAGCCTGAATCGTCTCGCAGTGATTAGCTTGGTCAAAGTTCGGGGTGTCATTTCGCGAAGAAATTTTGAGAGAGCATCATAGTCTTACCGTTGCTAAGACAGTAGTGTCGAGCATGTTCAAAAAGTATACGACAGATACCGAAATGATGACCAGTATTAACCTCACTCCTGAGACATATTCAGGGCCGTTCTTCGGTTTTATGAGGCTTTCGCGCGCCTCGTCATGGTCCTTCGTCCACGGCTCGGGAGGTCCGCTTCCTCCCTCTTTTTCCATGTTCCATGTCTCGAGGGGCCTGCGAGGTCCTTCATAGTCCATCATCCACGCCTCAGGAGGTCTGCGTAATTCCTCATAGTCCATAGTCCATGTGTCGAGAGGAACTTCGAGAGGGCCCCATGTCTTCACTCTTCTTGGATCCATTGTGGTTTAGACTACCCCGTCGTTTGAAGAAGGCGTGTTTGATCCTGAGGGTAGGAATAGAAATGTGGAATTCATGTAACATCTAATATTTAATATGTGTCAATCAACCTGTTTTGGCACTGCGAAAAGTCACCTATATAGCAAATCACGTGGAACACCGTGTTTACCGCTCGATCCGGGCACTCGTATCTACGAGAACGCAACGCAAACCCACCATATTATGTTCCAATGACCCGTTCGCGAAGACCCGGGCATATTTTTTGGATCCAATATGACGTGCATATCGGGGCGGTTGATTCTGGCCGGACTTGGTGACCTAGACAATTCCTGATCCTATTGCAACGTGATTGGTGCGCTGAACTCCGGAACTTGTTGAGAGCTAGAGTTGAGCACGCACCGGGTTCTCAGGCTCGGGGCTTGGCAGCACTGCAGTTCGACCTGAACAGACTCCGGGATCCGGCACGTGTTCCTGCATCTCGTTGTTTCGGACCTATCGGTTTGTTTCTTGCTAGACTTAGAGCCCTACTTTGTTTCAAACCAGATACCCTGCCCAAAGTGGGCGCACTCAATCCGTGCCCACTCGGGATTCATCTGCTCAGGCCGAGAGGCCGCTGGGTTACTGTCGACAACATTCGCGCTCCGTATGTGACGCACTCCGTACTAAGAACTGGCGGCCGATGACTCCTAGCGGCTACATGCAGAGCCGGCGGGGACGACTTTGTTTCTCGATGGTTGCAAGACTCTGAGCAGTACTTCGCTCTCCGTGTAATAGAAACCAATTAGATTGGGCCAGCAAATTGGAAACTGCCTTTTTCCCTTCAACTCTTCGGGTATCCTCTCCCTATTCTTCCTTTCGTTCTTGTGGGGACATATCTCAAGTGGGTACGAAGCAATTATCATTCATAAGCCAGCACTGGTACTAAGCATGAGGGAAGGTCTAAAACAATTCGGTGACACGGCGAGGTGTACATAAGAAATTTGGTAGCCTTCACCTTCTCCTAGCACAGACCTAGCTAAATTCTCACTGCGCCCCCCCTTCCCCCGAAAAAAAAAAAAGAAAGCAAAGGAAATCTCAAGCGATTCAGGCACTCCTTTAAACCAATGCTCAGTAACTGTGGACTACGCTTCGATATCATCCTCCGCGAGCATTGCCTTCCACGTGAAGGGGATGCTCAGCAACTTTTGGCATGGTCACTATCAGATATGGAGCCGAAGTCTCACACGTGTCATTGTTGTCATTGGGTTGCTTCGATACCCTAAGTTAGTTTGTAGCTGCTTGGCATGATTTTCATCTGATATTGAGCAGTTGCCTCTTCCGTCAATATGGTCTCCTGAATATCCCTGAACAGCTTGCATATCAACGAGTTCAGAAGAACTTGCATGTAGATCTAGGACTATCCCTCCATGGCTCAATCCTTCCTCTTGTCTGGCACTCATTTTGTATCTTCCTTTTCGAGTGCTCAAGGTAGTATCACATTTTGATAATGTCGTACAGTCGAGCCCGATCGAGTTATGATTCGAGGACGGCATGCAGCTACCGAGCAGCTGTAAAAGTGAAAACATGCGATATTCGAGTCTTTTATATGAGATTGCCCGCCGGCGAAATGCAAAAAACCTAGGAAGCTAGATCCCGACGTTTTCCATTTCCCTAGCCCGTAAACGCTACAGAAACGCCCCACTGTTCATCTAATTTGACCAATTTGCAGCAAGACTTGATTCCCAGTGAAGATACCAGGGGCTCCCTTGCGAGAGGGAGCCTTTATCGCAAGTCACAATACAATCTCGTACGAACGTTTCCAAAATATGTGGGATACCTCTCCAAGAGCATTGCGTGTCGAACGCTCATTGAGGTGTCACTTCCCACAGTCAAACCATTCCTAACTACCACTTACGGCAAGATCAGTCTTTGACCATGCCATCGAGGTCTACTGGAATTCCCCTCAACTCGTAGCCATCTCTCATCGCAGTAGCCCATTGATCCTTGATAATTCCCAGTTTCAGATCATCCCGTGGGACGAACCTAGCGCTGAAAGGCTTTGGGATATGGAACGGCCCAGGCTGGAACGCGCTATTATCGGCAACGACGGCGGTCTCAACTCCACGAACGAGTGGCGGTTGAATTTTGAAAGCCCAAAGAATGCTAGCCAGCGCGATGTCCAGCGAATTCTCGGCGAGACGCGCACCTGGACAGACCCTCCTCCCGGCGCTGAAGATGAAGTGGTCACGCGCATAAGGATCGCTCATGGCCGCGTATTCGGAGCTATATAACCTATGGTTGAGGAAACGCTCCGGCTTAAACTCGAAAGGATTCTCGTAGCGACTGGGGTCAAAATTCAAGAAGGAAGTGTTGGTGACCAGTACAGTCCCTTTGGGGATGACATGGTTTTGGTAGGTGATATCGGCGTCTGTGAAGTGTTGTACGCCCGGGATGAGCATAGGGTTGATCCGTAAGACCTCCTTAACGCAGGCGCGGATATAAGGCAGATTTCCCATGTCGCTGAATGTTGGCAAGCGGTCCGGACCAACGACGTGCAATAGCTCCGCGTGGGCTGTGTCCTGGATTTGCGGGTTGGCTACTAAGTAAAGAGCCAAGGTGTTTAGGGCGATGGCGGTAGTCCCAAAGCCAGCTTCGACAAGCCCACCGCCCACCCAGGCCAGATCCTCATCATCTAGCCCTGCGGCATACCAGGACTCCTTCTTCTCGATAATCTCGCGCGCATAGCAGTGTGAAGCTGTGCCCTCCTCGACTTTCTTCTCTAGCCGTCGCCAGAGCGCCATTCTCATGTCGAAGACCTGTTGAGCAGCCTCTTTTGCTTTTTTATGGCCAGGTTGAAGCCACTTAGGAAGGCGTCGAAGGGGAGGGATATCATCGACAAGAAATGCGCCCGGCTTCGAAGTGTCTCGCAGTATATCTTGAATTTTCATCGCGTTCACAGCGTCCGGGTGGTTCAAGGTCTTGGCCCGCTCGCCGAAAGTGTTTGTCATGATAATGCTGAAAGCGTAGCGACGCATGTGCTCGTAGAAGTTGCTCTGATTTTCGTTTTTCGTGGCCAAGTCAAAGAGGAGCTGTTTTGCCTCGTACTCCTGGCTCGGCTGAAACGTGGCCGTCATGGGCACCGAAGTCATGACGCGCACCACCGACCGCTGAGCACGCCAGTGGGGCCCGTAGGGCATTGTAGGCATGCGTTTTCCGGAAGTGACAATATCATGGCTCATTGGCGAAGGGGCTTTGGAGGAAGTTGAGATTGCCTGTTTCTCTAGAATCTCCTGTACAGCTCGCGGTGTGTTGATGAAGACGAGATTGTACCATCCCACCCGGACCTTGAAGATATCTCCATACTTGAGGGCCCAGTCGTGAAAGAGTGAAGGGGTATGAAATGGTAGGAATAGGCCAACGCCTATCAGAGGATAACCGGTCGGTCCTGGTATCGAGTCAAGTCTGCGATCTCGACGCAACCACGCTTCCAAAAGCAGCGCGAGACCAAGCAAGATGGCAAATGACGCGAGTTTATGATTGTCAAAAAAGGCAAGAACTCGATCCATCTTGGCGTATGTTACGAGCGCGCTGAAGCCTTTGAGATGATGGAATTTTAGATCCTAGAATCAGACTATTACATATGTGGTGGTTCAAATTACTAGATCCAGACCTTATATTTCTCTTTTTCCTTCTTATTAGAGACATTAGCACGAGTCCCGACAGCTGCTTGTATGAGCTTGCTCAACCGCGACAGCTCGGCACTTATATCCGGCTTTCCATCGCGATTGACCTGCGACCAAGAACTCCATGTCGACACGCGAGGACCTAGGTTGCCGTGGTATGAAAATGAATTTCGAGATAGCAATCGCGCTGTGTCGCCAGGTGCATTCGGTCAGATGCCCTCTATTGGGTTCGTCTCATGTCGGAATTGATCGGGCAATGTCATTTTATAACCCCCGAATGCGACGGTTCATGCAGGCAGGTAGATGTACCCGTTGCGATGAAGCGAAAACTAATCGGGTATTTGCATTTAATACCCGACCTCACCGGAAAGCCCCACTCGGGCCGTGGTCTAGCTCGCGGCGGAACATAGGACATAACATTACCCTTCCGAGCAATTTGGGTGAGCTGGGAACGTAGTAGCGCTCGCAAGGAGATGCCAAGTAGAGTATGACACCCTGGTTCGGCCGAGTACGACGGCAGTCTGCTAGGTGCATTCGAACCACAGAATCAGGAACGTCGGAGTTGCGAACAACTCCGCCATGCAGCCAAGCTCACTTGAAAGTCACTGCATGCACGTATACACAGGCTGTGATTTAAATAGCTTCTACAGCCAGAACCTCATGACAATCTGCAACGCGTTGTGATCCACTCCTTAATTCCGTTACGTCCTTTATGGCAGCTGCAGAAACTCGTTTTTCTGCGACAACCGCAAACATGGTTGATCTTCAGTCCATGATCAGTTCTAACAACCGCCTCTCGAGCGTGAAGGGCCCTCATGTTGCTCTATTCGTAGGCGCAACCTCCGGTATTGGTCTCGGGGTCCTGAAACAATTCGCACAGCACGCCGCGGAGCCTCGAGTCTATTTCGTGGCCCGCAATGCAGCCGCCGCAGCTCCAATTGCAGAAGAATTGCGAGAGCTGAACCCTCGTGGCAAATACGAAATCATCGAGAAGAATGTGTCTCTCATAAAAGACGCCGGAAAGGTGGCCGAGATCGTCAAAGCCAAGGAATCTTCCCTAGACTTGCTCTTCATGTCTGTAGGATTTTTCTCCATGGACGGTAGACAAGGTATTTTACATCAACAGCATGCTTCAAGTTGAATTTACCATATACTCATACGTTTCCTTAGACACCAGCGAGGGACTCGATGCCAGTATGACGACGCGGTATTACTCCCGCACTCGGATTGCCCAGGCCCTACTTCCTCTGCTTAACGAGTCTCGGAGTCCACGTGTCGTGAATATTCTCGCGGGCGGGAGGGAAGGCCCGATCGCCGAGGATGACTTGTCCCTGGACAAACCGAAGAGCTTCTCGGTTCCGACCAGCAGCGCCCACTGTGCCACCATGATGACTCTGTCATTGGAAAAGATGGCGTCTGAGAACCCTCGCATCAGCTTCGCCCACCAGTTTCCCGGGCTTGTGGCCACGCCGCTGTTCTATCGCATTAGTAGTGGCGTCCGGGGTATGGTGCTCCGCTACCTCGTAGCGCCAGTGGTGAGCCTCTTTGCCAGAGATATCAATGAAGCAGGCCAGAGGGGTTTGTTCACCGCAACCAGTGCGCGATACAGCGTCGACAATGGCGTGGTCCCACTGACCGGAGGCATGGAGAAGGCCGAGAGAACCAAAGGCGGTGTCTTTCTTCTCAATGAGAACGGCGATTCCATCAATAATGAGAAAGTCCTCGAAGACTTCAGGAAACGAGGCGTTGACAAAAAGATTTGGGCTCATACCCAGGAGGTTTTTGCTGGCATTCGGTGATGAGACTACGCCGCAACAGAATGTTTAGATGACTTCATCTTGTATGGATTCTCAATCTCTCACAATGTTTCATTTATGAGCCGCAGGAGAAGTGGGATAATTGATTTTCATAATGGCTTGGACTCCTTATTTATCAACGTTGCACATTGTATTCTCCAATTCTAGTATTTCAGTTTGTAAGTGTTCTGCTCAGATGAGCTTTGGCATCCAATACATTCATTATCTATGTTCATAGAAAGAGTATTGTCATTGGTCCGGAAGTTGTAGACATGCAGGATCCCAGTCCATCGAAAATACAATGCCAAACCCAAGCAGATTCAAGAATGTATATCAATTACATGCTGACGAAAACGATTTAGTGACAGCTGCAAGCAAGACTCTTCAGAACAACGACGCCGCCTTAGGCCCGTCATTGATTCGTATCATTAATAACAGCTGGGATCCGACGCTTGTCATTGCCCAGCCATGGGCTTCAATTTATTGTGAATTTTACTATAGCTTCATGCTTGCACCTCAGTCCTTGTCGTCATTAATTGTTCTTAACTTCAGCGACAGCATCTATTCTGCAAAATGACATACACGAATCGGTGAGAAATGCTCGCTGTCAGACTGATGCCCATGCTTCGCGACCTTCGGGAGCAAATCCGACGACTCGGAAGTAATCATATGGGAAACTCAATCTGAGGGTGTCTGCCCTGCTATGACGAGCTCGGCTCCGAAGACCCCGGCTGGAAGCTTTGCGTCGGCAGCCAATCGGGGATCACCAAGACCATCAGGGGTCTAACTCTAAATCGGGATGCATGGTCGGCTGGATCTGGTTATCGCCGTCATAGGATCGAGAGTGACAGCAGGCAGCCCGACATTAAAGTTTAGTGTTAGCTTAGGAGCGATCCAATCGGAGCTTCGTCAAGCAAACGGTCGGCTGTCGGATCATGCCCTGGCAAGACGATGTCGAGCGAGGGAATCCGAATAAAAGAAAAGAAATTCCCCTTATGGAGCGCCTTCGAAAAGAATTGCTATAATTCTACCCGCGTCTATGAGCTGACTGACTGCCAATTTTGAACACGCTACATTGATATCGTGTGTGATTTTCAAAGTGATTAAGCGAGTACGGACTTCTCAAAGCCTCTATCTGTTAGTCTGTAATCATGCGGATTTTAGTCGTTGGCGCTGGCCCTGCAGGCCTCACGCTTGCGCATGCCTTCGAGCAAGCCGGGCTGCATGACTTTGTCATTCTCGAGAGGCGCCCAGAAGTCGTCGTACCCGAAGGCAACACCCTTGGGCTTTGGCCTCATTGTGTACGCATTCTTGACCAACTCGGCCTCCTTGATGAAGCAAACAAGATTAAGACCAACCTCACTCGATCTTGTTTCCTGGCCCCCGACGGCACTCTTTTACAGGAGAACAATATGCACGATCGTATCGAAGCAAAGTAAGATTCGGTATCAACAATCGTTCTGATAACCACAAGCTGACCAAAGGCGAAACTTAGTCACGGTCACCGTTTCCAATTGTTTAGTCGGAAGGACTTTGTGAAGATGCTTTACGACAATGCTCCTCGCCGCTCTGAGAGAATCCTGACCAATAAAGAAATCGTGAGCATCCAACAGGATGATACCGGCGTCAAGATCAGTTGCGGCGACGGTACGAGCTACGAGGGCGACGTACTCATTGGCGCCGATGGTGTGCGTAGTATGGTGCGCCGGCAACTGTTCAATGAAGACAAAGAGTCGATGCCTTTCACTGCTGAGTTCAAGGCAGTGTATGGGATAGGGCCTACACTCCCTGGATTGCGCGTTGGAGATATTATTACCACCCACGGGCATGGCGACTCTGCATTAGCTTTTGTAGGCGAGGAGAGCACATTTTGGTTCGTCTTCGTCAAAAGAGATGGCCCAACCCAGAGGTGGTCACGCTACAGCAAAGAGCAAGAGCATGAATTGCTCGACAAATATGCCGATGTTCCTTTGACCTCGGATGGCTCCGTTCGTATCAGCGATCTGCGACGGACGGCTCAATACACCAAACTGGTTGATTTGGAAGAAGGAATCATCCCCAAATGGTATCAAGGACGAATCGCACTGCTCGGCGATGCAGTACACAAGATGACTCCGTACGTGGCACTAGGTATCAATACCGGCATCGAGTCCGCCGTTGTCTTGACGAACGAGCTCCGGAAGCTGGGCGAGGACACATCGACCGAAGCAATCGCAATGGCGTTTGAATCGTATCAACAACAAAGGTACGAACGTGCACAGCTTTGCTTGTCGACTTCTGGGAATTCGTGCCGAATGATGTGTTGGCCAAGTTGGATAGTCGAGCTTGTATCCCGATACGTGATGCCATGGTTTGGAGCTCCATTGGTCGCAAGGGCCCTGGCACCGATCATGAGGGATTCAGCCGTGCTCGACCTGGTGGAAGAGAAGAACCACAAGTCCGGGAGCATGCCCTGGAAGTTCCCAAGATTTGAGCCATACATCAAGACGGGCTAAGATCCTTACATACGGCTTTGACTGTCCGCAACTAGGATGGGTTCTTGGGAGTGGCACGTTTCAATAGAGGAGGGCCTGGGAGCTTTTAAGAGCATGTATCATAATCACCTCTCATATTATCAGATTAGCCAAGTGAATATTAGAATTCGAGCAGATTTATTCAAACAGTTGAAACCTCCTGCATCTCTGGGCTTGCTTGATCAAACCAGTCCCAACGCATTGATGGCAATCTGCCGACCACAAATACCGGGTCCAATATTGTTCGTCATGAGATCGCGGCCAGATCCACCGGTCTTGTCAGCTCTCTGGTAGAGACTAGGTAGCTCCTCATCCATGACGACATCGATCTTTCCGCTGTGAGGCTTCTTCACTCCAGTCTGATCTCAAGCACGTCTTGAGTGTCAAGTAGTACCGTCGCCGCTTGAAAAAGCCATCACTTGATATTAAGGTAGAGATCAACATCACATTCAATTTGAATCACAACATGACTGTCAATTGTGGTGTATCAATACAACACTGAATAACTTTGTGGGAATCTTATCCCGGCTAACAAGAAGGTTCTGACTAGTAGTACATTGAGGTCATATCCAGCATCGATTGAAAACGAAACGCCCGTTCTGGAAAGCATCACACTGGGACTAACTCCTTGGGCAGAGCAGACGATTTGGACGCAATCCTGTTGCAGAGAGTCGTAATAGGCACGCCAGCGAGCACATCAAAAACCGTAATGACTGACTTTGTCTCCTTCATGACCCAGTTAACAATCTCAACCGCTACGAGCGAGTCGAAGCCGTACGTGTGCAGAAACCTGCTGGTGTCGACCTCGGAAGGGTCCGTCTGGAGCATTCTGGCCACCTGTGTCACCAGCGCCTCCAGCACCGCACCCGCCGCCTCCTGGAATGTTTTGGCCTGGCCGATGAGGGCATGCGCGGGAGCACCATCGCCACCGCCTGCCGCGGAGGCGCCTCCGTTGTTCAGGCCATTCCGGGCCATGACGGAAAATCGTGGGTCGTCCAGGTAGTATGGTGTGTTGATGCCCGCGGCGATGGCGCTGCCGCCTGTGGCGAGTCCGGTGACGACCTGGGGCGGGAAGGCTGCCGCCATGTCGCGGTCGATGACCCTCTCGATGAGCGCGTGGAACTCGGCTTCCCGAATACCATATGGTTTCTCCCACTCCCGGAAGTTATCCGTCATCCCTGTCTCGGCCAGGACGCCGATGTCGCGCATCAGACCAAGGTCGATGGTCGTTGCGCGCTGCCCCAGCCAGCGGCGATGGTGTGCCAGCGCGTCCTCGTACGCCCCTGCGGCAGAGTAGTTGCCCTGCCCGCGGCTGCCAAAGACCCCTGTGAAGGAGCTGAGGGTGATGTAGAAGTCTAGGTCGTCTGGGAGGTGCGAGTGCAGGTTCCAGCTGCCCTGTACCTTGGGCCGCGTGCTCTCGATCCAGGCCTGGTGTGTCATGTTGACGAACAAGCAGTCTCTAAGCACCATTGCACATTGGAAAGCTCCTCGAATCTTCCCCAGCTCCCGGGTACAGCGGCTGATCGCGTTGACGACAGATATCTCGTCCCCGACGTCGCACTTGTAGACGCGGACCTGGACTTGCTGCTGCTCAAGCTTCTGGACCAGCGCCTGGGCATTGGCCGAGTCGGCACCGGAGCGCGAGAGAAAGCAGAGCTTGCGAGCACCGAGTCCGACGAGCTTAGTCGCCAGGCTGCGTCCAAGTCCACCCAGGCCGCCCACGAGGAGGTATACTCCTTCGTCTGATAGCTTGGGGGCGCGGTGACCACGAGGGATAAGAGGAACCACGTCGTCGCTCCCCCATGTCAGGGCTATCTTGCCCAGGTGCTTGCCCGTCTGCATGAGACGCAAGGCATCCTCCACCTCAGAGATCGGGTAGCTGACCAAGGGTTGGACAGGTCGCGTGATGCCGCGGTGGATAAAGTCGAATGCTCCCTCAAGAATAACAGCCATCAGATCGGGTCGACTCTCTTCCACATGCCTGAGGTTGAAGAAGCTAAAAGTAGCGTCTTGCAAGAAAGGTCGCATATCCAGGCCGGTGTTGTTGAGAATATCCTTGATTCCAATTTCGACGAAATGTCCAAATGGTGCGATACAATTCCATGTCTGACGGAGAGCTTCCCCTGCAAGAGAGTTGAGGACAACATCCACGCCGCGGCCGTTGGTCATGCGTTTGATTCCCTTGGCAAAACTGGTGTCTCGCGAATAGAATATATGGTCCTCGAGTATACCATACTGCTCCATGATCAACTTCTTCTTGGCTTCCGAGGAGACCGTTGCGAATATCTCCATGCCGTAGTGCTGCGCGATCTGACAGGCGACCTGGCCGACACCACCAGCTGCGGCGTGAACGAGAATCGACTGACCCTTCCGGCCCATCTGGACCTGAGCGACCCGGACCAGCGCATTCCAGGCGGTAGCGTGGACCACCGGGATGCTTGCCGCCAGCTCGAAAGACATTCCCTCCGGTATCAGGGCGCAGAAGCTAGCTGGTACTCGATGGAAGGTCCTGTGGGCACCGTGTCCGGACATCATCACTTTGTCACCCACCTTAAATTTGGTAACTGCAGATCCAACACGATGGACCACTCCAGCGGCTTCCAGGCCTAGTGCTGTGTCGGTCATCTGGCCCATGGCAACCATAATCTCACGGAAGCTAGATGTTAAACGTCAGAGACCTTTTGATTATTCTGGTCAAATTGGGAAGCCGAATGTACTTACTTCAACGCCGAGGCCTTGGTCTGTATCTCAACAAAGCCCGGCTCAAGCTCAGCCTCGGCCGACTCGTCTGGCTCCAGACAAACCGAGCTCAACATACCAGGGGACTGCACGCTGAGTTTCACGGGATATTCAATCTGCCCCAAAGGAACTCTCGTAATTGTCTTTGCTGCTCCGGGAAGCAGGCCATCAATCTCCTCATTCAGTTCCATGTCTTCCTCCGCACGGCAGATCTGGAGAACATCGTCCTTGACCTGGAATTCATTATCCACGCCATTCCAGAGGAATGCTTTCGACATCAAGCCTGCAAGAACGTCCGCTGGCCCGGCATGGGATGAAGGCTCGTCCGCATGGAAGACACGCACATCCAGCCCGGGCGTCTCGTTCCGGACAACTCTCACAAGACCATCGATCAAGGCAGTGCTAGGATCATTGAGTACTGTGGCCCAGAACAGGCTCTCGGACTCGAGGATCAACCTCTTGAGCGATTCAAAATCTTCCGCCGTCAAGTCTCGGAGGAGAGGCTTCCCGACCTCGATCAGCGAGATGCACTCCCTGCCTGCGAGCTCCGACACATCTGAACCCCAGCGGAACACGCGTGTCTTGTAGTGGTGCTCTTGGAGGCGGGAGATGAGATTCACAGCCACCGTCAGGGCCATCGCGGTCGGATCAGAAGCTAGGAGAACAGTCATATCTCGCGTGGGCAATGCCCCGTTGGCCCCGTTGGTCAGCTTATCCGAAGTGCCAATAGTGCTGTTCACATCGCCTTTCTTGACGATGGCCAGGCCAGCACCTTTATCCGCCGCGGGTATGTGGAGCAGTGGCTTCTGCATGTGGTTTGCATCCAGTGCGGGTTGTATGCTGCACAGCATATGGGCCGTTGCTAAAAAGCACAGTGTACCTCCGTGCTTCAGAGTCTCACACATGCGCCCGACCGCCTCGGCTGTTTGGTTGGCATAAAGGCTGAGGGCAGCATTGGACACACAAATTATGTCGTACTGGTCCTTGGACACATCTTCAGGGATGTCCTTTCTGAAGTCAAGGACCTTGACTGATCCCTGTAGCGCGGTATTGTCGTTGTTCAGAGCCTCATCGGCAACGGCTGTTGTCACGTCCCATGTCTTAGCTAATCTCACTAAATCGTTCCTCTGGAACCTGAGGTTATCTGTATCCGTGGAGACTTCAAGAACAGATAATGCCGGGTTCGTATGGTGCATCAACTCGAGGTACTACACAATATGTTGGTCAGTACCTAGGTATGTGGACCGGCTAAGTAGCAGTATCACTATTCAGAGAATCAGGGGTGGAACATTCGATACATACCTCAAGCAGAGCGGCCTCACCCGTAGGGAGAGCCGATAGGACAGAGTATAATTCCTTCCGAGAAAGAAGCTCAATCGCGGGCTTCCACGACAGCTTGCTAGTAAGCGACTTGACGCTGTCTGAAGACGACACGCCGGCGATTTCGGCACACAAAAAGCCTTCAACTGATATACTTGTGTTTGCCTTATTATCATCAAGCATGAAAATATTTGCATTGAGCTCGTTGATGCCGTGCCGGTCAGCATTGGCAAAGCCCGGAAGGATTGTGTTAGCCTGGTAGGGGATATTGGCCGAGATGGTGACCGCGTCGATGGACTTGGGAACCATCGCTGTCTTAGGGTCATATCTGCCTCCCTTGACAGCTGCGAATGCCAGATGGAAGACAGCGTCCAGCGTCGCTGGGTGGATGACATAGGGGCGACCAGTGACGCCTGGGATAGGGATCTCGGGAAGCCGGACGGCGCCTACGGCCTGGCCGTCTCGGTTTCGAGTCTCGCATACATTCGTGAATGTGGGGCCATATTCAAGGCCCCAAGATCGCATGTCGGAGTAGAAGGCGTCCGGGTCGACACGAGTTGCACACATCTGTTGTGCCTCGTCGTACTGCGTCTTTAGGGATTGGTGTTCCAGGATCCTTTCACGGCTTGCGGCGGTTCCCTCACCAGGCTCGTATTCAATCATCATTAGACCACAGCAGTTCTTCACCAAGGACTTGCCGTCTGGAGATGTTGTGATGGTGAACTCTGTCCATGTTGAAGCCGAGTCTCTGGTGCCGGCCACGTGTGGTCGCAGCTGGACCATAAACTCCAGGTCAGCGTCATTGGACATTATGCCGGCTGCGGTCAGCTGGATATCTCGCAGGTTGAACGACGCCATCTGGCGGGTTTTGTCAGCAATCTGAGCGGCGGCCTCAATGGCCATTGCGATGTATCCCGCTCCAGGATAGAGTATGGACCCCTGGATCTTGTGGTCGGATATCCAGGGCGCTTCAGAAAGGCGGAGGAAACCCTTCCATAGCCTCTCGCCTTCAGTGGAAGACGGACTCGGGGCCCCCAGAAAGCCGGGCTTGGGCATTTCCCTAGCCAAGAATTCGCAGTCTACTCGAGAATCGTGCCAGAATCTCTGAGAGTGGTTCCAAGAGTAAGTCGGGAGATCGACAAGAGGGCTGGTGAAGTGCAAGTCATCGTCGCCGTTCACCGTTCGAATGTTCACCTGACAACCCTGCATGAACAGGGCACCGGCGGCGTTCATGGCTGTATCGATCGCGTTGAAGTTTCGGGTCAGCACAGAGTAGTAAGGGATATTCGTGATGCCGTGTGCTTTGAGCGACTGGGTCGAGGGGCCTTGCAGTACCGAGTGTGGACCAAGCTCGAGAAGGACATCTATAGCGTTTTCTTGCTCTCGCTTTTGACCGCTCATCGGGCGGACCATTTCATGGACCGCGTTACAGAACTGGACAGGCGCCGTGATACTGGCAGACCAGTGGTCGGCACCCACCTGACCAGGCTCAATTGCGCCGCCAGTGACAGTTGAGAAGAGGGTGCAACCGCCTGCAGGAGTAGCAATAGGCCTGATATCGTCTATCAGGGCACGGTACTCATCGGCCAGGATCTCCATATGGTGCGAGTGGTATGCAGTATCGACCATCAACCTCCTTGCGAATATGCCTTCGGCCGTGAGCATGTTGAGAAGCTGGTCAATGCCCGGACTGTCTCCCGCAATGGTGGTGCTAGTTGGAGAGTTGATACAGGCAACGACCAGTTTCCCATCCGTTACCTTGGAGATCCACTGCTCCGACACCTCGTATGACAGGCCGACGGCCATCATCGCGCCGTTGATTCCAGGAGCCTTGAGTTTCATCCTTGACGCGACGAAGCCCCGGTAGTAGGCAACTTTCCAGGCATCCCTTTGGCTAAGCCCGCCAGCAGCATATGAGGCAGCGATCTCGCCTCCTGAATGGCCCACGACAGATGTAGGAAGTATGTTCCACGAATTTAGCAGCTCCACGAGAGCAACTTGAAGGATGGACGAGAGTGTATGGCTGTACAGGGCTTGGTTGATCAGCGACGTCGATTTGTACTTGAGCAGCTCCTCTGTCACCGACCAGGGGCATCCGCAAAAGTTTTGGAGATAGTCGTCAGCCGCCTCGATGCTTTCCCTGAAGACCTTGTAGGTCATGAGCTCAGCTCCCATCCGTGGCCACTGGGCGCCTTGGCCTGTGAATACAAAGCCCACCCGAGGGACTCTGGATGACTTGACCACGGGAGCACGAGACTCATCATCGCCGGCAGTCAAGGAGGCGATGAGGTCTCTTGGTGACGAAGCAATTCCACACGTCTTCCACTGGAGCTGCGACCTCCGCTCGCCGAGTGTGTAAGCCAGCTCGGCCATGAGCTGCTCAACCTTGTTCCTGTCATGCTGGCTGTGGCCCTGAACACCAGATGTGATGTTTTGGACGTACTCTGCGAGCTTCCCCTCGATTCGCTCCAGTCCATCTTTGTCCTGTGCGCTCCAAACAAACAGCCGAGGCGTATTATGGTGGATTTCAGGCCGATGGAACATGGTTTTGGACACGAGACCATTTGTCTCGTCCGGCGCTTTTGTGCCATTGATTCCGTTGGTGTGGACGACACCATTGACGCTGCTGACTCCACGCGTGCCATTGACCCCATTCTTGCCATTGACTCTGTTGGTGCCATTCATTCCATTTGTTCCATTGACGCCGTTTGGAGTGCTCAGGCTTGCACCTTGGTGTCTGGCCTTCAAATAATGATGTGCATCTTCCAGTACCGCGTGTGCGTTTGCTCCACCGTAGCCAAAGGAATTGACGCTGATGCGGCGCACTCCGTCCGTAGGCCATGCAGCTAGCTCTGTTGGAACCTGTACATTCCACTTGTCCCATTGGATCTCTGGGTTGGGCTTGCTAAAATGAATGCTCGGGGGTATCAAGCCGGTCTCGAGCATAAGCACTGCCTTGATGATACTGGCGACGCCAGCCGCGGCTTCAAGATGGCCAATCTGTGCATCTCAAGCGGTTAGAACGTGCAAATACCAAATGCGTCTTCCCATAATCGTAATCGACTGACATTTGATTTTACAGAGCCCACTATCAATTTGTTCTCTGCGCTGTGCGATTGACCTATAGTCGCGGCCAGCGCTGCCATTTCTTCTCGATCACCAATCTTGGTGCCGGTGCCCTGTGAGTAGGCAACACTTGTCAGCAGACAGGAAGACATAATTGTGAAATAAAGACAAGGGTAGGGAGACAGACGTGAGCTTCAACATATGATGTCGCGCTGAAGTCTAGGCCAGCATTGAAGTAAACCTCTTCGATCAGGGCCTTTTGCGCTTCCGCACTGGGCATCGTGAGTCCCTTGGTTCTGCCATCCTGGTTGGTACCTGTTCCGCGAATGATAGCCCTGATGGGGTCGCCTGCGGAAACGGCGTCCTTGGTACGCTTGAGGACAATACAGCCGAATCCCTCCCCTCGGCCATAGCCGTCGGCGGAAGCGTCAAAGCTCTTGCATTTCCCGTCAGGCGAGAGAAACCCATGGTTAGACAGGAAAATAAACATTTCGGGGTTCAGTAAACAATTGCTGGCTCCCACAATTGCGATATCGGACTCGCCTGTCCGAAGACTTTGACACGCGATGTGCAACGCAACCATGCTGGATGAGCAGGCCGTGTTGATTGGGAACGATGGGCCACGCAAATCCCAAAGCCAGGATATTCTGTTCGCTATCGAAGCCGGGCACGTGCCAGTGAATGTGTACTGCGGAGCGTTATCAAGGTCTCTACATATCATATCGCGATAGTCAGTTGTGGTGTTCCCCATGAAAACCCCCGTTCGCGTCCCAGCGAGCCGATGGAGCGGAAGACCGGCCCGCTCCAGAGCCTCGTAGGTCACCTCCATCATAATTCGTTGTTGAGGGTCCATGGCATCGACGTCGTGCTTTGGCAGGCCAAAAAAGCCGGCGTCGAATCTGGAGAGATCGTCTCGCATGAAATGTGCTCCTTGGGCGACGCTCGTGCTGCGCCTCTTGTTTGGAGACCAGAAAGCGTCCATATTGAAACGCTCTTTGGGTATGTCGCTCCATGCCGCTAAAGATTTGATCAGTGTTAGCTAGAGAACCTCATCATGGAAGAGACGGAGAGGCACTTACACTTGCCCGCACAAATCGATTGCCAAAAATTGTCGAGGTTGTTGCCTTCACCAGGAAGCCTGCACGACAGACCTGTGATGGCAATGGAATCGTACTCCGCCATCTTTGATTGGTATCTAGACGGTACGGACACCTGTACCAAACGGCTCACAGGACTAGTCTTTGGCAGCGCGCAGTTTCCTGACTTCTATCGGACTCTAGAGGCTATTATATGATTGAGTTCTTGACAGCGCCCGAGTGTCAAGTATGTAAATAACAAAGTTGGGTTTTGATATAAGAAGGAAAATTGCTGGCCTGCATGAGCGTGCGTCTGGATGTCCGGGTGATGTCTACTGTATGATTCCAACATCAGGAGGGATGTGTAGACTGCCACCCTTACATCAACAGGCTTTTGTATCAGATATTTCTACGGCGGCATGACAATGGCGGAAATTCACTAGAGTCGTGCTGATGATAGTGATGAGATGTCCCAGTCTAGATAAGGCTGAAACAACATAGTCCCCGAAGGAGAGCCGAATGCGATCGCATCTGGCTTGTTTACTTGAGTTTCTGCCCTGCACTAGTGTAAATCAACCAATTCCAGGGGTCTGGTTTCGAAGCGGGGCCGAGGAGTTGGTTGTAATGTTTGCATCACATCGTATATCACCCGACAGCATGTGGACATCACTGAGTAGACTATGGAAAGAGTACCTGGGTATGTCGGGCAACCCACCGTCCGTGCTCCTCCACAATCGATTCTGAAAGGAAAAGTGTAAAGCCGAAAACAGGTGTGGTGGCCCGAGTTTGTTAACCACCTCGGAAAGCTTTCCCGAGGTGTTGTCCGATTGGTTGATCGACTTGGTCGTTTGAATGGCGCTTGGCTGCCAGCCTCGGGGACAAGGTATTTTCAGAGTCAGAGCGTAGAATTCTATAATCTAAGTGGAACAAGTGATCGAGATATAGATCACGTCTTATTGTGAGCTTTCTACATGTAATGAGATGGATTCGGTGCTCCTGACTGCTGAGAGCACGGCCATGGCCCTGGTGCCGGGAAACACAGTCGGGATTGGCCCGGATTATCACCCTCGGCCTCATTCTTACGTCGAGGCATCTTTTCTTAGAGGCTCTACATAACAACCAGGAGAGCCCATATCTCTCATCTTAATTTCTATTTGCCTTTATTTCATCTCGCTCTGCAACCCTACTTGATCATATTCATCAAAGCCTAGAGGTCAGACTTTGTTGCGTTGATCGCTTTCTGATCCTAGAGACCATCTAAGAAAGATCGGATCATGGCAGATCTTAAGCTGTGCATATTCGGCGACCAGACGTGCGACTTGACGTCGTCCTGGAAAGAGCTTTTTCAGATTCGAACCAATCCAGTTGTTGAGGACTTCTTTGTAAAGTCCTACGATGCGGTTCGCAAGGAGATTTGGACGCTGCCAGTCGATGTCAGGAATGAAATACCCCGGTTCACCAGTTTCAATGATCTGATTTTATCGAGCCAAGCCGGTGGAAGGTGCTGCCTTGCCATCGACACGGCCGTAAGATGCATTTATGAGCTCGCAATCTTCATGAGGTAAGAACATTTCCTAAACAATCAGCCTCTAACATAGAGACAGAAGGGCTGACTCGTTCATTTATCAAAACAGTGAAGCAGACACCTTGTACCATGAGGGACAGTTTATAGCCCTCGGCCTCTGCCTCGGAGGTCTACCTTCTGCTGCTGTGTGCTCCAGTCGTAACGCGCTGGACCTCGTTCCAAGGGCCGTCGAGGCTGTCAAAGCAGCATTTCGAACAGGGTTGAAGGCCAGTGAGATGGCAAAACGGCTTGTCCCTCGAACATCACAAGAAGAACTTGATGGCAGCTGGGCCATACTTTGCAGTGGGTACACCGCTCCTTTCGAAGCCCTAAGCAAGTACTGGGACCGGACGGTATGTACTCCTCATAACCTCTACAACTCAACTTTGGTGACTAACTCTGCTTTTCTGCATGAAATTAGGCCCTGCCATCAACAGTAAGGCCTTATATCAGCGCCTCTTGTTCGAACGCCACCACTGTGAGCGGATCTCCAAGCTCACTAGCAAGGCTAGCCGAATCAGAGGAATTCAAAGGCATCAAATTCAGAAAACTTCCAGTCTACGCACCACTCCATGCCCCTCATCTATATACAAAGGCCGACATCGACGAGATCGTTGAAGGCCTGGGCCTGGACTGTGGTACCGAGCGCTCCGAGCATATTGCGTTTCTATCAAGCACCGGTGCTACGGTGAAGGCTTCTGACTTTGCTGGCCTCTTGAGGATAGCTGTGGATGCCATCGCGGCTCAGCCGATGAGGTTTTCCGTCCTTCTCGATCAACTGAAGGTTCACATCCGGGCCGTGAACCCGAAGTCATTTGAGATGATACCCATTGCTACGACGGTCGACCGACTTGTCTATAACACGCTCAAGTCGACGCCGATGGCCTCATTAATGGTCGCTCCACTATCTCCAGCAGCCCAGCAGTCCAGATTCCCAGAGACTCCACCTCCCAATCCCAAGACCCCCAAGCTTGCCATCATCGGCATGTCGGGGCGCTTTCCCGGTGGTGCGAGCACGGTCGAGGCTTTCTGGGATATTCTCTACCAAGGTTTGGATGTGCACAAGTCTGTCCCACCGCGCCGCTGGAATGTCAATACCCACGTAGACCTTACATTGAAGAAGAAGAACACGGGTGCAGTTCCGTGGGGATGCTGGATCGACGATGCCGGTTTGTTTGACGCACGGTTTTTTAACATCTCACCTCGAGAGGCGCCGCAAATTGACCCAGCACAGCGCCTCGCCCTGATGACCGTGTACGAAGCCATCGAGCAATCCGGCATCGTTGGAGATGCCACGCCCTCCACCCGACCCGACCGAGTTGGGGTGTTCTATGGTGTGACGGCGAACGACTGGGCCGAAACAAACAGTACCCAGGATACGGACACATACCTCATCCCAGGTGGAAACCGAGCATTTATCCCCGGCCGGATCAACTACTTCTACAAGTTCAGTGGTCCCAGTTACGCAGTCGACACTGCTTGCTCGTCCGCACTGGCTGCTATACACATCGCATGTAATGCGCTGTGGAGAGGAGATATCGATACAGCCATTGCTGGAGGGACTAATATTATGACGAACCCAGATCCTCACGCTGGTCTTGACCGGGGGCATTTCCTTTCACGGACAGGGAATTGCAAGACTTTTGACGATGGTGCCGATGGATATTGCCGCGGAGAAGGTGTTGGTACGGTTATCATCAAACGTCTTGATGATGCTATTGCCGATAATGACCCCATACTAGGGGTTATATTGGACACTTATACGAACCACTCGTCCGAATCTGAGTCCATTACACGACCTCATGCTGGCGCTCAGCGTGCTATTTTCAACAAGGTCATGACCCAGGGGACTGTGGATCCCTACTCGGTCAGCTACGTCGAAATGCACGGAACGGGGACACAAGTCGGTGACGCCACGGAAATGTCTAGTGTCCTGTCGACGTTCGCTCCGCCGCTGTCCGAGGTTTCTCAGGGCCGATCCAAAGATCAATCACTCCATCTTGGCTCAGCCAAGGCTAATATTGGTCACGGCGAGGCTTCCTCTGGGTCATCAGCTCTCATTAAAGTGCTGTTGATGATGCAGAAGAACATGATCCCTCCCCACTGCGGAATTAAGACGAAAATCAATCACAAGTTCCCAACTGATCTGGCGGATCGGAATGTGCATATCGCCTTCAAGCCGACTCCGTGGGAGAGGAGCGCCGACCCTTCAAAGCCCAGAAGAGCCATTGTCAACAACTTTGGTGCGGCAGGCGGTAACACGGGTATCTTGCTGGAAGACGCACCAGTCAGGCCTGAGTGCACCGAGGTTGACCCCAGAAGTGTTCACCTCGTTGCTGTGTCGGCCAAGAGCGGTAGCTCTGTTCAAGGCAACCTCAAGAACTTGCTCCGATATTTGGAGCAGAATCCGGATGTCAACTTGGGACAATTATCCTACACAACCACAGCACGTCGCATGCATCACCAGCACCGCGTCATGCTTTCTGGCTCGCGCGTTGAAGAAATTCGCACGCAGATTGACACGGCCCTTCAGAATAATGCAGGCGCAACAAGGCCTAAGTGTGGCCCGAAGTTCCTCTTCACCTTCACTGGTCAGGGTGCTCAGTTTCCAGGCATGTGTAAGGGCCTGCTGACCAACATTGACTTCTTCCGCAAGGAGATTCACCAGCTGGACCAAATCTGCCAGAGCCTGAGCTTCCCTTCGATTCTGCCTGTCATCGAAGCTGATACGGAGCAAGACATCAACACATTCACGCCTGTCACAGTGCAACTGGCAAATACCTGCCTTCAGATCGCGTTAGGAAAACTCTGGGCATCGTGGAACATTTTTCCTGCCGCCGTTGTGGGCCACAGTCTTGGCGAGTACGCTGCTCTCAACTATGCCGGTGTGCTCTCCGATGCGGATACCATCTACCTCGTTGGCAAACGAGCCGAGCTCCTTCAGAAAAAGTGCACTTCGGGTACACATGCTATGCTTGTCGTTCGAGGCTCGGTCGACGAGATTACGGCCGCTCTGGGAGATGCCAGGCACACCATCGAGTTCGCTTGCATCAACTCGGCCGTTGAGACTGTTCTCGCTGGGGCCAAGGAGGCTATCTCTGAGGTGACGACGATTCTCAACCGCACGGGTGCAAAGACGACTCCCTTGAGCGTACCGTACGCCTTCCACTCTAGTCAGCTTGACCCGATGCTTCCGGATCTGATGGAAGTTGCCCGAAGCGTCACCTTCTGCAAGCCCACCCTTCCTGTGTTGTGCCCTCTGGATGGCAGTATTGTCGAGGATGATGGGATTTTCGGTCCCGAATACCTAGTCCGTCACTCCCGCCAGGCCGTCAACATGATGGGGGCACTTCTGGCAGCACGCAGCGGAAAGCTCATCAGCGACACCACCATGGCCCTGGAAATTGGTCCCCACCCAGCCATAGGCGGGATGGTGCGCGCTGTTCTAGGCTCACAACTGCCCACTCTTGCATCGTCGCAGCGTGGCAGATCCGCGTGGTCAGTCCTCGGCAACACGATCAAACAGATGTACAACGCCGGTGCGGATCTACGCTGGACGGCTTACCATGCCGACTTCAAGGCGTCGCATAAAGTCTTGTCCCTACCGACTTATAGTTGGGACTTGAAGGACTATTGGATCGAGTATGTCAATGACTGGTCACTGCGCAAGGGCGAGCCTGCCACGGTGATCTACGACGGCGGAGTCCCAACAGTCGAGACCACGACGATCCACAGGGTGGTCGAGGAGACAGAGAGCGCTGGTGGACTTCGTATGGTTGTCGAGTCCGACATCACCCGGCCTGACCTCCGCCCGCTTGTGCAGGGACACGAGGTAGATGGAGTTCCACTTTGCACACCCTCGGTCTATGCAGACATTGCTCTCAGTCTCGGTACTTACTTGGTCAAACGATACCGCCCTGGTCAGGCAAAGAACACAGTGGATGTGACAGACATGACGATCCTTAAGATGTTGATATTGCAGCCGGACGCAAAGCAACAGCTCATGCAGGCACATGCCGACGTGGAGTGGGCATCTGATTCAGCCGTTATCAAATTCATGTCCTTCGATGCAAGTCTCTTTCTTCTATGTTTGTCTCTGCATGGGATACGAACTAACTCACTGTGATAACAGAAGAAGCAGAATTTGCAAGAACACGCCTGGTGCAGGGTCGTCTTCAAAGATGGGTCGCTCCGACCAACACTCCAAAAGAGTGTCCCTGAACTGAAACAGAAGTTCCAAACTCTCCGAGACGGCGTCGTATCCGGGGCGGTCTCTCGCTACACCGGCGCCATGTGCTATCGGGCTATCCGGCCGCTGGCACGCTTCCACCCGGATTACCGGGCGGCCGGCGAGGTGCTGCTCAACAGTAACACCCTGGAGGCCGTCAGCCGTCTGAGTTTTGCCACAGTGAAGAGGGAGGGCAGTTTCAACACCCACCCAGGTGTGATCGATGCCCTGACCCAGTCATGCGGCTTCATCATGAACTGCAATGAATTCGCCGACCCCGACTTGGAAGGTGACGTGTTCATGAACCACGGGTGGAGCTCGCTCCAACTATTTGAGCCCCTTAGCTTTGATGAAGAGTACACGACTTATACGCAGATGAAAGACTCTGGGGACAGTCTGTGGCATGGTGATGTTATTGTCTTGAACAGCAAGGACAAAGTCGTCGCCCACATTGGGCATGTTGCGGTTAGTCTTAGCATTCCCGTCTTTCTTCCGCAAAGCTCAAGAGCTCTTAGTTGGCTAACCCAGTACCCCAGATCCAACAAGTCGCTCGAAAGATCTTGAAGGTCATTTTGTCCATTGAAAGTGGCGGTGCGTCCAAGGCTCAGAAGCAGCTGCCCAAGCAGCAGATCCAACCTCCAACTCCGGCTCCAACTCCTCTTCCCCAGGCCAAGGCTACGCCCAAGGGCCCTTCTGCCACTCGTGCTCCTGTCCCACCTCCAATTCAAGCGCCGAAGGAGATTCATGTCGTCTCTCATGAGGCAAGACCTGATGCTTTCGCCAAGGCCTTGGCAATTGTGGCCGAAGAGAGTGGCATAGCTGAAGCCGACTTGACCGACAGCACAAATTTCGCCGATATTGGTGTCGATTCTCTCCTGGGTCTGACCATCTCGGCCCGGTTCAAGGAGGAGCTCGACACAGAAGTCGACTTCAATGCGCTGCTCTTCGAGCACCCAACGGTGGGTGAGCTGAAGTTGTTCTTCGGAGGGGGAGGAGTAGGAGGAGACAGCCCTGTTGAACCCTCTTCTTTTTCTTCTTCCTTCGGATTCATAACTCCGCAGTCCTCCACGTCTCAGGCATCGGCCACTTCAGATACAGAGACTGTCATCTCGAGTCGTACCTCTACAGACGGGGACATGTTCGACTCGGCGAAACAGGAGCCTGTCGGCAAGTTCGACTTCACCCGTGCTCTTCAGGTGATCTCGGAGGAGAGTGGAGTTGCTGTAGAGGATCTGACGGACGACACTGTCTTCTCCGATGCCGGCGTTGACTCTCTACTCTCCCTCGTTATTGTCAGTCGGTTCAGGGATGAGCTGGAGCTGGACATCCAGCACGAGTCGCTGCTTATCGAGTGCCCCACTGTGGGAGAGCTCAAGACAGCCCTGCTGGGAGACGAGACTCCAGAAGAGATCGATCAACCAGTTGCGGCTGTCGAGAAAGACGAGCAGCCAAAAATAAACAGCTTGTCTCTACCAAAGCGGCAATATACGCCAGCGGAGTTGGCCGCCCTAGCAGCCCGGGAAGAAGCCGTTGACAAGCTCGTCGCCAAGTACACGGCCGGATACTCAGGGCCTGCCACTCCTCCTGCAGGAGCATCCGCACCAAAGGACGATGAGAAGGTCGTTATCATCACAGGTGCTTCAGGAAGCTTAGGGTCGCATTTGGCCTGGCACATCGTCCAAATGCCCGATGTGAAGACGGTCATTTGTTTGAACCGCCAGCACCGAGACGAGCCTTACAAGCGGCAGATCAAAGCCATGAGGGACAAAGGCATCCGCTTCCCTGAGGCGCTGAAGCACAAGTTCGTGGTGTTCCAGACTGACACGTCGAAGCCCATGCTGGGCCTCGGACCAGATGAGTACAAGCAACTCGTCAACACAGGCACCCACCTCATCCACAGCGCCTGGCCCATGAGCGGCAAGCGAGCCCTGGAAGGCTTTGAGCCACAGTTCCAGGTCATGAGGAATCTCATCAACCTAGCGACCGACGCCGCCTCCCAGCGGCCCGCGTCCCACAAGTTCAGCTTCCAGATGGTCTCGTCCATCGGCGTGGTCGGCCTGTACGGCAAGCGCGACAGCGATGCGATGGCGAAGCAGGTCCTCGTGCCCGAAGAGCGCTTCGGCATCGACTGCATCCTCCCCAACGGCTACGGGGACGCCAAGTGGGGCTGCGAGCGCATGCTCGACGAGACGCTGCACAGGAGTCCCGACAGATTCCGCGCCATGGCCGTTCGCCTCGGCCAGATCGCGGGCTCCAAGACCAGCGGGTATTGGAACCCCATGGAGCACTTTGGCTTCGTCGTCAAGTCGTCGCAGACGCTGGGCGCCCTGCCCGACGTTCCCGGCGGCGAGCTGTACTGGACTCCGGTCAACGATATGGCTGATACGCTTGCCGATCTGGTGCTGTCGGACCAGACGCCTCATCGCTTCTATCACCTCGAGAACCCATGGGGCCAGCCCTGGAAGGAGGTAAATGAGATTCTGGCTGATGCTGTAGGCATCAAAGACATCATTCCTTTCGACGATTGGGTCAAACGCGTGGCAACCGCTCCGCAGCGAAACAACCCAGCTTCCACTCTTTTGGAATTTCTAGATGATAACTATATCCGCATGTCCTATGGAGGGCTTGTCCTGGACCCGAAGAACACTTTGGAACACTCCAAGTCGCTGAGGGCTGTGAAGCCAGTTAGTGAAGAATTGGTTCGGAAATATGTTCATATTTGGAAGGAGATTGGCTTCTTGAGCTGAGGCGGAATTCTTAAGTGTCTGAGATTTTACGTGACCAATTTTGTGTTTTTGCTTCATGTTTCTTCTCAAGGGAGACCGATATAGTCTTTGCCTTTTTTTTTTGTCTTTCTTTTGTTTTCTTTTTCTGTCAGTTTGGCTTCTTCTTTCCCGTGGACAGCACTGTTGACAGTGTGACATCTCTCGACGAGATTTGTTCCAATAGTTGCTGGACTTTCATGTCTGGACCCAAGAGCAAGCACAATTGAGCTTTATGAGGTCGATCATGTCTAATTGTCCAATTAGTATCCTGCCTGTACATTATGCAGGCTAGCAACTCTCACAATCCAAGAAGGGTGCAAGACTTCATATTCACTTTGTATTGACAGCCAGCTCAGTCTCCGTTCTATCCCCAAGCAAGAGGTGAGCTTGGAATGTGACTTGGTTTCAGTCCAACGAATCAAACGATGAGAATCTGAAGGTAAATCAAAAGGCCAAGCATATATACGAACTTCCACATGGCAATCTGGTAAAACATCATGCTCTACGAATATATCAGTCAGTGCTAGTCACTTAAAAGGATCTCGGTGTGTTCCCTTCTTTTACCGCACTTTGAGCTACCTATGCACACATGCAAGATCTTGACCAGTCGCGTTTACTTGAAAGACTCGTGGCGGGAAGCTGGGGCATCCATGATAGTAATACCCCAGGTTTGAGTGCTAGGCCCAACAGATCAAAGATATACGCCGCAGAGCAGGCTTGGCCACTCAGGTATTTATGCGAAGAATGGACTCTGTCGCGATCCAGCCGTTCCAGGACTGCCCCGCTCACGATATAATATCCAGCAGACGCAGTACTAAGCTTGGGAATCCATGGGATTGAGAGCAAGATCCGAGGTTGCCAACACCCGAAGCTTGAGCTATTCATGCGCTAACACATCTGCCATCGGACGAATTAGCCCCAGTCTATTGTATTCAACAAATTCACTAGTGTGCCGGGGTGTTGAATGCAAGATCCATATACAGACATGGGTGGCAATGCACATGTACGCTTCTTGAATGTTTGTCTTATATTGCTCGAACACCCTCGGCGTCGGCTTGGCGATATGCAGCAGCAGGCTAAAGTATAGACATGGAAAACGCTCGAAACAAATGAAATCCCATAGGTACAACCCAATTAGGTTCCTCCCAAGCAGCCAAGGTTTCTTTTTGACCTGTAATACTCCATGCAAACCGGACAATGTAAAAAAGAGAGGTCGTGAGACACGTTGCTGCTGCTATATCATACCGGGCCGCCGCCGCTTTTTGCTCGGGCTGCTCAAGATCTCAAACAAGGGTGCTGCTCCAGCGGAGGGGGCAGCTCCGCCCGGCCGCCGAGCAGCGGATTCCTGCTCGGGGACGACGAGCGCGAGAGTGTCGGCGCGGGTAGCTCGGGCATGGGCGAGGTGGACCTCCGCAGGCTGGCCACGGAGCTCTGCCGCGAGACGACGCCCGCCTCGAACTCCTTCCAGTCGTACCTCGGGAGCAGGTCGCCGGAGCTGCTGCTCTCGGGTCTGTCTGCCGAGCTCATGCGGTCTGACGTGGCGAACGATGCCGTCCGGCCCGACCTGCTCGCCAGAGATTTCCTGATCATTGCTGTCCTGGTCGACTCGGCCTCCATCTCTAGGTCCTCTGCGGTCATCTTCCTCTTTTTGATGGTGGGCTTTTCCCAGGAGAGGCCGGAGTCTGGGCGCTTGACCTCATCGAGTTGTCGCTTGAGGAGGCGTCGTTTTGAGTAGGAGATGACAACTAGTGCGGTGCAGGCTCCAAGAGTCAGGAGGGCGGCTACGGCTGCGAGTATTACCCATATCCGGGTCGAGTTTGAGTCCGTATTTGAATCTGGTTCCGAGTCGCGTCGTATGAGGGTGAGACGGAGTGAAGGCATTATGGCGGTCTCAGGTCAGCTTGCCAGGGTTGACAGGTGATTGCTGTGTGTCTGGATATATGTGTGTTCTTGTGTGTGTTATGTTGTACACACTATATCCTTTGGTGATAGTATGATGACTGACTGATGGAGGTTGAACCGTGAGGTTGCACTGCACGCACGAAGGCGGGGAGGGGGAGGGGAGCCAGGCATGCTTATGTATATCACTGGTCGCATGCAGCCTATACGTGCGTGTAGAGAGAGAGGTGTGAGAAAAAAAGTGTGTGCCTCACCTCACCTCGCCCCATCCCAGACCAGACCGCCGTGTTGGGTTCGGCCCAATTGCCATCACGAAGGAGCGGCGCGGGTGGCCCTGCATGTGCATAAGGCAGTCCTCGTATACGCCGAAAAGGACCAGCGCAGAGGGCGAGAAGGTGTGCTATAATTGGGCCTGCTTTCGGGTCGGTTAGTGCCTTGGCTCCCGGACTAGGGACTGGTCGACCGCCCCCCCATGCCCCAGGCCAATCAGGCCCCCAGGCCCGCTTCCACACAACGTCGCCCGATCCTGTTCGCTGCAGAACGGATCCTGCAGGTGTCAATTAGTGTCAACCCTGTCACCCTGTAGAGGGTGTAAAGGGTGTGTGTGCGCACGCGAGGTGGACGAGAAGGAAGAAGCAGAGGGACAGGCGAGATTACGATGTCATTGTCTCAGTGTAGAAGGATGCACTGGTGGGGGCCATCCGAGCTGCCGTCCTAACAATCTCACCGTGTTCCAGGGTGCGTTGCTGTTACTCCCTCTGAGACTCCCTCAGCTGACGGAGGAGCAGGCCACACACAACAGACACCAATTGTCTCCCCACCCTCCCGGTTTCCCCGCGGAACATTCGATAGACGAGAGTGCCTAGCTCACTCAGCCAACAGCCAGTCCCAACTGTGAATTGACCGGTCGCTGTCGAAGGAGCCACGAGGCGAAGCAATCAATATTTTGTGTGTCTTATCGCCTGCTCCATGCTCAATGTTACGCTGATAGCCATAGCCTGCACCAACGAAGTCTGCCTCGGACATCTCCCTCCCTGATTGACATCGCCCGCAATTGCCGCGGCCTCGACAATTGTCCCCCAACCTAACCTCGGCCGCCCGTCTCGCAGCCGACCGCAGCTTTTGCCTCTGCAGGCCGGCAGACCTCTGCCTGAAACAAAATAAGGCCTCCCGCGAATATTTGGCTTGGGCCGCCGCTAAAACCTTGATCTACGTCAATTGCGGCGAAGGACCTCGGACCGGGTAGATCAGGTCCCAGGCCACGAAGACAGTCCAGCCGTCTCTGCTGCTGACTGGAGCTGCGAGGCCGGGCCACTTACACAGCACGGCAGATCATATCGCATGCTGAATATCTCTTGCTGCCTACTGCTACCAACTTTATCGCCCCCGTGGCGCACAGCCTCTCTCCCACTATTGTGGTCAGTTAAGATTAACATTGTCTCTCTGCAGACGACCAGTCAACTCAGGATTGCTCTCGGCAATCCTCTTGCGTTCTAGGCGGCTGTGGATCCCAGGCACAATTTTGCCTGAGCCCTTCCGGGGTTCCTCTCGGCAGACACTTTTGAGGATTTTCAGAGTGGATCTGTGTGCTGTGTCCCACTTGCACTGCTATCTAGACTCCTCAGGCACCCGCACAACTATGCGAGCCGCGGACAAGCGCCGTCCTTGTTCCTGGATATGTGGGGATGTTTCGACGGAACCCACTCCCGTTCCAACGTCTTCTCAAAATAGGCGCGCCCTACGAGGCGAAGACCGACCAACAACTGGGCTTAGCTCCCAATCGGGCGCTTCCATGATTGTGCCCAGAGGAACTTCGCGAAAGGCATATTTCATTGTTCTCAGCCACGAGCGTGATACTACCCTAGGGTATAGTGCTGTCTTTGGAGTTGTGCGACAGCATATCTAGAAAACCTTTCATGATTCAACTTTACCCTTAGGTAGTCCTAAGTACAACGCTTGCCTAGCGCTCAGAAAAGATTCTTGAAGACTTATTGAGTCAGTCCAAAGTTTGCCTCAACTGTATCATCTACAATCGGGGCCATCTGCAATGGTATATATGGAGAAAGTACCTCAAATTAGTTCATGATCATGGATGGGAGATGCAACATTCGACTAAAATGGGATTTACAAGACAGGACTGCTCACTTTTTGCCATTGCCTCATTGGTCACTTGTGTTTGATTTCAAGATACATAGATGGCATTACCAATGGCACTAGCTTGCATATTCTTTTGACACTACATTTCTCTCATTCAGTGGTAACATACTGATCTCCAAAGTCCCAGACGATGAAAATCCACCATTGCCTCTCATCGCTGATTCAGAAGCCAAATTACCAAATCCACAACACCGGCCAGCAAGAAATCATGATTCCGACAAGAGACTGACAAATTGTTCATCACTCGACAACTTCGTGGCAAACAGCCTCAATATTATTGCCAGCAGGGTCCTATAATGAATCCCAGATCAGCAAGATGTTCCGATAAGTTGATGGCCAAGATTTCAAGACCTTTGAGATCTTCATTCAAGGTCACTCAGGTCCAGATTTCTGCAATCGGAAGGTTATGCAAAGCCACTTACAATAACGAAGGCCCCATAATAATGAGCGTGATAGTGAGGCCGAAGGCCAGGCTTGCCGTTGTCTTTGGCCCCTGCCTCAATGGCTGCGTTGTACCAAGCGTCGACGGATGCCCGGTCTGTTTACTCATGCCACGCCGTCAGCAAATTCTCCCTTTACCCAAAAAGTCTCTTGAGCAGCAAACACTGGCCTTTGCAGCGGAAAGCATGGTGCGAGTTGCCGGGCGTCGTCGGCGAGGCCATGACCCACCAGTCAGTCTTCATCGGGCTGCCCAGCCTGGTTAGCGGCTCTTGATCCGTACAAGAAAGTGAGGTCCTGACGATGAAAATAAAGAGAAATTTCAAACTCACGAATGTGGCAGCTCGCCATCGCCAAAACCAACAGCCTCCTCGTTGGGCCCAAAGGCCAGCAGTTTCTTGTACCCCAGGGGCTTGAGCGCCGCCTCGTAGAAGGCGACGACGGCCTTGTGGTCCGCTGCGGGGACGGACAACTGCGTGTGGTCGATCATTTTGGCTTTGTATGTTGAGTAAATGCTTGAGGTGGGAATTCGTGCAGGTCGATATTCTTCAGAGTGTGTTGAGTCAAGGATACTTTTAAGATCTTCGAACATGCGTCGATGGGAGAGTGAGCATCTATTTATCTGCCAGCTGCGAGACCTAAGGATTAAACGGCGCATCCTTTCTCAGTGTCTCACACCATGATGCATCCGGACAAAGCGTCCAGGTCAACAACTCCCACGGCTACGCTGGGCTGATGCCAAGACCGACCCGACTGCCTGGCTGATGGCTGCCTGCCTCCGCATTACTCCATATCCCCCCTGGGCAGGTCCGTGGTTGTCCCGTCGTTGGCTAGAACGCTGCGTTACTGGTCCCCGCACTGCGGTCCGGTTCGGCCTGCCGCTAATGTCCGGGCCACCCGGCGCAGGGCTAGCTCGGGAGCGTGTTGAGCCGACTTGACTTCACTTCACGCTCTTGTGAGTCCTGTCCGGCATTTCCCTGACACTTTTTCACAAGCCCAGGCTCGCATCTGCAATTGTTTGCTAGCCCCTTGGTCCTTGTGTCCCAAGCCACGTCCGTCTCGTACAACTAAAATTAATGCATGGCCAGTGAGACGGATTTTAGCGTGGCCCTCAGTGACTCAGCTGCAAAATGTCGGCAATTGGCATCAATCGGATCTTCTCCGCCAGTCGGCTTTCCACGTTTAGTGAATTTCATATGGAAATTGAGACAACATATTCCACTTCCTAGGCGGACACCCATTTGTGACACTGCAGTCGAATTCTTTGCTTCGTCGCCCACTAATAAACCCGCTCAACAGCAAGGCCAGAATCATAAATTGACCAATATCTAGGTATAGCCTCCGGTAGCAGACATTCATTTATTTCCGGATGTGGGGCATCCATCATATTTTTCCTCGGTTCTTAGTATTGTTGCTTGAATTTGAAAACGATCGCTGATTCGGGTATCTAAAGCTCCAATATGCTATTAAAAATATTATAGAAAGCTTTCGCTGTGGGACCCCACCGCTTGTAAACCGCTTGTAATGCTCCTTGTTCTAAGACCTCTAAGTATGCGTATTAGATCCTGCCCCCTCGGCCCGGGGACCCCGTTCCTTCTCCCGGGCCGCGGAGCCCTCGCCCTTCTTTTGCGAGTTTCCAAACTTGTCGAGGCTCAGCCGGGGAAGGGAAAGGCTCTCCCTCCAGCCACCGTCGCCGTCAGCTTTCTCGTCGCTCGATGGCCTTGCGGCCTTCTCCATTTCCTTCTTCTTTTTCTTCTGCATGGCGTGCATGGCCTCCTCGGTCATCTCCTGTCTCGTCATCCGCTCGATCACGTCCTTCTTCCGTGTCTGCCGGTCTCCTATCCAGATAAGGAGGCCCGCGGTGGCATTGACCGTGATGGAGCAGCACAGAATGACTGTCGTCAGCGCGAACGGGCGCTTGCTGGGGTCGATTCCCCAGGTGCAGGCCCCGAGTGAGATCTGCAGGCAACTGTGGAGGTCGAGGAGGCATGTGATGGTGATCATTAGGTGAAGTGGGAATGCAAAGTGAGTTTCTGTCTCGTGTGGTTTGTAGAATGTGTGCGATTTGGCATATTTTTCCTGGTGGTGCACCAGTACCTCCTGTTGCTTTGGCGAGAGGACAGCAAAATCGTCACCTGGCTCCAGATCTGGTAAATCATGGTTTGCGGCCGCGTCTTCGACATCCGGGATGACCGGCTCGGTAGGTAAATCATTGGGGTCGCGGAGCTCTGGAAGCAATAGCTTGTTCCGTATTTTCAAGCTCAAGCGATCTGCATTAAAGTCAATCGAGTGGAACTTGGTGAAGGTTTAGTGCAGCGGATGCTTACGGTAATGTGCGATATAGATCATGTGATAGGTATCGACGGCACGGAACGGGGCCAGTCCATCGCCCATGATCGCAAAGAGGGCGACAAGGGTATAGTCAATGATATTGACCAGGTAGTTCTGTTTGGATCCAACCGAAATCCATCCGATGAGGAAGAGTACCCAGGCAAGCCCAAATAGGGTGATGAGTGTGGCATAGAGCGTGACGAAAAAGCCAAGAGGTCGACTGACGTATCTACCGAATCCCTTGAGGCCGCGTTTGAATTTGGATCGGCGTGAATGCAGCATGTGTCGGACATGATCGTTCAGCATCTCAACTTCTTCCTGGCTCCACCCCTCCAAGGACTCCCCGTGCGGGAGGACGGCGTAATGAGTGTCGTCGAGGTTGGAGGAGATACTGTAAGCGCGACCCGATTCGGAGCGTTGGTCTGCTTGCGCAGCAGCCGTCTGCTGTTCCGAGAGTTCTTCTCGTGACATCCCGCCAGCAGGGCCACGCATCCCAGAGACATCGTAGGTTGGCCGTCTGTTGACCCACCGCCCCAACGAGGGGATAAACAGCGAGTTCTGGACATTGGTGATGGAAGTCAATGTGGACACCTCAGGGTCTAGTACATCTAGAAGATCGACAATCCTGGTGTCGTACTCGGCCTCTTGTTGCGTGGGAGGTTGTTGTTCCTTCTGTTGCTGATGAGTCCTCCATGGCCGGAAGAACATTGAGCCCTTTTTACTGGCACGCCCGGCGCTTGGTCCACTCTCAGACAGTTCAGGAACGGAAGGCAAGTGACGCACGCCGCTGTGGCCCTGGCGGTCCCGGGACGGATCAGTCAGCCACGTTGGACGCTGCGGATCGGAGCTAGAGCGTCTCCGGCCACCGGAGCCCTGGGAGTTGTCGTTGTGGCCATCGTTTGCTGGTGACTCCCCACGATTCTGCTGCCAGTCTGTTGCAACGGGGGCTGTGCCGGTAGGTAGTGACGGGGCGCGTAGCCTCCTGAGGCCGATAGACGACTGTTGGCGACCTACCGCACCGCGTCGATTGTGGGACGGGCCCGGTCTTGTGAGAGGGGGAGGGCGTTCACGCGTCGGCGTGTTGGGTTCGGTAGATAGTCCTGCAGCATGATGAGACTGAGGCTGAGACTGAGACTGCAGTTGGTGGTGGGACTGAGGAGCGCTCCTGGAGGGGGCCAGATCCGAGGCGCGATGTGTGACGCGAGGGTCGAAGTATGGATTTTCGTCCTGCGCGTCCGGGTTCTTGGGCGTTCTAAAGGTCATGATAGCGTGGAGTTGGAGCACAGTCGTGCCGGCACCGGTGACTGGGAAGAGATAGACGGCTCAAAGCGTCTGTCTGTTCTCGAATCTGCGCCGCTGTTCACTGCATGAATTTCTTGCTTCCCCGGGGATAAAACCACGGCAGAAGAGATGGGGTCAAGGTCCCTTCAAGAGAGAGAGCATCGGATGTTGCGGGTGGAATCGGTCGCGTGGCAGACAGTTGGAGGGTGGTATTCTGAGTTTTTGTCGGGGTCCCGGGGAGGCAAAAAGATGCCAAAATAAAACGGGGGTTGGCAAGAATCTACTAGTAGCCTGTCAGTCACTCAAGTCAAGTCAGTAGTCTGTCTGTCAATTTACGCTATCTCCAGGCGCAAAAGCGAAAAGGCAGACAAGGCATGGCCAGAACCCGGGGCAAGCGGAGCGTGATGTCATAGCTCCATGCAGTACCGGGTGGGCGTCGCGGGAAAGAGAAAGTGTTCGACAGCAGGTTCCGGCAAGCTCCCTGATGGACGGCCAATCCCCAGGGTAGCCAACAGATTGCGCATTTCATTTCCACCACTGGCTCCACCGTAGCGCGCCAAATGACGATACTTGGCAGGGGTCCCAAACAACACCGGGCACCCGAAAGCTCAGAACCAGGTGTCAGCAACCCTCCCGCCCTTCCGACGTCACCCAAATGACGATGTTTGACCTACCGACTGACTGAGTGGCCAGCCTCCACGTATGCATGTATGCACAAAGTTACTGTTTTCTGTATTTCTAGCAGATCGATCGCTGAGACCCATTCTTTGCTCAAGGGTCCATCTCAACAACTCCTCATCCTTTTCTGGAACCACAGCTCCAGAACACCGAGTTCAGCTGGGCATTTGATACAAGCAACCGACTACAGCACAGGCTAATCCTTATTTTATCGTAGAGTAGCCGATCTATTTGCTGTAGGCCACATGCTCCCTGCCTCATGGTACGCTAACATTGGACGGATGGTCGACTCCCACACCAACACGTCTAATGCCTACTGCAGATCCAGTTTCCCGCCACACGCTACCATCTTAGCTCACACGCTCATCATGCTTTGACACTGCCCGACTGCGCAGTATTACAGGTCACCTCGAGCAAACAAGCAACGCGTCGTGCTGCCAATCCCTCCTGCCAATTCCTCCAATGTCACCTTCTCTGGTGGATCATCTGCGAAACTTGACCGGGCACAGCCATGCACGGGCCTGCCTCGGATCGGCCCGTCTAGAACTTTTGTCTATTGCAACACTTACATAACCAAACAAAGTCTGTCTTCCTCATCGTCCTCCAACAGAAACAACAACGACGGGAGAATGTCTTCTGTGCGCTCTGTGCGCTCTGTGCGCGAAACATCATACCCTGTTATTGCTCACAGGTACTCTCACCTTCTATGCTCGCAAACACAGGCAACAATCAGCAAAGACCCTGCTAATGATAACCATGATGTAATTAAATCGCTCCTCTCATCGCAACCAAAACCGATGAATTACTGTTATATCCTCAACTGAGATTCCTGAGATCCCGATTTAATTCATGATCATTAGTCAAGGGTACTCGTTGCGACAGGGCCTGCGTCCAAGACAGTCGTCTAAAATCAAGCCCGATAGCACGGCTTTGATGCAGCTGCTTGTTTTCATCAATCACCGACCCTGGATGAATCACAGGACAGCCCGAGTCAAAGCCAACGCGCTTCGTTTTGATCAGATCAGAAATGTCAGTGAGCCACCCGGTGGTGGTCCAGCCACCGTTCAAATGAATTTCATTGGTCTACTGAATGGGATAGACTCTTGCATTTGGTTTCAAAACTACAGAAAGAGAACACAACGAAATATGCAGAAAGGGTCTTTGCTGTTTGGGACGGATTAGACAGCTGCACCAGTCTGTGCCGTCCTCTGAGTGTTGATCCCGCCCCTGCAGTTCTGCCCAGAGTCTCTATTCAACTATCAGACATTCACATGCCAGATCTCGTGCCGAGAAACACCAGACTGATAAGACAATGCAGGCCGATATGGGAATGGCGCCATGACATGCACTTCTAACCTTGGCTGTAAAAAGTATTGCTTTTAACAGTAGCAGAAGCGACGTCGATACTATTGGTATGCTCAAAGAGGCTGAATGGGGATACATTTTGCGACGGAAGCATTTAGATCAGACGTCAAATTCTTAAGAGAGACGACCCGAGGATGAATGTGATTTGCATACGCCGACGGTATTTGTATACATACGCTTTGTATAAGCCGAAAACGATCAGGGACATAGTTCACATGTAAAATTTCTATAAGAGGCGCAAAAAGATTTGATGCACTTGTGTCACTATACAAAAGCTTCACGAGGTGAGACTTGGTGAGATGGTGTGATTTGCAGAAACTTTGCTCTTGCCTGTTCAGGTCGAGTGCTCCGGATCTGATTCCCGCTCAATGATACACAATGATTCCGTCCGTGAGCGCGGAGACGTGAGGCCATCAATTTCTTCCCGAGATAAGCCTGTGTTGGACCCAATTTTCTTTCTGCGCCTTGAAGAATATCTCTAGCGGTGCCTGCACTCTCCTTTAGTCAATTGGTCATCATCTTTTAAGATAAGGCACCGTCGGACAGGCGCATATGCACATCTAAGCACCCACACCATCTTGAAAGATCTCTGCAGTTGGGAAATGGATCATCTATGTATCTCACCGTCAGATTGCTGCAGATTTAATCTTCCCACCACTTGGCATATTGGAGTCTGTAATTTTGTGGCTGAAGGCTCACCTGTCATCCATCCCCCGAAATCTGTGTAACAGCACGACGGGGATGCAACCTCAAATGAGCCTGGGCGGGCAAAAGCAAGAAGAAACTACGAAGAAACTCGGTGACCGGTGAGACTTGAGCGGATTTCACACCTTCTCACCCCACGCTACTTTGACCAAGACTGATAACAGCTAGCTGAAAATCATTCAGGGGGCGGCCTAGGTCGGTCAAATACGCCTAGCCTCGTGGGCCTAGCTCACGCATGAGCTCATGCACGCCAACTTGCACTTGTAAGGTTTAGACGCTAGCCGATCCCATTGGGCCCCCTGATCCAATGAACAAGCCTACCGACAACCGACTAAGTCCCTGGGCCACTATCCGAGGGGCCCGTGGTCGACTACACGCTTCGATCACGAGGCTCTGGCTACCGGACCGCGTCTTGGCGCCCCGGTTGGTGACCGGTCTTCACGAGCCGCTAGGCGCCGGAGACGCAGATCGCACCGTAGAATATTCTCTGCCTTGTGCGGCTAAGCAGAGCACGTCCAATTTCTGAAAATAGACAGAACGGCGTCATTAGCGAAGGCTAAAATGTCATCGCGTGGGTGATCCAGGAACAGAGCCGTCCTGCTGGGGCCGTCCGTGAGAACGATACGGCCGTTTTTACGAGTGTTGTAAGTGGAGCGGATAGTGGGAGAGAGGCAACTAATCCTGAAAATCAATATTAGTGCCTCTCGTATCTAAGCTTGCAATGCACGAGATTCTCCGAAGAGTGTTATTGCACGGGCGCCTTGGTTCTCTTACCGGTGCGCTCCTCTCTATTCTCGCTGCGGATAGACTATGTGATGACTGCATATGTAGGCATCAAGTGTTGTTACCCGGTGTCCTCCTCCTTCCGCACTCATCATGGTACCTGAATGTAAAGTGGGGGGCTCAGGAGTCCCTCGCTGTGCCTATTCTTATATATATCTGCCCTCTTGTCCGTCCTCGAAGTCAAGAAGACAGCATCATCCAGGCGCGCTCGCTTCTCGCCAGCCTCTCCTTATACTCCCTCGTTCGTTCTAAGCCAACATGGCCTCCTCCAACGTCTTCAAGGTAGCGCTCGCGATCTGGTCTCTATCACAGGTCGCCACCGCCATCACGCAATGCCCTACTACTCCTACTACTTACACAGGCCCAGGTGGGGCGAAGTATGCCATCTGCACGGGCACTGACTATGTTGGACCTTCAGATCAAATGCTGAACAACATTGCTACAGTCACAGCCTGTGCCCAAGCTTGTGATCAGAACGGAAATTGCCTGAAGGCCGTATACGACAACACCAACAAGGTCTGCCACATCAAGAACAACGGCGCAAATGCCTTAAATTGGGTCCAGAACAACCAATTCACCGTTCTGTACCTGAACAACAACCTCCCTGAGCAGACCAACGTTGCCCGCTGCCCCTTCTCAGAGACGACGTATACCAACAGTGGGAAGACATACAAGATCTGCCCGGACACAGACGTCCGCGGCGCCAGCGCCCAGATGATCAACAACGTGGCCAACACTCAAGACTGTGCCCAGCGGTGCGCTACCACCAACGGCTGCGTCAGGGCCGTCTTCGACACAGTCGCCCTGGTGTGCCACATTAAAGCTGATGCTGCAACCAACACGCTGATCTGGTCGACCAACAAGCGCTTTGATGTAATCCGTCAGGATGTCGCTGCCACTCCCGCAACCTCCGGCTCGTGGTCTGACCTCGTCCGCTTCCCTGTCATCCCTGTTGCGGCCTATATCGTCCCTGCCGTGCCCGAGTCCTCGAGGCTGTTGGTATTCTCCAGCTGGGGCAAGGATGCTTTCGGAGGAGCTGGTGGCCAGACCCAGTTTGCTGACTACAACTTCAAGACGTGAGTACAATTACTGGCTCTGACTCTCCCACCCAAAAAAACGCCCGCTTGCTAACATCACTTCTCAAAGTGGTGCCATCTCAGCCAGGACGGTTGCCAATACTGGCCACGACATGTTCTGCCCTGGAATGAGCAGTCTCCAAGACGGGCGCCTATTGATTACTGGAGGCAGCAACGCCGATGTGACAAGTTTCTATGACCCGGCTAGCAATGCCTTCACCAAAGGGCCGAACATGATCACCCCACGGGGCTATCAGACGTCTACGACCCTATCGGACGGCAGGATCTTCACCATCGGTGGAGCGTATTCCCCGCCCATTGTTGGTAAGGACGGCGAGGTCTATGACCCAGTCGCCAACAAATGGACTGCTTTGCCGGACGCCAAGGTCGGACCGATGCTGACGGTCGACCACGAGGGCATCTGGAGGGAGGACAACCACGGATGGCTTATGGGTTGGAAGAATGGATCGTGAGTCGTGCACTTAGCCTGTTCAACCTACCTCTGAACTAACACATCATCCAGTGTGTTCCAAGCCGGCCCCAGCAAGAACCAGAACTGGTACGGCACAGCCGGCACAGGCTCCCAGGCCGCGGCCGGGACACGAGACACAGATGACGCAATGTGCGGAGTCTGGGCCATGTACGAGCCGGGGAAGATCTTCAGCGCCGGCGGTGCCCCCGATTATACAGACTCCGACGCCACGACGCGCGCCCACATCACGACAATCAACAACCCTAACCAGCCGGCAGCGGTCGAGCGCGTCGCAGACATGGCGTACCCCAGGGGCTTCGCCAACGCCGTCGTGCTGCCCGACGGCCAGGTGCTGGTGACGGGCGGGCAGAAGCGCTCGCTCGTGTTCACGGACACGGACGGGATCCTGCAGGCGGAGATCTTCAACCCGGCCACCAAGACGTGGAAGACGCTCGCCGCCGAGGCGGTTCCCAGGAACTACCACTCGGTCGGCCTGCTCCTCCCCGACGGGACCGTCTTCAGCGGCGGCGGCGGGCTCTGCTACGTCGGCCAGCCCGGGGCGAGCTCGGCCAACTGCGACAAGACGGTCGACCACGCTGATGGCCAGATCTTCAGCCCTCCTTACCTGTTCAAGGCCGACGGTACTGCTGCTACGCGGCCTGTGATCTCGACTCTCAGTGCTACCACGGTGAAGGTGGGTGCGAAGCTCACTGCCTCGGTCAACATGGCCAACTCGAAGCTGGTGCTGGTCCGCATTGGGAGTGTCACGCATAGCGTCAACAGCGACCAGAGGCGTATTCCGTTGACAAGCGTGACGGTTAGTGGGACTTCATACACGGCGACCCTGCCTGCTGACAGTGGGATCTTGATCCCTGGGTATTATTACCTGTTCGCGGTCAGTAGTACCGGAGTGCCGAGCGTGGCGAAGACAGTTAGAATTACACTGTAGATATTTATTTAGACAGCATAGTGATAGACAGGCACTGCCTCAATATATTTCCACCTAGATCAGAACACTTGTGTCATCGTGTCTCAAGAATCCATCGAAACCTTGGATTGAACAAAGTTTTCTTCTGGCTGCCAGTGTGATATCCTTCACTCACGGCTTCTTTGTCTGCAGCCAAGTGGCCACACCACCAGAGACGCCAGCGACGGCAACACCAGCGCCCTGCACAGCGCCCGCGACAGAAGCGACGCCGTACCCGCCCATGGCGGCACTCTGAAAGGTAGCAAACGCACTCCCTGCGGCAACACCTGACCCCATACTGCCGGCGGCCGCGGAACCTAGACGGTAACGAAAGTCTAGTCAGCAAGGAAATGCGTGCAAAGGAGAACGAACATATTTTGAATGTGTGTGGGCATGGAGGGGAGTGGGAGGCACAATGTTCTGAGGTTAGACTGCTCACCTGCGGCAATACCACCAGAAGTGAAACCCGCGGCACCAAGGACAGGCGCGGCTGCTGCCATCGGGGCGACTATGAGGGGGACGGCGACGGCGCCGACGGCTACGCATGCAGTGGTTCCGGGATTCTTAGATACCCAGCTAGCGGCCTGTGACGGGACATAAGTCAGCCGTGCGTCTCAGTGAGTATTCCGTGTGCCAAGCATCTGTCTCTTTGTGGTCTTGGCACCTTGATGGTAGGTTTTGGGAGGGAGGGTAGCGTTGGTTATTTTGGATGGAGACTTGCCTGCGAGGCAGCACCCGGAGCGGCTTTGGCCAGCTCCTGTCCTTTCTCTGTGAATGCGAGCAGGGCTGCACGTTGGTTTTCAGGAGAAGCGACCCCCTTGGCGGTCGCGACGCCTGCTTCTGCGACTGTCCGGATGGTGTTCATGATGCGCTGCTTTTATGGTTGATGGCGTACTGGAAATGGGTGCTTACGCAGAGAAGAGGGACAGAGATCAATGAATGACCGGCGGGAAGTGGCTGCCAGGTATAAGAAAGTGGATGATCGGCGAGGCTCTGCTAGGCATTCACTGGTGGGCCTCATGCAGCGGACTCGAGCTGTGTACCCCGAGAAAATGCGTGTCAGGCTCCTGGTGTCGACCAAACAGAACGCTTCATTCAATAGGGGCAGAATGGAAAGACCGGCTCTTTATGCGTTAGTTTGGGTATCTATTGTCTCTGCTGCGCCTACTTTTTACCGCCAGACTTCTTCTTCAGAGATGTGACCAAACTGTCCAAGTCCTGGCTACCAGCTTTGGCCTTCTTGGGCTTCTTTTCCCTTGGTTCCTCAGCACCGTCATGGTGTTTCCGTTTCTTCCTGCCTTCCTCCACCAGCTGCTTCATTCCAGATGCGGCCTTGAACTTGGGATCAGATGGGTCGATGGCGAACTCGTGTTCGTCAAACAAGGCCTTGAAACGATCGTCGCCCGCATTGATCTTGAAATTCTCCTGCAGCCCTCCGGCGTCCTCGCTATCCTTCTTGCCCTTCTTGGCTTTCTTCTTGTTCTTCTTCTTTTCGGCCTTCAGAATCTCATCCATGTTGAAGTGCGTCATGTGACCTGTTTCTTCGTTGTGGCTGTCTGCCATAAGCAGTTCCAAATTCGCCCTATCAACAGCGCTCTTCTTCTCCTCGGCCTCCCTGGCCTCCCGCTTCTTGCGGCGTTCTTCCTTGTGTAGTTGGGCTTTCGATGCCGGTTTAGGCTCCTCGATGGTGAAGAAAGGGTCGTCAAAGCCGAGGTCCTCCTCTGGTTCGTTTGCAGCATCCTTGCCGCCGTCCTCTCCCCTGGCAGCGGCCCTCTCCTTCTTCCTGACCTTCCTTTCACGCTCCTTGCGAATATACTTCTCGGCAGTGGTCTCATCCTCTGGGTTCTTCTTTCCACCAGAGCCTTCTGTTAATGCAGGAGTGAAGGTGATCTCCATATCGCCCACAGGGCCTGAATCAGAATCCTTACCTGCGGGCTCATCGCTGAGGCCAAGAGCTTCCCGCATCTTCTTGCGGGCGAGCTCTCTCTTGCTGAGTTTGGGTGCAGCTGCGGCCTCTCCTGCGGCCTCCTCCTCTTCCTCCTCGTCTTCGTCCTCGCTGCCGCTGGCCAGGTAGACTCGCAGGTCGTTCTCTGCGATATCTGCCTTACTGCCACTGAAAGCGTTCTTGATGGACTCCTTGCGCTTGACCTCCTCCGGGTCCACGTCCCATGTGAGCTTGACCTTTGAGTGCTGAAGAGCATCGGTCACAAACTCGACTGGCTTGTAGTTTTCAGGAATGCTATCGCATTCGTCTCGAGGTTCGTCATCGAAGGTGATATCGTCAGGCACGAATCTCAGGTCCAGGAAATTTGAGGACGAGAGATACTCGGAGCCATCCGTCGCTTCGTAAATCTTCTGTGCCGTGTTCTTGTCCGAGCAAACCATGACGGCATAGTAGTACCGTAGCCTGTCGAGCTGGTATGTCCGTAACGCGTCACTGTCGAAATCCTCGTCGTTGCCCTCTTTCAAGAGATCCTGCTTAGCCTCTTCGTCGCTGTCCTCTGCATTGTCGCCTTCGGCCTCAGAATCCTCGTCCGAGTCCTCCGATTCATCTGAGTCTCGGTCTGCGGCCTTGCCTTTTTTGAAAATCTCCTTCGGTGGACCCTCAAGCTCCTCACGCTGCATTCTCTCCTTGCCGAATTCCGAAGGATATACGGCGACCTTCTCTATGCGCCCGCCAATGGGCACAAAGCTCTTGAACAAGGCCATCAAGTCAACCGACTTGATGTTGTCCCAGTCGATATTGACGATAGCGATGCGATTTGTGACCTCTCCAGTTTCCACCTCTGCTTGCTGTGTTCGGTACTTCTGCATGTCGGGTGCAGTATCGACCTGGTCCTGTCCGTCCTCGATGTCCTCGTCGGCGGATTCCGACTCAGACTCCGTATCGGACTCGGAAGAAGAAAATCCACCTCCTCTTGCAGGATCGTATTTTGTCTCAGCCTTTTCCAACTCCCGCCGGACGACGTCATCGTCTTCGACCTCGACGTCTTCATCCTCGTCTTCGTCCTCGTCCTGGTACAGCCTCTGCAGCGCTTTCTTCTTGGAGTCCGACTTGATTCTCCGCCCGTACTTGTCAACCCTAGAGACAGCGGTAAATTCGTCATCTTTCAACATGCGCGAGAACCGTTTGTCGATGGTCGTCTTGGACTTCTTCTTGGAGGGAAGGGCATAGCGGGGGTCGGTTTCGAAGCTGGCAAATCGCGAGTCCTTGATCTTGGAAGAAGAAGCGCCATCGCGCTTCTTGGACGGTCTGGAAGACATTATGGGTGTATTTGTGAGGTTGTTGTGTAGGTCAGAAGAATTGGAGGCATGCGAAGTGCAGCCTTTGGGACGGAAACTTTTAGGATTCTGCCGCTCAAGTTTCTTGGGGTGGTCCGAGAGGGGAAAGCGGTAAGCTAGAATGCAGCGGCGTCTGCCCCAACTGCGCGGGATCAGACGCTGGGATTGGCTTCGATAAGCAAGCCTCAGTCAGGCTATGGCACGGTGTTGCGGATGAGTGTCGAAACGGCCAGTGCTAAACAACAGGATTTTCCGCCTCAGCTCAGTTCAAGATCATCTTGGCCCATGGCATATTTTCTCAATTTTTAGATAGCGCGGGCCATTTGAATAAGAATTTTCACAACCACACCACACCCCTAGCCTATCTGTTAACTTATGTGGGTATATTAGGTCTGCGTATATTAGGCTAGGTGTGTAAAGTGAGCACCTTGATATATTAGGTCTACTAGGTCTGGGGGTGGTAGATCTGGGTGTGTAGGTCCGGGTATGTGAATTGGCTGTGGGCAAGCAAGTTATGTTTCGGTGTACCGTCCGATTCGCGGGAGCGAATATTCGATTTCAAAAAAGAGTCTATCAAGGCAGTCACCTGTTCTGAGCATCCCAATATTGTAAAAAAGTAACATTATTAATTTTTTCAGTTCAATACCGCGAGCTACAGTATAACATGCACTAAGTCGAACAGAACATCTCGCTGATTGCATTATGTGAGCCTCGTGAGGCTTCACAGACCATGCCCTCTCCCCCACAAGTCTCCAAATGCTCGTGCTCGAAAGCTCGCTTGAATCTTGATGCCAGGTGTCTATATCCGTGCTCCAGTCCAGGCCGGTGGTCCAGTCTGCCGGTGCAATTTTCTCAAATTCACGCAGGCCACATTCCATAACCAAAAGTGGCACTGCTGTGAAGGGTTTTCCACATTAAGGGAGTGTCGTGGACGGGTATCATTAAGTATATATGCCAGTAATTCCCTTTTTTTCAAAATACCAAACATGCCGTAGTAATGAGTGTCGTCGAATGTCGTTAATTCGTGAATTCTGTCGTTGCAAATGAGTGTCGAAGTGGGTCGTCAAGTGAGTGTCGTCATTTCATGTGTGATAGTCGAAGATAATATGCGTTAAACATTAGTTCCGTAAGGAATGATCGGAAGTCGCAGAATGAGAAAATGATGCAAATCATGGCGGAAAATCCGATCCGGTCATGTTCATACCAATAACAGGCAAGCCAACAGTGGGAAGACGAGTGCACCTAGACTCGTCAGGCCTCCACTACGAAGCCTTACCGCGGCAGCTTGGACAGGACCCGTGGCGCTTGTAGTAGGTCCAGTCGTACCCGTGCCACCGGCTTCGCTCGTTCCTGTGACTGATGTCGTCGCTCCAGAGCCTGAAGCCGACGGAGCTGAGGTGGCCGAGGCAGAGGCAGACCCGGTTGCCGAGGGACCAGTGCTTGGTGATTGTCCGGAGCTGGCGGAGGTTCCGGAAGAGCTCAAGGCTGAAGAGGTACCTGACGTTTGGGTTCCCGACGCCGAAGTAAGAGACGCTGAAGTAACAGACGCGGAACCTGAGGTGGCTGATGATGAAGAAGAGGACTCGGAGGACTCGGAGGACTCTGAAGACTCTGAAGCCGAAGATGAAGCCGAGTCGGAGGAGCTACTTGTCTGTGAGAGGAAGCTGGTAGACTGGCTGGAGGCCGAGACCTGAGATGAGGTTCCGACCGGGGGCGTCGAAGTAACATCAGCAGCAGCAGACGAGGTGGTCGGAGATGTCGTGTCAGAGGCTTTGCAGAAGTTGAGATATTGCGCAATTGAGTTATCGAAATACTGGCGGCCGCTGAGCTTCGTCGTATCCCCTCTGAGGTCGATGCATCTGTTGCAGGCCGTAACATAGTTGTTGAAGGCAGACCCATCATCGCAAAGCGATGCGACCTTGCCTCTGGATTGAGCCTCCAGATTGGCGTTGTTACAGGTATCGAAGCAAGCAGCTGGGATTGTTGATGTAACCGTATCCCTCTTGTGAAGGGAGATTCCCTTGATCTGCTTTTTGCTGGTGAAAATCCGCTTGGGCTTCGCAACGCTTGATCGCTTCGGTAGAATCGACGCGGTCGTGCTTATGGTGAACTCCGAGAGGGATGTCTGCGACGCCCAGTTTCCTGTTGTGAAAGTCACCTCGTAGCCATCTATTTTCTCGACTATGAGCTCTTCCGAGAAGATATCGTAGCTCAGACCAAACGCTTGGGGATCGAGATTGAAGTAGCCCTCTGTGATCGGGTAGTAGCTGGTGTTGCCTTCTTGCCAGGTAGTGTTGTAGTAAGGCAGCACTGGCTCGCAATACTGTGGCGGGCACTGGTAGTTGTCTACGGGGACATCGGACCAGATGTTACAACCTCCTGGCTTTGGTGGGTTACAGTTATAGCCAGGTGAGCAGCTCCAGGTCAAATTTGATCTTGGGTCGAGAGCAGGCGCATTTGTTGCAGCAGGAGGCGGTGTGCAAATACTCAGGCTTTGGACAATCGTTGAAGTCAACGTGATAACCTCTGGTGGTGATGTCACAGTCTCAGGTGGTGATGTGATAGTCTGTGTTTGTATCACTGTTGACTGCGGAAGGGTTTCAGTGAAGGTCGTGCCAGCCTCAGTGTAGGTAGTTATCACCGGCGGTACCACAGAAGTGATGACTTGCGTGATCGTTTCTCCTGGCCTCGTGACAGTAGATGGTGGAAGTGTGACGGTCTGTAACTCCGTGCTTCCCGGCAATGTTGTGACGCTCCCTGGCTCAGTTCTTGTCAAGGTAGTGCCAGGCAAGGTTGTGACAGAGCCTGGAAGAGTAGTGGTGATGATTGCACCCGGAGCAGTCGAAACGCTCGTAGATGTGAGTGTCACTGTTGTCAAGCTTCCAGAGAGGCTTGTCGTGGTTGTCAAAGTTTGAGTCAATGTAGTCTCGATTCCAGGAAGCGTCGAAGTCACAGTGGTCCCGGGCAAGGTCACCGTTGACGCTGAAAGCGTAAGAGTTTGAGTCTCTGTGGAGCCGGGAAGCTGTGAAGTCACCGTGACCACCTCACCAGGCTGCGTCGATACACTCGTAGATGTGAGCGTCAATGTTGTCAGACTGCCTGAGATGCTTGTTGTCGTGGTATAGCTCTCTGTCAGGGTTGTAGGGACCCCTGGGAGAGTGGTGGTAGTGGTAATGCCTGGTAGACTAGTTGTGACGGTGCTAGTGAAGCTCAATGTCTCCCTATTTGAGAGACATGTTAGCAAATGTCAAAGCAGCACGTTTCTCTTTTGAAGTACACTCCACTTGAGTGGCAGCTCAAAGGTTTTGCTGAGGTCGGGACCGGACAGGACTAGCATGAAACTGGTGGAGTCTGCCTTTTGTGCTGATCCTTGGGAAGAATTAGGGGAACTTACGTGACGGGATATCCGAATGAGGTCGTGAAGGTCGTCTCACGGGTAATGTACTCGGTAGTCAAGAAGGTAGTGGTAGTACTGTCAGTGACTGTTACGGGATAGCTAGATGTCTCGACTATAGTAGAGGTTACAGTGGTCGGCGTAGCTGTTGTATAGGTCGTCACCTGTGGACAGAATTCATGGTCAGCCTTCATATGAACCAAGAGCCGGGGTCGGGAATGCAGTGAGAAGGACCAAAAGTAAAGGAAGCTTCTCGCCCGACAAGCACTCCGGAGAATTATATCCTGAAATAAAGGAGCTACTCACAGATGTGCTAACAATTGTAGAGTACACTGTCGTAGGCACGTAGTCCGTGGCAGTCGTAGGCACGTAGTCTGTGGTAGTTGTGGGCTCAGTCGTTGTCTCTGTATTCGTAATTGTATAAGGCACTGAAGTCGAGAATGTCGAGACCGAGGTCACAATCAGAGTGGTCAGGCTGGTAGAGTACACCGTGGTGATAGTCGTGTGATCACTGACTATGGTGGATGTCACTGTCACTGGCAGGGTAGAGGTGATGATGTCAGTCCGAGTCGTGGTTGTTGGCGTGTATACAACCGAAGTTTCAGTAGTGGTGAGGGTATCAGTCTCAACGGTCTAAACAACACGCCAGGTTAGTCTACTACACGAGATAAACTTGAAACATTAAGACAAGGCCGATCCTGATGCGTGGCCTGCACAGCTGTGATGACGCCGTACAGAGTATAGAAGACAGCGCTTTCTATAGAGATTCCTTGGTCTCAAATTTAGGAAACAGAGGAGGGAGAGTTACGCACCGTGTACGGAACAGAGCTGATGGTTGTGTACGTTGTGGTATCGGTCAGAGTAGACGTCCTGGTCACCGTGTCCGTTTCAAACTTTGTAGTAACGCTCGTATGGTCAATTGTGATAGTTGTCGGCTTGACTGTCGTTGTCTTTGAGTCAGGTCAGCAATTTGTTTCTTAAGATTAGAAAGGTTTTCCCTGGAAGGTTTCGGATGTGGCTGAACGTGGATGAAGCATTGGGCAAGAGTCTCCTGGTATATACAGCATGCGGGGCTTTGAAGAGAGGTCTGACCGGGCCACTCCTGATCCCAATTTCGAAGGCAGATGGGTCAAGAGTTTCCCGAGAAACTCCTTCAAGCTCCCAGATAGGAGGCTATGGAATGGGGGTAAGTTGTAAGTTCCTGCGAAGGCAACGTACCGTGTAGGTGGAGAGCCTCGTTGTAGTAGTTGTCTCAAAACACGTTGTCACAGAGGTTCGAGTGACCGTGTGCTCCCTAGTTGTAGTATGATCACGAGTTGTTGTATGCTCACGAGTGATCGTTGTTGGAACAGTTGTCGGAACAGCCTATTCAGGAGTTGGTTAGTACACAAGTAGAAGCAAAACTTTGTGCTCGAAGATTGACCCAATAAGTTCCAGGGCCATCTCTACGGCCACATCCGCGAACATGAACCATGCGTTCTTGATTGTGAAAGTGATACAACGCCGCCACTGAAGAAGCCCAAAATAACAGAAAGGCTTGCACATACCGTGGTCTTCGTTACCGTGGTCCAGTGCGTTTCTACCGATCCGCTACAGCCAATTGGGGTGCTGGTCGGGGTGCTGCTCGTGCGACCAGGGCAGTCCGTGACAATTGGTGGGCATGAAGTGATTGTGTATGTCACGTAGGAGGTTGAGGTGGAGGTGCTCTCATCCGCTGCAGCAAGACCATAATACGTAGGGGCAGCAGCATAAGAGCAGGCTGAGACAGTGACAGTGTAAGGATAAGACTGTGATGGTTGTTAGTATCGGAATCTGAAAGGGCTATGATCTAGTTCCGCCAAAGTCTCACCGTAACGAGCGTGGTCGTGGTCAGTTTAGTCGTCCTGCGTAAAGCTTTAGCAACACAATTCTTATCGTGGAAAAGGGAATAATAGTTTAAACCTACGTGACACTCTCTGTGGTTTTCTCCGTGGTTGTGTGATCCACGGTGGTCGATACCGTAGTGCCAACAGTCGTCGGAACAACCTAATCCAGTGTCAGAATATGTCAGGTTAAAAACAATAACCGTCTCTCCAGAGTTTGTGGCTCTTTCCATAGCATAGACTCGATGAAAAAAGCACAAGATTCCGGAGAAGTCAGAGTCTGGGCATTGGGTGTTTGGGTAATGGATGTCTGGGTATTGGGTGTGCGATGTTGTGTGTCTTGGTATTGGTGCTTGGGTATTGATGTTGACCACGTAGCAGAGGCGAAGAGACTCTGAGGTAGATAGTCCCCCAAAGCACGATCAGTCCTCGCATAGTGACATTACATGAGAAACAATTATGCGATATCCATCTCACAGCCCAGCTTCGAGTATCAAATAGAAATGGTAAGTGCTCGGTACATACCGTTGTGACGGTCTTCCAGCTCGTCACTGGGTTTCCTACACAGCCAATGGTCGTCGCGGTCGGTGAAGGCTCGCTGGTCGGGTATTCGCTTGTCGGATAACTGCCGCCACCCGAGTTGCCTGGGCATCCAGTAACTGTCGGAGCGCAACTCGTGACAGTTACCATCGATGTGCTGTAGACAGTGCTGGTCGTCGCGGCATCCACGGCGAGGGCATTAACAGCCACCACAGGCGCGGCAACAGAGCAGACGTAGTTGGTTGTGGTGACCACGTATGACTGATTTCATATGATGAGCGTCTGTCATAATAGACCGGGCGCAAAAGAATGGGGCACTTACCGACACAACCGTAGTTGTGGTCAATTCAGTTGCCCTAGACTCATCGTCAGCTATTTCGTTTCCTGAAAGCCACTCCCGGCGTGAACGAGGATTAAGCCATGTCTCAAGATGTGGCAGACCATGTCCCGCCTTGCCTGAAATTGAGACTCGTTAGAGTGACTTACGTGACAGTTGAGTTCTGGTAGGCTGTTTCTGTCGTCCTCTCGGTTGTCTTGTCCTCTTCAGTGCTGACGACAGTGGAGGTCAGAGTCTGGTTGCTCGACTCCCCAGGTTCTGTGACGGTGGCCGTCCTCCAAGAGGTTATAGTCACAGCGCTGGAATCACCATAACCGGGCGCGCCGACTGTTTTCGTCAAAGTCTCGGTCACGGTGGTGGGCTCCGCGTAAGTCAGCGTTTCCGTGATTGTCTTCCAACACCAATCGGCGCAGACACTCGAGGTGGTGGCATTCGGATATGTGGCAGCTGCCGCAAAAGCTCCCGATCCAAGCGCCGCAATGGCCCACGGCCGGTAGAAAGACACCATCTTCCAATATCGCGAGCGCGAGTGCTGCCGTGTCCTCCCAATACGCAAACGAAGGTATGATAGATCGGCGGCAAAACGAAAGAGTTGCAGAAGAACGAATCTGCTGTCAAGCACGACGAAGTGGGAGGGATATGAGCGACGGTGAGTTCGGGTGGAGGGAGAGGTACCTGCAGATCATATGTGGATCGGACAGGGTATTGAAGGAAACGAGGGCTTGACCGGACAATCCAGCTTCGAGTACCACCCCGGTGGGAGGGCCAACAGCAAAGTCACAAGTCAACCGAGATTGCCTTGATCTTAGCCTGGCTTTGACGCCACTGACCAGGAAAGATGGTCTTGTGTCAAGATGCTACCGAGCAGGACTTCCTCGTTAGAGAGCGTCGAAGTTGCTCTGTTGGCACAGTCTCAAGGCTACACACGAGGTGTGAGTAGTCCCGACCACGACTGAGTGAACACGAACAATCTCCGGCACGCACTCGCGTTGGGGTCCAGGGACAGAAAAGAGAATCGACGGATGCCGGGATCTAAAGAAGCTACAGTCCAACTGCCTGGCAACCTGCAAGCACAATGCAGGTAAGGCCGAGCTGCACAAATCGGGCTCTGCAGGGTGGAGTGCCACTAGGCCTGGTTCGTGCAGAATGAACAACGAAGACGAGCCCAGAATCCCGGATGTACCTCGTAGATGGCACGCTACGTCGTTGACGATGACGGGATCCTATACCCTGTACCACCATGACCCAAGGTTCGAGACCTTCGTAGCTGACGGCCGGCGCCGTTCAAGAATTATGTGTGGACGCGTTCGGTGGGCAGAAATAAGCACGATAACATAAGCTGATGGTGTGGCTAGTTCCAGAAATTCCGAATGTCACTCGTACGGGCTTTGGGAGATGTGAAAACGTCCCGCCGAGGGCTCGAATCCTTGCGTGGTACGCCACGAGGGAGACTACAGCATACAGCAACATGACGAACCACTGAGATGGACCGCAAGGCATTGGAAGAAATCTCAGGTTACCTGGCCGACGTCGACACGCTTGTGTGCCACCGAGCCCGGGAGCCTACGATCCAGACGGTGGAGAATTGCCCGAGTGTTGGTCCTCCTCCAGCCCTTCCGGGTACCAACTGAAGGAGGTTGCAGCAAGGCTGCAATGGATGGACCAGATGGGGTTGAAAAGACGACGAGATCGGCGGAGAGGGAGCTACCCCTGTCGACAGCTCAGGGACAAGGGCCAGGGGCCGCCGTGGTAGGGACCAGGGACCAGGGACCATGGCAAAGTCAGAAGGTGGGGAAGCCATCGCAAACAGGCATCCATGACGGGGCCCGCCCAGTGGCTTTCCGTCGCCGAAGGAGTGGAAAGATGGGCCGAAAAGCTGGGTGTAGCTCTCACCAGATCCATAGCGGACCATCACCGCCACTGCCCACGCTGAGATGACTCGCTCACAGACTCAGAGGTTGGTTGACAATGCCAGGCTCAGCCATCCAACAAGACCTCGGTGCGAGGGCGCGGGATCCGTCCAGCCAACTCAAACTCTAGTTAGGAATAAGTCTTGGTCGTTGGTACGTTGCCTCGGTGTTGGTGCGTTGCGTTGGCAGGTGGACCAGACCCGGCATCATGGTCTTAGCTGAGAATCCATGATCCCACAACTCTGGCAGCGTTGGGGTTGAATCGCGATGTCAATTTGCGCGGAGATGGTTGAGAAAGAAGAACGACACTTCTACGCGCCGGTTGCCACCCTTCCATCGATACAGCCGGCGAGGAAAACCTGGGGAAGCTGCACTGTTGATCCATCACCGATCGAGCAGGGCAGCTATTGATCACAGTCTCACAAGACAGACACAGCGCACGCTCTCGTCGAAGTGGGAGGCTTCCCCGGCGCATTTTGTGATACCAACAAGGCTCGCGAAGAGCCGAGTTGGGTGACTCCAAAGCCGTGTGGCACGGCACGACATGGGATGGCTGGGCCGATCAACAATAGTCTCGCCTAGTGCTCACCGTCCAAGTATGGAGGAGCTGGGGTTGCACAATGGTAAGCCGGATCCTGCTTGTGAGAACCGGATTGGCCGCCTTGTCAGGTCGCGTAGCGTAGGAGCTTCTCCGAACCTTGGGCACACCGGGCACGTGAGGAGGTAACCTTACTGGTGGCAAGGTACACGGTCGAGGTGTGCGGATGCCTCTGCAACTTGGCATTGCATGAATTACCCAACGCGAGTGCCGAATTGATGGGTTTGACACGGGATGTTATGTAGGCCGTACTGTATGTAGGCTCGATGAGGGTGAGGGTGAGGGTGCATGGTAGTAGCCCTCGAGCGTGCCGAGGGTGGTCGTGTTGCCTTGCAGGGCCCGTCCCTCCATCGTGTCTGCGGGTGCTTCCCCTCCCGGCAGCCTGGGCAGCTGGCACAGAGTTGGTTCCTCGGTAGGCACCGAATGAGCAGGCAGAGGGAGCGGATGGCGTGTCGTAAAATGCGACGAAAGGACCGCAGGGGAGGGGGAGGGTGTGGGTGTGGATGTGGGGTGGGAAGGAAGGAAAAGTCAGGATATCGGGTGTCCAATATTGGATGCAGGCATGCAGTTGTTGGTCGTTGAAAGTGGACCGTTGGAGCTAAGATCGGTTAGATCCAGTCGATAAGAGAGCTTAGTGCGACTCCCCCACTCCCCACCTTCCCAACTCAATTCCCCACTACGTAGCTACTTAGAGTAGGTACCCACCCCGCCGGTCCACACCTGCCCGCAAGCCCGCCCAAGCCTCAAGCCTCGAGGTGTTCGGACGGAAGGTCGGTAAGCTCCACATCCTCAACGGCGGGAACCAACGAGCTGGTCCCGAACGTGAGTGTGCTGCACTACTGTGCTCGATGTGGTGCAGGATACCTAGGTACAGCACATCGTGCTTTGGTTGGAGCGAGCGGACCATTTATACGCACTGCACGCGGTCCTGCAGTGGCCTTGCTTCTCTGCGTCGTGCCGAACTTGTCAGTTCGTATTATAGCACGTAACAACTCAGCTGTGAAACCTGACCGTATATGTGAGTGTGTGGATTACCTAGGTACAGGTGGCACTCTCGAATCAATGGCCTTGGATCAAACAAAAGATTTGCAGTGACAACAGACACCTCCGACCCAGCAGCCCAGCAGCCGGCAGGCCCGCTTTTCTGGCAGGTGGAGCTCGAGGGATTCTGCGCTAATGCTTAAGTCTGTGCGGTGTAAGTCCCGTAGTATTCTTGTCCCGATTGTTTTCTGCCTTTCGCGCAACGCGGGCCAGCCTTTCAGATTTGCAGTCCCCCTTGCTTGATGCCTCCTCCTTCGCAACGTAACAGCAGACTCACAATCCTCGATCATCGCCGCTGGTCACACCACCCACTCTCTCAAGCCATGATCAGTCCAAGTGGCGAGTGCACCTTGTATTCTCTAGTCCGGCAGCCGATACACCAGGTTCAAAGGACATCGTGGTCTCCTGGGACTTTCGCAACAGCGACCGTCCGTCCCTGCCAGGCCCTTACTTGAGGTACATACCTAGGTACCTTTTTCCTGCAGGCACACCTCGTCCCGCAGCCAGGCAACTTGGGCTGGTCATGACTGTGTCTTCTACGTCTTCGTCAGGGCTATCGTATGGGCACCTGGATTGCCCGGTTACTGGCAGTGCATGGGGCCGCAACATGGTTAATTGTGGCTGACATATGATGATTCAATGTTCTGGTGCGCAGTCTCGAATCCATATTCCATCCTGTCTCTCTGAAAATGAGCCGGAGGATTCTGTGCACGAGTGTTCCTCTACCAACCAAACATGAGTCAGCTTACAGGCTCGACAGGTCCAGCCTGCCGGACTGCCAGCTTGTTGGGTACTAGCTTCCCAGGGCAGGTGGCTCACGTTTGGTAGCGCCCATCCACTTGATCCTACGGACACGCCTCAACGAAGGCTAGTTATTCGTCAGACCATCCTCAGCCTGCTTCTTTAAGATCTAGAAGAATCCTTCCGCGCTCACAGTTGCGTGGCGATTCATTCTGGCTGTCTGCCACCTACCATCGTCGGCTCAAGACCAGGTAGGGCCCGAGCTGAGATTCGGTCGCCTCGGTGATGCCTCCTCTGTCATCCGGCATGTCTTGGCTGCCGGCGACAAACCGCAAGCGAGGTGTTCCGCAATTGACACCTCGATAACTCAAATGGACATCCCGCGGCGTATCGTTGCTTCTTTCGGAACCTCGCTACAAGGTACATGAGCTTAATGACATGCCGTTGTGAGCTATGAGTTTAGGACATAGTATCCTGTGCCCGAGTTGACGCTTGTCTTGCCCTGCAAAACAGGGTGCGAGCGGGCAAATCGGTTGATTCAGAGTCAAGATGAGCATCGCTTAACATTAGGCAATATTTCACATTGCGAGGCTCTTGGACCGTCGAAAACGGGCCACATGATATTCCCTGGCCAAGAAGACGAGGAGAGGGGTTGACATGCCACACGGCAGCCCTTCACCGGCCTCGCTGGCAGGGGTCGTTCGTGCACGGGCAGGCCGGGCGAAGAAGGGAATGTCCCTGCACCAGTCTTCAGCCGCAGAGCCCTTCCGTCTTCCCTCGAACATATTCGCACTAATGCTGTGCTCTACTGCTCTTGTGCGGCACAGCACCAACCGCGAAGGACTTCGGGCCATCCACCCACAAAGAGCGTGCAACCTCGCTGCTCGCCTGCTCCACAAGACACCCAATCAGCAAGACATGTCTTTCTCGCGCATGCAGGATGCAGAACACCCCCATCGTCCCCCCAGGGCTAACTGATCCGCCTTCGCCACCTCGGGCGAGTATCGAGGCTCAGTCCAGACCATGCCACCCTTCCGCTTACGGGCCATTTTTGGGAGGAGTGAACGTGGTGCACCCGAAGAGGGGGCACCAGGCTTGGTCTATCAAGTGTGTATCACACTGAACCAGTCCACCCTGCAGTGCCATCTTTCCTTCCAGTGCTGGCCATGAGCCCTGAGCCCTGCGAGGCAACTTAGAAACTCAAGAATACAGCTTGCAAATCATATCCTGTCCGATATACCGTACCTCTCTTCTAGATTTGGGACTTTGGCCCTGTCTGGAAACTCTGCGTCCTTTCTCGGGCTTGCACCCATGCCCGAATAGTTTGGTAAGCCCGGTCCCGCCTCTTCGCTTGCATCATTCCACCCTTCAGGTTCCAAGATCTTGATCCCTCCTCGAGACAAAGACTGCATCCGGGTCTCTTCCAGATGCGGTTTCTCATCGCTTCCGTGCTGTCCGTCTGTGGCTGCGTGCCTCGTCTTCCTTTGTGTATCTAACGTCAACAACAGCACTTGGCGGCTTCCCAGTTCCGCATTCCAGCAGCCCACGAGGCAACGGATTCGTCTTTGTCCAACTCTGAGGACATGGTCAACTTGTGATCCTCCCATCACAGTTTTGTTCCTGCGATGATGTGTACCTAGGAGCATCTTTCAAGCAGTCATTAATTTTTCCCTGTTCTCGTCGCTCAGAGATCCGTTCAGTAGCCTAAAGACCGGCCGGTCTACGTTCTCTTTTGGCGGTCAGCATATCGATTCCAATGATGCGGTCACTTCCAATAGCTGCGGGCCTTGCGTCCGTAGCGATGGCCCAACAATCCGGATGGCAGAGGGATCAGGTCAATGCAACGATGTGCATGTGGCAACAACCAAGAGGTTTGTGTATCCATCACTGGTCAGGAGCAATGAACTAATAATTGCAGCTGCTCTTCTCAAAGATACGGTCTACATAGACGGAGGTTACTTGGCCTGGATTCCAGGCATGGCTGATGGCTCCTACGGAGCGGCAACCCAAGATGGTAGGTCGATGTCAGGTCATTTGTTGTGCAAGAGTTCTTCCTAACAGGATCAAATAGACAACCCGCTGGGTATCGTCTACACTTTGAACTTCAGTAGGCCCTTCAACATGAGCCAAAACATCAGCGACGTCTTTGGCCAGAACCCCAAGGTCGTAGGTGCTGCGAGCAATCTCGCGCCGAACTATTTCGACGGAGCATTACTCGCTAATGATCACCAATTCTTCATGTATGGCGGACTGCTGAGGCAAACCGACAAATATCCCGACCCGGATGCGAACGAGGTCATGGAGTATCAGCAAGATAGCTATGGTGTCGAGAAGAAGGTCACTCCAGGTTACATCAGCACCGATCTACCTGACGACATGACCAGATATCTCGCCTTTGGCGGTGCTGCCAACGCCCCCTCTGAGAACAAGGCATTCTACTTCTCAGGGCTTCGAGCCCCAGAGTGGGGGCCCATATATGCGCCAAGTTACAACGACTCGCTTACAGCCGTCAACGTCTCCAATACCTTGATCACGCTCGACATGGCGACACAAAATGAGGAGGAATGGAGCAACGTGACCTTGCCCGACAGCATTCCAGGGCGCGCGAATCCGGAGCTTGTCTGGGTTCCAGTCGGTGCACAAGGGATCTTGGTTGCAGTAGGCGGCGTGATTTACCCCGAGTTTGTCAGTTCTGCTCACTTCTCAGAAAATGAGACCGGAAGTGTAAGTCCAATCCACCCCCTCGGACATTGACTCTTGGCATACTGATACTGCCGCAGGAAAATGTAAGCCCTTCGTTCATGTCCAATATCGACATATACGATATCGCAAGCGGAAACTGGTACACACAGCCCACGGTCGGCGGGCCCTCGCAGCTCGCCAGAGGCTGTGTTGTCATGCAACCGGCTCAGGACTACTCCAGTTTCAATATTTACTATTACGGTGGCTATGACGGGCTTCATTATACCGATGCATCGGACTTCAAGGACGACGTCTGGATCCTCTCACTGCCTTCATTCATGTGGATGAAGGTGGCTTCTGGACGCGCTGGCTATGGGCGCGCGGGTCATAAGTGCTTCATGCCGTACCCGGATCAGATGATGGTCATTGGAGGCTATCCTGCGCAGGCCGGATCGTCCACCAGTTGCGTCAACGGTGGCATCATCCAGTTGTTCAACCTGAGCTCGTCCAAGTGGATAGATAGGTACGACCCGAGCCAATGGTCTGACTATCACGTCCCGGAAATGATCTACGCAATGATAGGCGGCGATGAGAAGGGCGGCGCGACTGAGATCACACCGGGACCGACGGGCTGGGCCACCTCGGCGCTGGCGAGCGTCTTCGCATCGTCATATCCAACCTCGAAACTCACGACATACTATCCGTACGCTCCAGCTGCCACGAGCGGATCAAGTCTGCCGACCAACAGCTCTGAATCTGGCGGAGGCGTCCCGGGCTTCCTGCCCCCACTGCTTGGTGTCATCCTGGGTCTGATTTTACTCACGTCTGTCGGCCTGGGCTTCTTGTTCTGGCGACGCCGCAAGTACCTGAAGAAGAATGGCGGTATGAGCGAGATGACCGATGAGAATGGCCACCGCATCATGTCCTGGATCCGAGGTCAACCCACAGACACAAAGGCACCCACGGTCACTACCAGTGATGACATGCCCCAGAGCCCAGACCCCGAGCGCGCTGCGCTGTACGCCCCTCATCCACACCAGCAGCAGCTACAACAGCAGCTCATGCGCCATGAGATGGGCGACACTCAAGTCGCCGAGCTAATGGGTACGCCACTCCTCCCGTTGAACCCACACTCGCGCCAGGACTTTCAGTACTAATTTTCTCGCAGACACCTCGCCCCGTGCGGAACTCTCAGACACGGCGCTGACGCCCGTGGACATCATCAGCAAACACACACACTTCGGGTCCGCCGGCGGCAGCAGCAGCCCGCTGGCGAACCCGTCGTTCCAGTACTCTTCCATAGCCGCGACGGACCACGCAAGCATGGTAAGCAGCAACTCCGCCGCAGGAGGAGGTGCCATGTTTGCAGGGCCCTCCTCGAGGAACCCTCCCCCAGCACAACCCTTCAGCCCCGAGCAGCAGGTGCGCCCGGACTCACCCGCGCTGCCAGCCAACTCCCCCTCCTATGACAGTGAGCACACCCCCACCGCCGGAAAGCCCCTGCCTGCCCAGACAGCAAGCGGCAGCGGGAACAACAACGCCGCCGCGGGGTCTGGGGATCAGGAGTCTCCGCGGGGCGAATCAGGGGTATCGGCGTTTAGCGAGCGGGAACGATCCCACCTGAGGAACATCAGCGACCCTGCGACGGTCAGCACGATGGACGGCACGATCGTCGGCTCGCCGCGCCTGGGCCCGCAGCAGCAGGCGGCGACGTCCCGCGTCGCGAGCCCGCCGATAATGGAGGAGGGCTCGCTCAACCCGCTCCGCAGCAACCCGGCGCCGGGCACGCCGCCGGCGGTGATCAGCCCGCCGACGGCCGGCGAGAACGACGGCGAGGACTACGTCAGCGCAAAGGGCAGCAGCGGGCCCGTGAGCCCGCTGAACCCCCCGCCGGCCCCCCAAGTCCCACGGTCGAGCAATAGTCCGGCGCCCAGTAGGAAATCCATTTTCCGAGAGTCGATGGAGGACATGGGAGGGTCGAGTTGAGGAGAGGAACATGGTGACTATTGCGTGGAGGAGATGAATTGATGATGAATAGATGCATGGAGTTCATGTGGGTTAAATCTGTTTACTAGGTTCTTTTGTGATGTATATAGTAAGCTAGCGGGCCTCCACGTCCAGTGCCGTTGTGCTAGTGACAAAAAAAAGGAGTATCGAGGCCGCACAGGGAGGGATGCAGTGTCCGATGGGGCTTTCATTCCCCCAGGGTCAAACTGTGTTATTGAGACGTGCTCGAAGGACACCTTCATTGAGCACAAAAAGCTACCTCCAGATGATTTTTTTAATAATACCATCTTTAGACCACACTCACAGTTTCCGGTTTCAGTCCTTCTTGTCCTCTCAGTATCACTCTACTCTGGGTCGTGCTGCGACCATAGCGCCAGAAATCACTCCTGCCCTTCTCCGAGGCAGTGATGTGATTTGTCTCTGTCCTGCAATGGGAACCACACACTACACCTACTGTACCTACGTCCTCGCAGAATAGATCCGCGGTGTATATACACTTGCTCATAAATTCCTCTAGTCTGCATAACAGCCATAAATTTGTATGATTTTCCACTCCTGTCTCCCACGTGAGACCCAGCACTACGGATGTGATCAACATCGTCGTGTCTCACCAACACGTTCCCGCGACTATGTCCCAGGGCTATTACACTAGAGGTGACGAGAAAGATCCACATGGATCACCGATATCTACTGTGCCGACCAGGAGCCTTCTTTCGTCCGCGGCGACAGTACACTCTGTGAACGTGCCAGAACAAGACACGGCCCACTGGGCGGCGACTGGGAGAAGCGAGGCCTCCATCTCCCGTCCGAGATAATGTGACACGGGATCTTTTGAATTACGAAAATGTAGTTGCTAACTTCTTGGCTTTATTTTTTGCCCTCGCTAATCATGGTTTTGGCTTGTTCAGCCGTGTTTCAATTTCTTGTGCCTGCGATGCTGCCTCACTTGGTCCATCAAGGGTGAGTAGGGTAGGTCATGTAGGCTCAAAAGCTGTAACTCTTTGGCGAGGAAACCAGGCTACTCGGGTGATCTGTGCAGATAATTCTCAATTGCGGTATCTTCATTAAACTAGATTTACATCTCATGGTTTAGCACTCTAGGGAAGCTTTCCATCTTTCTATGCTGCGGACCGTCTTCGCACAGCTCACGCTGCCTCCTCAGCGTGTCTAGGTCTTTGGTCGCCCCCTGGCTCGCCGGCCTCGACCCCCAAAGGCAGACAGACACTCCCGCCCATGTGTGTCTTCTCTAAATCTCAAGTCCTAACGCCTAGCCAATGCAAATTTGCGGAGGACTCTTCACACCCCCAACCATCCCTTCATGTACACGTCGTCCTGGATATATCCACGTTCAAGTCGTGTCTAGACAGACCTCATGACCTCCTTCTGTTGTAGTCCCTCGTCTCTTCCAGCTCCTTCGTTATGTACTTGTTGAACTCGTCCGGGTTATCCAAGTACAAGTGGTGGCCGGCTTTCCGTACGACAATCACCCTTGCGCTTCCATTCTCATTTTTCCTCTCCTCCTCTGTCCCTTCCATCAACGCCTTCTCAATCCGTGCCTTGATCTTCTCCTCCGCAGCGAAGCCACCTGCGACGTCCATCCAGTCTCCATCTCCGTACATCAAGACGATGGGAAAGCCAGTCTCGCGCTTGGCTGGCTGGCCCTCGGCGGCGGGGTTCAGAACTTGGCGACCAACCTCATCTATGCGGTTGATGAGGGGGCTTCGGGCGTACGCACCAGGCGCGAGGAGATAGGTCAGAGCAAACTCGCCGCTGCCCTTCTGCCGGAACAGATTGTAGGAGTACTCGTGAAGAGAGGTGGCCTCCTCGGGAGGCAGGTGGTTGAAGCGACGCGAGGTCCAGCCAGAGACGAAGCGCGGGCCGAGGGGACCTCCCATGCGGACAATACTAAAAGGGGAGACGGCGTTCGTGTCCCAAAGCCATACAAGCCAGCCAGGAAGTTGCCTCCGTGGGGCCTTAGGGGCCTGCTTCGTTTTGTTGTTGCCGACGCGCACATCTGTAGTCTTGGTGTTGCCATCCTGCTGAACGATGCTTTCCTGGCTCTGGGTGAATTCTTGCGCCATCGTTGAGTCCTGCGGTTCGGGCAGCTCGGCATTTGTCGCATTGGGATCCTCGGGGATTCCGACGGGCGAGGCCAGAATCAGCTTGTTCAGGTGACCAGGGTATTTGAGCGCATAAGCCGTTGCCAGATAGCCTCCGAGGGAATGGCCCAGGAGCGTGAATTTCTCGATCTTGCGGATCTTGCGCCACTCCTCGAGCGCATCGACAAAGAAGCTCTCGGCCTCCTGGATCTTCTCCGCTGAGTCCTTGGCCTTGATTCGGAAAGACGGCCGCGACGAGTTTCCCATGCCCAACATGTCCAGAGCGTACAAGCGCCACCCCTTCACTCGCGTGAGGGGCTCGAAGTTCTTGTAGAAGAAGCCCAGACCAGCGCCGTAGCCGTGGAGCATGACCAGAGTCTCGTCTGCCGAGTCACCGACGCGTTCGACCGAGTACTCGTTCAAGGCCCTGTTCTTGCCGGACAGGGCGACCATGGTGGACCGCCATATCCGAGGGCCGTAGGGGTCAGATTTGGAGATGGCGCCTTGAGGGTTGGCGGAGTCGGAGACGGCCTCGGTGAGGTAGGGGACATATTTCAGGACATTGCGCTCAGATGCGGCAGGTGAGAGGTTTGTCCACTAGTTCGCAAAGGTAATAATCAGCATTTGGCATACTTGGTGATGTGGTGGGTCTCGACCTAAGACTGGCCGAGGGGCAGATGAGACGGACAGGAACTTACCCATTGATAGGCGGCCTCTTTGTAACCCAAGGGAAAATACGTCGACATTCGCTGCTGGCCACGCTTTTCTTCCTGCTTCCTAGACTTGGAGCCTGACCTGGAGGAGTCCCTGGAGGACGATGGTGTTTCGGAATCAGAGAGGTGAGGCGAGGTGGAGGTGGGAGCGTCTTCGGGTTGTGGGAAATGTTGAGGTTGTTGAGGAAGTGCGGCCGCGGTAGACATGGTGGCGAGACTAACACGGCGACAGGGGGGAGAAGCGGTGTTGCTGTTACTGCAGCTGGCAAGGTGGGATGCGAGCGGACGTCTCGTCGCAAGGGATTTTTTACTTAGGAACTTTAGGAATACAGTAGATCTGGATATTGTTTTAGGAGAAAATAATTTGGTGACCAACATATCTTTCCCCTCCTGTCACATAGGGAAGGGGCGAGGCCTCTACTTATTAAGAACAACCTTGGAAGAACCTCGAGGCATTGCCAATGTTGAAACGTCGTCAGCCAAAGTGTCCCTTCCGCCCAGTTGCGGCATCATGGACCTGCAGCCTGGACGGAGTTAAGGCGCAACACGGCCCTCGTGCAGTACTGAATGCCTGCGGGAATGGCAATAAGGCCCCGACTGGTTTGCGAGTCCGAACACAGACCACAAGTCCCCGGACCAATGGTCTTCATTACGTGTATCCTTTGCGAGGTAGAATTGCTGAGTCGGCCTTCAGAATCCGCCCGTACTCCGACTCACTCGAGATGCGCCCGGGTTTCTTGTTCCCGCTAACTCCAGATCGTATTTGCGTGCAGCAGCCGATGACGCAGTTGACCCCTGAGCGGACTAAGACCACCACCCACCCCCCATAGGCCTAGGCCGTGGCTGCGTTCAACAGAGAAGCTTGGGGCAGGGGGCGGCTGGCCCCCTGCCTGCCCAAGCCAAGGCCCACCTGACAGGTCGAAGCTCGGTTCTATCCGTTGTTGGGCTGGGGCCATGCCATGCGATGCCATCCCACTTCTCCTGCTGCTACTGCTGTGCTGCGCCTGAGTGCCGTGCCACTACGGACCTGACCTAGGTACACCTACATGTGATCGACCAACCACGACAGCTCCACCGAAGAGGGCCACCACTACATACACTCCAGCTCGGCAGGAGCAAGGCTACGTGTTGTTCGTGCACGGCACAACACAGGCACATGAGAACGAGCACCAATCCGTCCTGCGCGCTTGCAGCTGGCTCCCAGCCTGACCGCCTCGCACAGCCTCGACTCGCCCCATTCCCCTTTCACCTGCGACACCTCGCTTGCGCCGGCTCGTCTCACCGTAGCCACAATCGACAATCGCAGCCATGCCTGACGACCTCGACTCGATAGTCAAGGGCACCGCCGCCCCGCCCGCCGAGAAGGCTGCCGAGAAGGTCGCCAGCACATCCGGCGTCACCCCCTCCAGCGGCAAGCCCGGCGACCCTCTCAGCCATGCACCGTCCTCCCCGTCGATGATATACCTCAATCTCCTGATCCTCGAGGCATCGCTGCGCGCACAATACCTCGAGCTCCGCGCCCGCAGGCGCCATCACACTTTCTTCCTTTCCATACTCAGCGTCTGGGTCGTTGGCTTTGGATATGCCCTGTTCTTTGCCCCGAGGGAGGACGGTAGAGGGCTGGGCGGCTCCGTCTACTGGGGCGTCGAGATGATCGAGAAGTTGTGCTTCATGGGAGGCGTCATTACTGCCGCCCTCGTCTGGGCTACGGGCATATGGGAGCGTGGGGTCAGGTGGCCCAGGAGGTGGTTTGCCATCACCAACCGCGGCATCAGAGCTTTCAATCTCAAGCTTGTGCTCGTCAAGCGGTCATGGTACGCCGAGGCATTGTCCACGCTGGGCTGGTTCCTTACCTACGGTTTGTTTTCCCACACCGCGGGATCCTCATACCAATTCGTCGACCCTGCGATACTTCGAGAGGTGGACAAGGAGCTAGACCTCGCGGGTAAAGGACATCCGATCCTGCCATCAGTTACCAGCGACGAGGAGAAGGCTGGGCGTGAGGAGGACCTCGCCCCTGGGGGAGACTACGTGAAGCTTCTGCTGCTGGCAAAGCCCTTCTCGCCCACTTTCCGCGAGAATTGGGAGTTGTACAGGACCGAGTACTGGGACCGAGAGAATGAGAGGAGGGCTCTGTTTCGCGCCAAGATTCATGAGAGAGACCGCCGGCTGCGGAGAGAGCAGTTTGGCTGGCTGTGGTGGGCACCATGGGCGAAGCCAGCACCGATCATGGAGAAGCCACAGCACGCGCACCACGAAAAGGCACATCACCGCAGGCTTTCCGTGGTCGAACGAGAAGGGAAGCGGTCACGGAGTGGAAGCGTCCGCCGGGGCAGTATCTCTGGCCACTCCAGCCGGAGCCCGACCCCGACGCTGGAGGTCAAGGAGGGAAATGCAAGCAGAAGGTCATCGGATGCCTCGCAGAAGAGGAAGAAGGTCCTGTCCTCTTCGGGATCCAAGTCTGGGAAGAGACCAGGAGTGGAATCTCGATCTGTCACACCGGAATTCCTGTCACCGTTGGCTCGAGAAAGCAGCGTCAGCGGGTTGACGCCAACCGAGTCCGGCACAGGAAGTGACCGACGGGCAAAGTCAGCGTCGGATCCTGCCTAATTTTAGACGGCTTGGGATGTACTGACGACCGAGGTGCAGAAGACACACTTCTCATGTATACTACGGTAGATTAGAGCTGCCAGATCCTGCAGGTGCCCTGCCTGTTGGAAACATGAATATCGACCATCAAGTTGGCACTTCAAGTCTGTAGAGTTTCTAGAGGCCGTTATTTTCTTCGTAGAATCGTGAGGGGCCAGACAAGAACATGATGCAGTGCTACTCTAATGAGACTACAGCGCATTCGCCTCTGCTGGGATTCAACGAAGCTGCCCTAAGATTTGCACCAGGGGCCCCTGGTAGGCTCCAGAGCTTCGGGCCTTCCAGTAGTTGATCTCCCGCCCCACATTAGCAAGGTACTTGCCTACGGTATTGGAAGACAGTGGGCTAAATGTAACTCGGCGGGCAGGCGCAGGTAGGTGCCTGGCAGCCGCGGCCGACTCAGATCGCTTTCGAGTTGCAGTTGGTCAACATCATTCTCGTCCCTCGTTTTCCTCGAGACAAAGACACAGACAGGCACATTGTCCTTGATCCACCCAACAACTGGCCTCGGCCGAGACCATAACGGAATAAGCACATTTCTAGATCCGTCAACAGCCAGACGAGAACTGGTCCACATGCATATCAGCAGTTGATGACCGTTGCGACAGGTCCTCACTTCTCATTTCATCACAACAATAACGCCGCCTCTCATCTCTCACCTCCCACCCAATCCCCCTTCGGCAGGGGTCCTCAACTCACTTCCTTCTCCCAATCGGGAGGTCTGTCATCATGCAGCCTTCACAAGTTCAACACCCGCAGCCTTACTCGCTGTCTGACGGCGTCGTCCGCACAGCGTCCTTTACCAACCGGCCTCCCAGCCCACCATACATCCACATCCCCACTCCACTGGCCGAAAACGACAACAGGCCTCTGACTCTGACCCCATCCTACGCCTCTGTTGACCCGCGCAATCTCACCCCCGACGATCTGAAAATCATCACCGGCGGCAAGATCCAGGAAGCTTCCGACAATTATAAGAATACGTGGAAGTATGAGGACCGCCGCAAGGCCCAACCCGTCCTGGACTTCCTCTACCTCGGCCCTCTCGCCGTAGTCCGGGACCATGAGTTCCTCAGGCAGCAAGGAATCACCATGCTTCTCGCCGTGCGAGACGCCTCCATGTCGCACCTGCGCCTCCTCGCCGTGGAGAAGGCCGCCGCAGAGCTCAACCTGCAGGCCGAGTACGTCGACGTGGCCAGCCGGACACAGCTCATCCACGACTTCCCCCTCATCATCGCCAGGATCAACGACCACCTCCTGCAAGTGTATAGGAGCCAGCTACAGGCCGTTAATGACGCCGGTAACATGGCCATCGACACGTCCACGTTCAAGCGGGGCAAGGTGCTCGTCTTCTGCGAGACCGGCAACGAGCGGTCCGCAGTGGTAGTAGCAGCCTACCTGATGGCCATCTACGGCACTGATATGATCAGCACTGTGCAGTTCATCTCTGCCCAGCGCTTCTGCGCCACCTTTGACGAGGAGATGAAGCACCTGCTACGGTCGTTCGGGGACATCCTCGAGGCGCAGAGGATGGTTTCCAAGGGGTCTCAGCAGGCAAGCACTCAGCAGACCACCGGCGCACCTGCTTTCCTCGACGCGGCGGCTGTCCCGACCCCAGCGTCCAAGAAGAGAGGCATCGTTGATACCATGGATGAGGATGATCTCGAGGAAGACCTCTTGATGGACGGTGATCGCTACGAAGACAGGTCTGCTTTTATGCCGTACCGGCAGGATTAGGTTGAGCGAGGCAAGCAGCGGGTACATTCGTGCGGTCACCATGGCTTTGTAGCTCTCGGTGATTCAGACGAGGAGAAGCTCTTTGGCGCACGAAAATGGCTCGCATAGGTCGACGTATCTCAAGTGCCATGCAGCTACGGACAGAAGGCAAGGAATTAATAGGGGCCGTCCAGCGCTATTTTCATTTTGATCATGATTGGTGGCGTTCATTTGGCTTGTTAGGCGTTGGCTGGAAACCGTACTGATACCCCATTCTCGCAGCATGATGGGTGGGCGTTCTTAGGTGAGAGACCCTGCAGGGTCACGGAGGAGGAAGCCTGGAGGTGTCGGACTGCAATCCAATTTTGGCATGCATCAAAAACGGAGCCACGAAGTACGGCTAGATCCCTGATCAACGGGCTGCGTATCAAGTTAGCTGCCTCATAAGATCAATAATTAAACTGCACAATTCCATGTGGTTTTCTAGACATTGGTGCAAGGAGACGAATTTACAGTCTTCAGAGGACAACTTGAGAAGGCAAGTGTGAGAAATGTCAGACAGAGAAAGCTTTACCCCTGGAGCGGCCAAGGACAGCCACCTGCTTGGGAAGAGGCTGCTTAAACAAGGGCTCGTACTTGTTCGGCAGCATTTCCAATTTATCAGGCATCCCTGGGAACATTTGGCGCAGCAAGTATCACGAGTCTGGGTACTGGGGACGCAAAAGTGGAAGGCAGTGCTTTGCTATGTCGCTCGAGTGGCTGCGAGCAGCTTATCGTATCCCAAGGCTTGTGTCTAAAGTCCTCTTGCTTGAAAGTGAAAGTTTTCTTTTCCAAAAGCCGTAGCAGCTGCGAAGTGGATCGCTCCTGCTTCCGCTCCAAGCTCATGTGTGAGGCATCAGCATCTCTTGGTTGCTGTGACAATCTACCAGGCTCGACACATGATATTTCACAGGACTTGCTCGTAGTGCTTGGTCCTTCTCTTTGAGAAGGATAAGAAGCTTTTCTACTTCAGAGAGAACGCCCATGAACTTGTCTACTTGGGCTTGTTCCAGCTGAGCTTCACATGGTATCGCTGATTTATGGTCACCGTGACGTCCATTCACCTCACCCACAAACACCTCGGTCACCATTTTTACCTTGCATCTGGCACTTCACATTGAGCTTTATTAGCTTTTGACAACGACCTTGCATCTTTAGATCGTGAATTTGCATGCCTTATCAGGTATTCAGGTACCAAGTCGTCGTCGACGACCGAGTCCATCTTATCTGCACCCCCGTCAACCATCCGCGTCTACCACCCTCGTCTGCCACCCCCGTCTCCATCGCCGACTAAGCATCGCCGACTAAGCAATCGGGGCCACTTAGGATGGCTTTCGACTACTTGGACTCAGACTCATCCTACGATGAGGAGGGCCCTCCCCTCGACAGCAACACAAACTCCACAACCAAAATGAAGTTGCGCAAGACCGTCAACCGCCCAGCACGGTATCTCAACGACCTCGAACCTGTCGACCCCGGCCGACCAAGCTTCGTCCACCCAGACCCCGTCTTCAACAAGGACCGCGCCCATTTTGTGCCGTGGGCTACGATCAATCCCAATGAACCGTCCACAGCTGACGCCCAGTACAAGATGTGGCAGGAGCAGGGTGAGCCAAGAGACGAGTTTGGAAAGCCCATGTTGTTACCGCACGCCCCAGATCAGGTCGCAGAGTCGCCTGGTCCCACGGTCGCCCACTTGCGTCGCCAATCCGTTGCCGTCCGCCCTGACCTGTCGCAGCCCGTAGTTGACTCCGTCGAGCAACGAGACGCGTTTGACGAGGCGTATGAGAGGAACCTGGCGATGTTTGAGTCCGACGAGGAGCCTCAAACGGACGATGACGACGAGTCCATTGTGATTCATCCCCCGCTCTCCTCAAAATATCAGGTAAGAAGCCCAAGCGTTTCCCGACTTTAACAGCCCACCACCCTCTTGTTTACCTGTCTGAAGGCGATAAACTGACAACGCGTTCGTCGCCGCAGGATTGGTCCGCTCTCAAAGCCAATGTCCAGTGGGCCATAATCTACGACCTGGCTCACGACCACGAAGAGGGAATCACTGCTGCCGCGAATCTTCTGGGTCTGACCCTAGACGACGTGATCAAGTTTGTCAACTTGTACGTGCGCGAGAAGACGCTGTGGGAAAACGGCTCATGCCAGGATGAGCCCGTCCACACTGCTGGTGCACTTTTCCAGCTCGACGGCGCGCAACGTGAAGGCGAGCAGCCCGTACAGGAAGCCGAGGCAGATGAAATCATGCACGACTCTGATCCCGATCAGCAAGATCTCGGCGCTGGAGCGACTCAAACGATCACCGGTGCTGAAGCCAACCCACCACTTCTCGAGGGAGACCATGACGCTTGGAACGAGCCCGAAGTCGAGCTTTTCTCTGCAGCAGAACCCCCATCCGTAGCTCGGGAAGGAACAGGTCAGCTTAGTGTCGAGAAGTCAGCCGGTCAGCCCGACTTCATTGTAGACGATGACCTATTCGATCCCGCAGTTTGGCCACCTGCGGTGGAGCTCGTCACTGACAGCTTCTCGAGAGAGGACATCGGGAGCGGCCGCAGCTTTCTCGAATTTGTCGGCCTCCAGGGGTACGCCAACGGCTTTGGCGACTGGTTCGGCACGGGAACTACATTCCGTGACATCCCGGGCATCTTCGACGAGAACAACGAATTGATATTCTCAACCGAAGACACCAAGAAGGCACTATACCGCGAAAACCAATTCAATTGGCAAGGACTAGTCCCGCAGTTCGAGAGGGGCTCCGCACAGCGCGAGTGGCTCATGGAAGCTCTTCCTGAGGACCCGGCGCAAGGCATGGAGCCAGTCTACCCCCCATTGAAGGAATTCCAGGCCTTGGCTGAACGTGTAAACGGTCATCCCATCAGTCTCCCTGACAAGAACCAGAAGTTCTTCGATTTCCTTCCCCCAGGTGCGTATGGTGCGATGAGGTATGGCCAGTCCGCCCGAAGCGCCGCACTTGCCAATATTTTTGCGAACGACAAATCCGACGTGACAGGTGCGGAGAATGTCACGAACAAGGAGACAAACGACAGCGCCGGCAATAACATTGACAGGCGGAGCAACAACAAGTCCCACGGGACAAGTGAGGATACGGTCCAAGGCACAGTCGTCGGTTCTGGCGGCGAGGGCGCACGGCTGTTCAACACGAGCTCAGCCATGCAACCTTACCCTGAGATGCCTCGATTCGACAACGGCATCGCACACCGTTTCCATGGAATGCGCCTTATGGGCATGGACGAAGGACACAACGCGCGCAAGAGCGTTCCGCCGCCTTATCCGCCTTCTTTGCCTTATCCGTCTTCTTTGGCTCAGCTGCCACCCTTCCCTCACGTAAGTGGAGGCTTCGTGCACCAAGCACGCAATTCCGTTCCCAATGTAGCTTCCCATGGACACATGATCACCAAGGAACAGCAGTTTTCCAGGGATATCAGCAGCCACTTGGCAAGCAACAGCCAAGCACCGCAGGCTCAGACTCAGGGTTCCTCGAGTGCCACGCCTAATCCCATGCCATCTCAGTCCATCAACACATCGTTGAAGCCTGGTGCTCGAGCCATGACAGAGAAGGGCATAGGTGATGCGGGAGCCACCATCGGGCCCGCCCCAGACGAAGCGGTCAACAACGCAGCGAGTTCAGAAGCACAAGGAGCAGCTGAGTTTAGAGAGTTCAGCGAGAATGGCATCGAAGTCGCAACGTTTCCGAAGTGTTACAGCTGCTTCAAGGTCAGAGCACGGTGCGACGGTGGTCGGCCATGCAGCAGCTGCCTCAACAGGAACAGAACGTGTAAGCCTGTCACAAAGGCGGACCTCGATGGACAGCCAGACAGAGCGGAGCGAGTGATCAAAGACAAGGCCAAGGCGGATGGCATGGCGGCTCAGGCTGTGACACCAAGCATGGTTCCACCCACTACCTCGACCACGAATACTGCGGTTTCTGCTCCAGCGGTCTCCCATACCTCAGCATCTGGGGTCAAGCGGAAGCAGTCAGCCCTTACTGTGGGCGTTTTGACTGACGAAGACGACTCCGATTTTGATGGCGGCTTCCCGCCAGAGAAAGAGGATCCAACAGACGGCGACTATGGCCTCGCACCGAAGAAGAAGAAGCAGAAGAAGGGCAATACACCCGTTGGCAAGAAGCAAGCCCCCAGCCAGGCGAAGACGGGAGTACCTGCTACTCCTACTCCAACAAAGAAGCGAGGACCGTACCGAAAGAAGGTCGACACATCGACGCCCAAGTCCAATGAGCCAGTTGTTTCCGCCACCAGGACACCAACTCCCCAGTCCGGCGGGAGTGCCTCTACTGGTAACGTTGTTGTAGCCACCTCTGCACGGAAGAAGTCGGCTAAGGCTCCCGACGTCGTTGAGGATAGAGCATCCGGCTCACCCATGAATGCCGCGGGACACGGTCTCCTAGGGGCTGGAGTAGGCAAGACGTTGAATGACGCTGCTGGGGCAGTGAGACATGCAGGAGGCGGGCTCGGGATGACGAATGCTCGGCCCGTCCCTGTCGGAAAGCGAGACAAGACTCCGAAGCTCGCTGAGACGCACAGTATTCTTGATCCGTCCTCGTTTTCTACCAATCCTTCTTTTGGCGCTGAAGACCCCCGCTACCTCGACGTATCGTTCGCCCCAGTTGCCACACACACGTCGGCGGGCAGGTTCAAGCCGGAGACACCAATGGCGCAAATGTCCAGGCCTGTCGCTGGATCTCCCAACACTGGCCTCCGTGGGTATCCTTCCCAGGGACCGCATTCGATGCCATTTGTTTCGAGTCGCTTCGTATCACCCATTCGGCCAACGCCATCAGCCGAGAATGATCAACATGGGGATGCTGAGTTACGCAAGACTGCCTCGAGCCTGAGAGCACCAATTGCTCCGCAGTTGTTTCCGGCGACAACCGATACGATGCCGTTGGTGCCACAGACTGCTAGATCTGGCTTGGGTGGCTCCCCTGGGACCACAGAGATCTCGCCAACATCCCAATCAAGCTATTCAGGCACAACTGCGTCTATGGACTTCTCGGACATTCCTTTCACCCCATATCAGGAGTCATACTCTCACCGTGAGGGCAGGCTCCGTCACAGCAGTTCCGATCATCCAAGCGTGTCAGGCTATTCGCCAAGCGTATCGGCAGGCATGATGCCAATGGACTCGCCAACTGCGTCTCAGCGACGACATTCGACCCAATCATACAATGTTGGAGCCCTGGGTTCAGGCACCAGCGGTGTTTCTACCATGATGGGGGCGGATCCAGGGTTCACCATGGACCCCGGACTGACGTCGCCTTACGCGATGTCTCAACAGCAGCGGCCTATACCGCGTCCTATTTCGAGGATGCAGCAAGGTTCCGGCTATCCCCCCGGTTATCCCGCCCTTCAACAGACAATGCACCCTTTCAGGTCGTCTGGCGAATTTCATGACCCTCAATCCGAGGAGATCCGGCCGGGCTCGCGAGATGTCAGCGTCCCCCCAGCGGGGCAACAACAGAACACAGGTCTCTCTCGTCCAGCCAAGCGACAGACAGAATTGCCCTTGGCTCCCGGTCAACAGCCTGCGAGAAAGAGATCGAGAGTCCCCGCTAGCCCTCTGGCTCCTCCGAGAGAGGCAAAGAGCTGGAAGGAGTTGGCACGCAGCCAGTGGGCCAGTGAGACTCAAGAGAACCAGCCAGAGACGGCCAGCTCCTCGTCCAAGCCGGCATTTGGCGGAGACGGGTCATTTGAGGTCTCCTTCAGCCAATTCTCAAGAATCCAGGAGCAGATTGACCCGGAGCTCCAGCAGACCGCGATGGCGACGGCGCGTAAGATGAACAAGTCGTCGACTGGCACCAGTGAGGGCCATTAGACCAAGTATTCAGACCAGTCTGAGACGCCTGCCAACGTTTTGAGTTTCTGCCGCAAGCTTTCGCATCCCGGCCATGGGTGAAGACGCCGAGTTGCCGAGTTCATTTGAGAATCAAGGCTGGTGTTTGGTAATTCTTTCAGGTTGATGATACCTGAATACAAAGATTGACTAGGTACTTTGCCAGAGCTCCAGGTGGTGGATTTTGAAGAAGCCCCAAAAAGCTCGACCATTCCGTCCCACGATGACCCAAGATGAAGAAGGGTCATGTTCATAAAGATTCGATGAAAAGAGCTCTTTGATTCTGGGTCCGACTGATTATTTCTGGATGAAAGTCTCTGTTCAGAGTACACTCAACATCGTCAGCCTCACAACGGACGCATTCCTTGGATACACTGGTCCAGGAGAATGATACTCATCACAGCTTCTTCCAAGGTCAAGTCGTCAGGGAGGAAGAGACCAGTGGACTGGAAAAGAGGGTCAGATATGGATGACGAGAATGGATCAGCTATCCTGGATAGTACGCATCAGGATATGGTCCGGAATTTGAGAAGTTCTTGAGCCAAGAGTCAGAAGAGACTCTTCGGTAGTGGTGTGGCTGAGACAAAAGTCTCAGCGAAGTCACATGGATTTTTGACACAAAAGCAATGCAAACTGCAGAGACAGTGGAAGACACAAAAGGTCTCTCATTGATGACCATAAATTTCTTCAGCAAACTTGCAGGCAGAAATTAAATGAATTATGATGTATGAGACATTTCCAGTGCAGTGCGTAGCTTGGAGATATGATGCTAATGGTATTACTGATGGTGTTGATGATAACCGAGCATGGGGCAGTCATGGTAGCTCGGAAGTCAAGTTCACAAGCTCGACCTACCTTCAGCCCCCCTGCTGCCGTGCACAGACCCACTTGATGGCAGTGAGTGACTGCATCCACTTACGCTCCCAAGCTTGCCCCAGTTGTCCACTCTGCCCAATGTAATAGCATCATTCTCCCCTGAACTGAATGCCTTACCTTGCGATTAACCAGAACCTCACTTTCTAGAGGCCATCCATACCAGATCCGTTATCGAATCAAATACTCCTAATTCTTCCCCCGGTTTCATGCTAAATACCACTTTCAATCCTGTACTTGGTGCAACCCATTAGAGAAGCCCCAACTCTACCAAACGGACACCAGAACCAACAAACGCCGCATCGTCCACACGCTCCGGCGACTGCGCCCCCGATCATGGCACCCCGGATAGAAGCTCAGGAAATCGAAACATACTGGAACATCTTCTCAGCACGGACTGGCGGCGGCCAATTCCTCACAGGAGAGCAAGCAGCGCCCGTACTCAAGAACAGCGGCCTCAATGACAGCCAACTCGAGCGGGTGTGGGACCTTGCGGATGTCGATAACGATGGCAACCTGGACTTTGAGGAGTTCTGCGTCGGCATGCGGCTGATCTTCGACATCCTCAACGGCGTGCGTTCTGAGCCCAGGTGTGCGGGCATTGGGGGGAGACCGGCGCTTGCTGACAGTTTCTCTTAGGAATACATGGACGTCCCCGCCACACTACCAGACTGGATGGTACCGGAGTCGAAAGCACACCTCGTCCAAGCAAATCGTGCCCTCACAGGCAAGGCAGCCCAGTTTGAACAAGTCGACGACGATCCGGACGAGCTGGGCCTGAAGGATGGCTTCGATTGGTACATCAGCCCTGCCGACAGGTCCAAGTACGAGCAGATTTACCAGGAGAACCGAGACATGCGAGGGGAGATATCATGTGAGTTTCCATGAGGACACTCTATTGCTGGGTTGGAACGAACAAGTGGGCTAATACACGTTCAGTCGGCGCCTTACAAGACCTCTACGACAGCCTCGACGTCCCCGACACCGACATCCGCTCCGCGTGGAACCTAATCAACCCCTCCGCCGCCTCTTCCGTCAACAAAGATGCATGCGTAGCCTTCCTACACATGCTCAACTACCGCCACGAGGGCTACCGCATCCCGCGCACGGTGCCCGCCTCCCTCCGCGCATCCTTCGAGCGCAACCAGATCGACTACCAGATTGACAACCAGCGAACCGCCGCGCAGAGCCGGTGGGCCGTCAAGGCCGACAACGAAACAGCTACGGGCCGCAAGGCCAAGTTTGGCGACCAGTACCTGACGCGGCTGGGGCGCAGCGGGTTCAAGAGCTCCGGCACCGACTTCTCCACCGAGAAGACCGACGACTGGGAAGAGGTCAGGCTGAAGAAGCAGCTGGCCGAACTGGATGCCAAGATCGAGAAGGTCGAGTCGGCGGCAGAGATAAGGTCCAGTGGGAAGAGGGAGAGCAAGCCCGCGCTCGTTAAGAGGGAGCTGGAGCAGCTGCTGGAGTACAAACGGAAGCAATTGCGGGACCTCGAGGAAGGGGCAAGCAAAGGGGGCGGCGGCAACAGCCTGAAAGGCATCCAGGACGACCTGCAGACGGTGAAAGAGCAGGTCGAGGGTCTGGAAACGCATCTGAGGTCGAGGGAACAGGTGCTGGACCAGATCCGGCGGGAGATCGAGGACGAGAAGGCGAACCGATGATCGGACGTGGACAGCGCCTTGTCATTTTGTCTATAAATAGCAAGAATTCATGGTAGAGACTGCAGTTGATACCTCCTTGGATTCCGTTCTAGCCACGCGGCAATTATTATTGTAAATGAGGAGCTTGCTGCGTCCTCCGATTCAACTTACAATGAGCGTCCCTCGCATCCGAAACAAGACTGATTTTCAAAGCTTTATATGAGAAAACAAATACCACCCTAAGCGACGCTCCCGTTGATATAACCAGGCATCCGCTGTATGCCCAATGTCTTCCCCTTGGCCAACCATACCATAACTGAGAACATCTTGACGGGACCCATCCTGCCTGCGCCCCGATTCCTTCCCACAGCGCATGCCATAATGTCCACCGGCATCAGCTTTACGACCTGCGGCTCCTTACCCTGAAGGGCAAGCTCGACGTTCTTGCCTACGCCCGCGGCCTGTAAAACGTTATCTCAGTCAGTCGCCCAAAAGACTTAAGCCAGTATCCCGCAGAGACAACTCACCTGCTTCTGCGTGAAAAGGAAACCACCCCTCGGCACGCTGACGACGTCCCCGAGCGCCCAGACGCCGTCCTTCTCCAGGCCCTTGACGCGGTAGTACTCGTCGACACCCACGTAGCCCTTGTCCGTCAGGTACTGCTGGTCCATCATCTCGCTGTTGGCGCGCATGCCTATCGTGGGCAGGTACAGGTCCGTGGTGAGGGTCTCGCCGCCCTGCAGGGAGACCTCCGTCTTGCCGTCGGGCAGCTCCTTGCTCCCCGTGACGCGTGCGTCGAATTGCACGTTCACGTGCAGCTTCTTGAGCTCGGCGAGCGCGGCGGGGCCCACCGAGTCGCCGTCGAGGAGCGAGGGCCCGCCCGAGAGCAGGTGGATCTCCTTGTCCTTGCCGTACTCGCACCCTAGCTCGCCCGCGACCTCGATGCCCGTCGCCCCGGCCCCCGCGACGACGATGTGCTTGGCCTCCTTGACCCGGTCCCGGGTCGCGTCCAGGTTCGACACCGTCTCGTCGTAGCTGTCGAGGACCTTCCAGGGCACCGTGGACGTGGTGGACCGCGAGCCCGTGGCGACGATGAGCTGGTCGTAGCCCAGGGACCGCGAGGAGCCCGGCAGCGACACCAGGACGGTCTTGGACCCCGTGTCGACCTTGCCGGCCGCGCCGACGATGATCTCGTAGCTCTCCTTGGGGTACCGCTCGAGCGCGGCCGAGAGGGGCTGGAAGAGCTGCTCGTCCGTGATCTGGCCCGGGACGATGGCGCGGACTGACGCCATGTTCCAGTAGAAGTGCGAGCTCTGTCATGACGGGTTTTGTTCTGTTAGTCAAGCGAGGCCCGGAGGAGGTCCGTACGGAGAGGCGCGCGCGAAGTTTGCGCCTTCGCGCTTGTAAGAGCCCCCGAGGGGTATGTGCTTGTCACATGCGGTACACGTGGAATAGACATCGCGGCTTTTCATACCTTTGACACGAGGATGACCTTGACGTCAGGAATCTTCTGCTTGAGCAGGTAGTGAGCAACATGGAGGCCGGCGTACGATCCTCCCAGGATCACGACTGTCTTGGCCATGGTGGGCAGATGAGAAGTTGCGCGCAGCCCTTCACTCGAATCCGGCTGAAATTGGTCTGAATAGAATCTGAAGAAGGTTTTCAGGGAAGTGGCTGAAGTCAATCAGAGATGTAAATCGCCGAACAGAGAAGCAACACAGGAAGAGAAGGAGGGTCCGGACGTGAGACTCAAACGCCGGAGAATGTGTTGGGGAAGCTCATGTGGAAACATTCCGGTGGTGGTGCTGTACCTTGCAGCCTGCCACCCTCCTTATTACGAGTCCGTGCAGAGATGGGACGAATGCTTGATTGCAAGATGACCAATGGGACCAGGAGGGAAATGGCGGCAACCTTGATTGGCACCAAGGAGCACATCCGGAGGTGTCCACTGGCCGGCGATAGTTGATGATTCAGTGGGCGAAGGGGAGCGAGCGAGCTCGACCTCGACCTCGGGGATGACGAGGTCGCTCAGACGGGGGCTAGCAACCGACACGGCGCGCTCGGTTAACAGCTAAGCCGTTGGAACCCCGGCTCCCAGACAATGCCCGAGTGCTGTGCCATAGTCAGGGGCGCCAGGGTCATTGGGAAGAGGGCCACAAAAGCAGTGTCAGAGGCTGGTGTTCGCGATATGCCGTCAGGTTGTAGCTGCTGCTGAACTTTATCGTTACACCTTGTAGCAGCAGGGGACCAATTAGTCTTAGATATTGGCCGCTGCGGACCTGAATGTGGAGGATCCTGACCCCAGTCGCGCCGTCGGCTCGGTCCCGAAACACGACCGGGGACATCCCCCATCTTTATCACCGACTATCAAACAGGGCGCACATACGTGTGTAGGAACACATCCGAGGGCTGAGGCTGGACTAGGTACAGGCGCTATTGGGTGGAAAAAGATGTTGCTACACCTTTTTCGCGACAAGAACAGTCACGGTACTGAGTTGTTCCCTTTTAACTTCTACCAATATGAGAGCCGACCCTAAGTGTGGGCAACATCCTCGAAACGCTTCACACGTTGGAGATAGTGTCAAATATCCAGACATAGTTTCTCTTTCACATGTGTCGTGTATGCGATTTGCTGAGTTTCCCCTCGGTTGATGCCAGCCTTCATTACGGTCACCACCGCTGCCTCATCCCTCAGGGCTCAAAGCCCACTGTTCGACATCGAGTCTTCCCTGAAATAGGCCGAGGAATAGGCCCATCACGACGTCCACTGCCCTTCCAACCATGACGAGTTGGCCACTGGCTTTGAGCCTCGGTTCATGGTGATATGCTTACACCTAATCTATAGAGGAGGGTGTTATGAATGGGAAGAGTCGTACCCCTACATATTTACGTCAAGTTGCACGAACAATCAAATGGTCAGAGGGAAAGTCTCGAACCTTAATCCACATCGGGACGAGGCAGAATCACATAGTCAAGAGTATCGTGATGGATATCAAAGGGTTGCCCGGGCTTAGACTTCATCAAGCGATGGAGGAAAGCAGGGGACATGAAGAGAGGCAGCAGCACCCATGGATTTGGCACACAATCAGAGACCATGGAGAGAGTCCAAAAGTTGAAAAATCCGTACCAAAAGTCTCGTGACTACAGTGTCATGTTTAAGTGAGATTCAGGTCGCAACAACGAATATTATGTGAGGCCATCATACAAGAGCGAGCAAGAGAAACAGACCTGCCAAGGCTCAGGGCGGACATCTGGAAGCACAAATCGAACGGTGGGTCCTGCCTCCGCAAGCCAGGCCCAATGACGTGCTAACCACGATGCTGAACCCCTCCCTCCACAAACCTGCCCAGCAGGCCGGAGCAGCCCAGGTGATCAATGCCCCGCCAAACGGCCCCCCTCAGGGATCCTATCACATAGTAGAGCTCTCAACAACTTGGACGTCAAACTTGCCCCCCTTCCCTCAACATCTCGTTCATGCACAGCGCATAGCAAGAACTCCCTCTTCTACTCTGACAACTGCCACATCAGCCCATTTTCCTCCTCTTACCCCACAACCAAACCACCCATCATGTCTTTCGAAAAGGCCATCGCCGACTCCAAGAAGCTCACCTCCAAGCCCTCCAACGAGGAGCTGCTGGACCTCTACGGTGCGACAGCGAGAGCAGGATCCGTCCTCCCCTGACCACTCTACTGACAGCATCGCAGCTCTCTTCAAGATCGCCAACGGCGAGGACATCTCCAAGGCCCCCGCGCCCGGCATGTTCGACCTGAAGGTACGCTCCCAGCCCCCTCGGTCCCACCCCTGGCCCCCTCTCCGCGTGCCCCTACTCATACCAGTCGCAAGACCGTGGACAAGAGGCTGTCGTCCCGCCAGAGAGACCAGACCATCATAAACACCAGCTAACAACGTCCGGCACACAGGGCAAGGCAAAGAAGAACGCCTGGCAGAAGAAGGTCGACGAGGACGTCACCCAGGAGCAGGCCAAGGAGCAGTACGTCGCGCTCGTCGAGAAGCTCAAGGCCCAGTACGGATACGACGAGAACAAGGAGCCAGAGGCCGTCGGCAACTAGGCGAGCGCGGCTCCCGGCGGGCAGTGGAATGATGTTAGGTCACACCCGTGGAGGAGGGGTCGGTACACGGATATATACATACACACGCAAGCGCATACTGCCAGATAGACGGGCGGAAAGACGACCTGACTAGGTGTACACACAAATATGGTCCGAGAGCTGCTCGAAAGTGAGAATCCGTCGCAAGTCCATTTGCCATTAGGGAAGTAATTTCGGGGCGAATCTACGTGTCTTCCACCCTTTTTGAGGATGTGAAGCTATCAAAATTGCTCACGACTACCCCGACCACACCCGGCCCTTCCAGTCGGGTTCATGGTAGCTTGCCGTGGCGACCCAAGGCTTTTCATCTGCACCATACGCCTGCAAAGGGTGGTTGTAGGGGATGCGAAGGCCTACTGTTGGCGTCTCCGTGCTCTCCTTCGGAGTGTCTGTTTGGAATGTGCCGACCATCTTCGCCTTCTCAGAGAAGAGCGCCGGCCACACCAGCACACCGATCTCCCACGACGCTATTCGCACCTCGCCAGACGAGTTGGCTGCTTCTCCCCAGGCTTGCTTGGACAGGTTCGCCGACGTCGTGAGCGCCCAGTCGATCGATTTCTCACCGTAGCGAATGTAAGTCTTGATGTGAGGCGCCGCTCGCTTGCGGCCTGCCTCTTCACGTGAGCGGCCGGGTTCAAGTTCCCGTCCCCGTGGCGCGTCATTCGCCCAGTGGCAGAACATTGGTTTCAAGTACAGAAGCTGCTTGGCTTGCTGGGCTGACTGGATCTTCGTGTGGATCGAGGCTCCGCTCACGTAGCCGTCCAGACTTCGCCGGATTTCATCTGGCGTAGGAAACACGACCTTGAAGCTGGGCTGCTTCTGGTTGGCATTTTTCGAGACCTTGAGCGAGTCGAATAGGCTGCGGCGGAGCCAAGTGTCTGTCGGTCCTAGGGTGGCGATACTCGAGATCTGAACCACAATTTCGGACTCACCTTCTTGCACCGGCAAGTTTTTCAGCGCCTGCTTCAAGCCTGCCCAGCCCCATCGCGTCTCAGATTCGTCGTGGATAAGGTGGCGGCCGGGCACAGATGCAACCAGGGCAGCCCTGATTGCAGAAAAGTCATGTTTCTCCAGCTTCTCAACCAGCGTTCTGCAGGCGGTCCTCCTTTGCTTGTCATATGCTCTGAGGTAGTTCAGGAGGTCGACCTTGAACTTCTCGCCGCTGCCAATTGCGGGCGAAGTGCCTCCTGTGCTCTGAGCCAGGGATTCGTCCTGAAGCGGAAGCAGTGGGCTCCGCCAGACCGCCTGGGTCATATTGGTCCAGTCTCTCGCTATCATGTTTGCCGTATGGATGACGACCTGGGCCGTATCATCGTGACGGATAAGGATTAGCATTTTGGAATGATGGGTGCCAAACATCTCAGGCATGAATGCGCAATGGAGCGTCACATTCTTGTGCCTCTCCGCTTGCTCCTATGGCTCCTGTCAGCAAAGGTGTTCCGGCGCGGAGGGAGATGACATGCAGCCAAGACCGTGAAATACGAGCGGACTGACCTGAAGCATCAGACGGCTTGTGTCCTCCTTCTTCCAGAAGCCATGAACTACATGAACTTGCACCAGGTGTCTGGTGTCCTCGTCGAAATGGGAGACGAGGAAGTCAACATCGTGCAGGTAGTTGAAGTCCCAGCATTCTGCAATCAAGGGGTCGCCGAGGATGTCTCGCAGGGTGACAGCGTCGGTGTTGGCAGCATCTGGGAGATCTTGAACCCAAGTGAGCTGGAAAGGTGACTTGAAAGTCTGATTGACTTGATGAGTCGGTAGAGGGATGTCAGTATGAGGAGATATTTGAGCATGACCCTTGTCGCCCTCATCGCCTTCAGACTGTGCGGCTGGTTGACGGCCTCTTCGCTTCCTGGGAGGACTGACGGGAAGGCTGAGTGAGCGGGGAGTTGATTGTCCTGAGGTGCCTGAGGGGTCTTGCTCGCCGGGTTCGACGCTCAGACGGCGTCTCTTGGGCGGAGGCTCCATGTTCTCAGTTTACGGCTTCACGAAAGGGTCAGTTGTTTCGTGGGTATAGGGTCGTATCATTGTTCTTGGTTGTCGTGTCTGACCAGCTCGTATCGAGACTGAGAGCCGACACCAAGCAAGAGACACGTTTTGAAGATCATGAGTGAATGATAGCAACTTATTTTTTTGCTGCTGCAGCCTGGGGTGAAATCTCGTGAGTAAGCAGTATGCTCATGGCCAACACATGAGATATGGGCTTTCCTTGCGGACCCTGAGATCGGCAGCAGGAGGTCGACATGGGCTTCCACACGGAAAGCACACCTGCCTGCGTGCCTGGGCTGTTGGGTAGCCAGATCCAGGTTCGTTCTTGCCATCTGATGGAAATAACTAAAATTGGGGACAAGGACCCGCAGATCCCCCAGGGCCCTCTGGAGCCTGTGCCAGGCTGGGCCGGCCGAGCCTAGAGTGCACTGTCCAATCACATCCGGATGTCAGTCCCTCTTATGGCCAGGCCAGGCACTGGAGTACGCACGCAGCAGGAGTCGAGACGGCGCTTGGCTTGGGGCAATCTGGCACTCGTGTGACATGGCGCATTTCCACAGTTGCCAGTTGCACCTGCACTTTGCGCTTGCACCTCCTTGTTCGATAGACCACTTTTAGCCTCGCTTCACCCGTTCACTGTCTCGCGTTGCCAATCCATCCTCGTCCTCGTCCCATATCACCAATTTTTTTCTCCTTGCGTCGCCTGTCGCACTGCCTTCTCTCGTTCTTCTTCCAAGCGGTTGCGCCAGCCCTCGACGCCTGTACTGCACGCCCCTTTCTGGGGAGCAGGTGGACACAAGTTCTCTCCGCGTTGATCGCCACTGTCGCCCGTGCCTGACGCTTCCACCATCGTCGTCTTTTCCTTGGGAGATACGAGATACCCGACTTGCCTGGACTCATCAGTTGCGTGACGCCCGATGTCTAGGTGACACGGCTGCAGGACAAGATTCGCGACAGACGCAGGTGTGCTCCGGCACCCGTAGAGTCGACAGCCCAGTGTTGTTATCGACTCGCCATCGCCGACCATCCAACCGACACGGTCCAACTCCCGACTACGTTGTATTTCTTGGGGCATATCAACCATGAGGCTCTCCTCCCTTGCCTGGGGCTTGCTCCTCGGGGCTACTGCCCGAGTAGCTGCCCAGGACGACGAAGACGATTACGCACCAGAGGACAACTCACTGGAAACGACCACGTTTGATGGTATCAAGGTCCCTCCAATGCTCGAACTCACCCCGGACAACTTTGAGACGGAGATCAAGAAGTCAAAATACATGCTGGTCAAGCACTACAGGTGCGTTTTTGGCTTTAAGCTGTGGTCCAATCTGCCCTGAAGCATTGCTGACATGCCACAGCCCGTACTGCCCACATTGCCAGGATTATGCCCCAATCTATCGCACACTGTACGAGTTCTACTACACCGACCCGGCACCAGGCCCCGGCAAATCATTCGAAGAATACTATGACTGGCGCTTTGCAATGATAAATTGCGTCGCATTCTACGACCTATGCGCCGGAAACGGAGTTCAGTCCTACCCAACGTCGATGCTGTTCATAGACGGTGTGAAGAACGAGAGCTATAGAGGTGTTAAGAGCTTGAAATACCTGACCGGCGCCATCGAACCCGTGCTCGAGCGCGAGAGACCCGGATCCAGGCCCAAGGAGTTGTTGCTTCCCGAGCCCCTCGCCACGGCTCGCCCGAAAGCGGCTGATGATTCGAAGCTAGCTTCGGTCCCAAAACCCGATGCCCAGCCGCAGATAGAGCTCAGGGAGCCTGCTAAGGCTGGTCCCGGAGCGGCGGCGGCTCCTGTGGCTCCTGCGGCTGCAGCTCCTGCTATCGAAGAATTGGGATCTCTCAAGGCCGACAAGGCCAAGGTTGAGGACGCCAAGGCCCCAGCTCCTGCGAAAGTCGAGCCTGAGAAACCGGCGAAGCCCACAAAGACTCCGAACCCGAATGGCGCTTCTGTTCCTCTGACGGCGGAAAGCTTCCAGACGATGGTGACGATGACCCATGAGCCGTGGTTCATCAAGTTCTATGCTCCCTGGTGTCATCACTGCCAAGCCATGGCGCCGAACTGGCAGCAGCTTGCTAAGGAAATGAAGGGCAAGCTGAACATTGGTGAGGTAAACTGTGAAGCTGAAAAGCGGCTTTGCAAGGATGCTCGTCTCCGTGGGTATCCGACCATTCTCTTCTTCAGAGGTGGTGAGCGAGTCGAGTATGAGGGTCTTCGAGGCGTCGGTGACTTTGTTAGCTATGCTGAGAAGGCCATCGACCTCTCCAATGGGGTCCGCGATGTTGACGCCGATTCTCTTGCGGCAATGGAGGAGAAGGAAGAGGTCATCTTCATCTACTTCTACGACCACGCGACCACAAGCGAGGATTTTGCGGCTCTTGAGCGATTGCCTTTGAGCCTCATCGGCCGAGCCAAGCTGGTCAAGACCAAGGATCCCAGGCTGTACGAAAGGTACAAGATCACGACTTGGCCACGGCTCATTATTTCCCGGGAAGGAAGACCGACCTACTACAACCCTCTCACGCCCAATGAGAATCGAAATACTCGCCAGGTGCTTGAGTGGATGAAATCAGTCTGGCTACCTCTTATCCCTGAGCTGACCGCATCGAACGCTCGTGAAATTATGGATGGCAAGATAGTGGTTCTGGGCATCCTCAATAGGGAAGACCAGGAATCATTCTCTAGCGCTATCAGAGAAATGAAGAGCGCGGCTACTGAGTGGATGGACAAGCAAATCCAGCTCTTCCAGTTAGAACGCCAGGAGTTGCGTGATGCGAAGCAGTTGCGGATCGAGGAAGCCGAGGATCGTGGAGACCAGAGAGCGCTCCGAGCTGCCAAGAGCCAACAGGTCAACATGAACCGGGCAGATCGGAAAGAGGTTGCATTTGCGTGGGTCGATGGAGTCTTCTGGCAGAGGTGGATCC
>JACBFG010000026.1:1061854-1087617 GCA_013435955.1 Diaporthe sp. HANT25 | reverse complement strand
CCCCCCCCCCTCTTGGGTTAGTGCTACGCTTGATATATACTAACTCCATCTTAGAATCGTCGTTATTGGGACCAGACTAGCACGGGCAACTACATTGTTCCGTCGCGCACCTCGATCCTGGAGACTGTCAACAAGGTCACTGCGCAGCCGCCGAAGCTCAAGCCGAAGCTGACCATCTCGAGCTTCGAGAAGATCTTCTTCGACATGCGGGTCACCTTCTCGGAGCACCCATATCTCACGATCGGTTGTATCTTTGGTCTGATACTTGGCTCTGCATCGTGGTTCCGCGGTCGCCACAGGAGGAGAAGCGGCCGTCCTTTCCTGAGCGAGGACTTCAAAGCACCTCTTCTCGGCTCCAACATCAACGGTAAGACGGACTGAGTTGAAGGAAAAGGGCTCGTGCGACAAGGGGAGGTCCCGCGGTAGCACAGGAACTTGAAAGAAAGACCCAGGACGAACAATGAGGCCAATGACGACCACACATAAAATCTATATGTATATCAACGTCATGCCTGCGCATGTCATTATACGTGGCGTATCAAACCGGCTTTTGGGACTCTAAGGACTAGGGAATAGGCCTGGGAAGCAGTCTCAGAACCATACTATAAGTCTAGAGCTTGAAGGAACAGCGTGGGTAGGCTCGAGAGGGAGTATTAGGTTGACAGGACAAGGGGCAAATGTTGCATACTAATATCACTTCCTTTTTCCTTTGGTTCGATGAATCACGTTCAGGCAGAATTGCCCCCAAGACAGACCACTTTGGATGTGGTTGCGTCAAGCATTTGCGAATTAACGGAGTTGATGGGGTTTCCAATACAAACAATAGCACGCATACGCAGAGTGTTACACGAACTGAGTGGAAATCCAGATTGACCATGACTATCGCGACGAGCAAGGCTAGAAATCAACGCTGCTTTCAGGTGTACAAGATCCCATCACATCCTAGACTCTCTCTCTCTCTCGCAGGAGTCTGTCTCAGGCGTATTTCTTCCTTACGTGTAGATCTCCTCGGTGAAGCCGTTCAGCGACAGGCCAGACTTGGCGATGTCGTTGACATCAACCAGGAAGTTGAGCGGCATCTCCACCAGGGTGCCCCTGATGCGCTGGAGCTGCTCCTTGACCTCCTGGACGCCGCCGGGGAACTCGCTCTTGACGACGTGGCCGTAGGGGACCTTGGCGGGCTTGTCGTTGTCGTCGTCCTTCTTCTCCTCCTCCTCCCTGTCCCTGTCCTCGTCATCCTTGTTATCGTCCTCGTCACCGCTGACGTCCTCGCCGCGCTCCCTCGCCTCGCGCTTCAGGCGCTTCTTCTCCTCCTTCTCTTCCTTCTCCTGGATCTTCTTCTCCTCGTCCGAGCCGGGGATGATGAAGTACTTGCTGAAGAAGGAGTCGTAGTCGTCCCAGGTGCGCACGACGTCGTTGGGCACGTTGTGGAAGACGCGGCTGAAGACCTCGGTGTTGGTCTGGGCCGTGCTCCTCCACAGCTGCTCGAACTCGTCGCTGATGGGGTCCTCGACGAGCCGGTCGGCCTCGGAGCCCCAGTCGTACTCGTTGGGGCCCTGGGTGACGGGGTGGAAGTTGCCGTCGGGCCGGTCCCACCGCTGGTCGGGCAGCAGCCCCAGGTGCTTGCGGAACAGCTGGCGCCGCAGGCTGGCCGCGAACTTGGACGCCGTGAACTCCTCGCCGTTCATGCGCGAGCGCACGGGCGTCGGGTCCTCGATCACCACCGCGATCTCCGAGTCGTGCGTGCCCAGCTGCGACCGGTCGTTCAGGTTCGCCGAGCCGCAGATGACGAGCCGGTCGTCGGCGATCAGCACCTTGGAGTGGATGTACAGCTCCTCGGACACGAACGCGTCGATCTCCGACTCTGGGTCGCCCTCCCACGGGAGCGAGTTCAGGTCCGGGCCGTTGTGCATGTACGCAGCCGAGATGGTGTCCCACGTGTTGTCGTCCTGGCGCTCCGCGGCCTCCTGGTAGCGGCGGTACTGGCTTCCCAGCCGGCCCTCGACGTGCTCGTCACGGGAGTACCCATCGTACCCAGCCTCGACGTGGTCGTCAAACTCGCGGCGAGCGTCATCGTATCGCACGCCAGACTCATTTTGTGCGCGCTGCATGGTGGCGGAGGTGTTGAGACGGTCGTAGTTGCGGAGGTTGTAGAAGGCGATGTACTTTTCGGGGTGCACAACTCCGGCCTGCGTCAACTTCTCAATGATGGAGTGGCCGCCACGGCTGATCGAGTTGTACTGGAACTCCATGATGCCACGCGTGCCCAGGGCGCCGTCGGACTTGAGGTCACCAGCGAAGGCGGGTACGGCCGGCATGGCGACGATGACGGAGAACTTCTCGCCGGCCTGGTGTGCCTTCAGGATACGGGCCACGATAGCTGCGCCGATCTTGTTGTACACCGGCTTCTGCTCGTCATCGCATGCAGTGATGAAGAACTAAACCCAGTGTTAGGCCATGCCCTCCGGTGGCACGAACGTTGTGGTGGGAGGAAAACTTACCTGGTTCTCCATGTAGACGAAATGCTCTGCCTTTGTGATGGCGTCGATGTAGGCGTTCGCAATGGAGTGCTCGGTAGGATGCCCAGAGGACCATGGGCAACAGCTTCGGACCAGCTGAATGTGCACACCGTTGTCCTCGCGTGGCTCCTCCCGCCGCTCCTCGCCCCAAGCACGGCTTATACCCCTGGAGAAGTGGCGCCCGATTCCACTGAACATCGAGCCGGCCTCGTATTGGCCTTCCTCAAGAAGGCTCCGGCTGGGCGGGGCGTGGGAGACACCCTCTTCCAGCCTCTGATACTTTGTGTCGCCTTCGATGTTGTACTTTTGGCTCCAGATGTAGTTCCACCGGTCGGTGAAGTGAAGGTCCAAGCTCTTCACGATGGGGCCGACGAGCGAAATGCTGATATCCGACCAGCCCATCCTCGAGAACTTTGTGCGGTCAAGCTTGTTCTGCTCCCACTTGTCGACGCCCTCGAAGTCGTAGACTCGTGCGTTGTTGTAGTCCTGGCCTGGGAAAATGATAGCGTCCACATTGCCGGGGTGGTCGTCGGCGATGGGGTGAGTGTTGGTGTCCCAACGGCCGTAACAGGCGTCGAGGCCACCCATGAAGGCAATGTTGTGGTCAATCAAGCAGAGCTTCTCGTGGTGGGCCCAGAACAGCACGACATCATCGTGAGTACCGTAGAGGGTCTTCAAGGTGTCTCCGGACATCTTGGACAGGCTGAAAGCACCAAGGGTCAGGTTGTGGAAGGCGCTGCTGACTTCCGAGCTAATGTCCTGCTTGGAGGGCATGTGATCCGGATGCCTGAAGACCTTAATGTTCTCATGCAGCGCCTCCAGGGCGTGCTTGGTATGCTCAGAGTTGCAGGACAGGGCCTGGGCGACCTCCTTGTACACGATGACCCGGACCTGGACTCCTCGCTCTGCTGCGGCCTTGAGCATGTTATCCAGACGGTACCTGTTGTTCTTTGCCGGGGGCCGGCGCAGGAACAATTCTGGGGACAGCCACCAGTCCAGAATGAAGATGGACTCCTTAGCCTCTGCAAATTTGTGCCGCCGTCAGTATTCCCTAGACCATACTTTTCTCTCTCTTCTTAGCTCCCGGTGTGGGATGAGGTCTCACCTTCGATGGCCTCAGAAAGCGCCCAGAAGTAGGCGCAACCATCGACGTGCCACTTGACGTGGCCAGACGTCTGGGGCGCAAAAGATGCATAGCGGTTCTCCGCGTGCTCGGCGTGGTGTGCTTCATGGCACTCGATTCCATCGTGCGTGTGCGAGTGCTTCTCCTCGTCGGAGCCAAAGACGCCCGCGAGGCCCTGCTCGAGTTTCTTGAAGATGGACATACTTGCTACCACGAATTGTCAAAAGAGGTTGCCGGACGTGCGGGAGCAGGATAAGATGGAATGAGATGCACGACGTGTTTATAAACACGTCGGTCGATAAGACAATGTGGGGGCTGCCTCTCTCTTCTGTGAGGTCAGAGTCAGGGGTAGCTCCACGCAAAGCCACGATGCGGTCTCCACGGTGCTTGACGAGCTGCGGACCCTGAAAACTTTCGATGCGTCCCTGTCGGCCGAGAAACCAAGCAATGGATCCCCGACGACAGCTATAAAGCGGAGTAAGGCCCTTGAGTAATGAAATGGGGTCGGGTCTGATGATGGTCTTTCCTTCGGTTGTATAAGGTCTGTTGGATGCCTCTCTTGACGGCTCGTCTCAAAAAGCCGACGAGTGATCCGCGACAGCGGCGGAGGAGCTGAGGGGTCGAAACAGAGCTTCCCTGCAAAAACAGGGGCTTGGCCTGCATATCTTGGAACTCTTCACTGCCACTCAGGAGGGGCCACTCAGCAGAGCGGTGTATTCGAGTCGGATCAGCTACAGCGTCTTACTTGAGAAATAGCTCTCGTGATTGCGGAAGCTCTGCTGGCCTACGTGGCTCAGTCTAAAGGTTGTCAATCACGATTGGATGAGACATAGCCGCTGCGCCAGGACGGTCATTGTGCTGCAGGGTTTGTCCTGATGCGAATCTGCATAACTGTTCTGTCTGCTGTGGCTCTTGTATGACTGGGTTCGTCTCGCCAGACCGCCAGGGCCTGACGCGTTAGACGCAATGGCATGGCTCGCGTAGCCCAGCTTATTAGCAGCGTGACGGACGACTTGAATGCCCTGTGAAGCCATCTTCACTTGCAGCTGAATCTGGCTGGATTTTTGGCGAAGCTTCGACGCCGGCACGACGGACACCTGAAACAAGCCGTTATGCCGGTAGGGCTGCATTCAATGGCGTCGCTTAATAAGTACCTACCGTGCATGCTACGGAGTTGCCCGAACCGTAAGCAGCCAAGTATGAGCCAAGTAAGCTGCGAGCCTCAGACGACCTCACCTCAATGTAGTCAGAAAATCCAGGCTGACAGTCGTTTGTTCGTAAATGTCTGTCACACAGCACATACTGCCAGATCCAAGGAACTGTGGTGAGAACTAAATCCAAACATTTGACCAAAGCCGTTCGCACCATTGGAATATCATGTTGATGCCAAGCGCCGAGGCTGAGGATGATTCCACAACGTGACTGTCTCTGCAGTCACACGTGGTTTGCCAGGAAGGCTCTGCGGCCTGCAAGTCGCGTACATTGTTTCCGACCCGCCAGTGAGACAAATGATCCAGTAACACAGGCACAATATCCGAGACATCGGAACATGCTGGCATGTGCATGGCATCGGCCGTGGAACGACAGAGAGCTGAGTTGCCACAAGTACATTGTATCGCCTCAGATCCAAGAACGCCAGCTGAAGTTTCAGCGATGGCATCTTGCTTGATTGTCGCTTTTTCTCCGTCTAGTTTGAACTATAGTTCGACTTGGCTATCGATGGGGCTGTCATTTGTTCCCTTGAACAATAGACGGCAGCTACATCTTCGCGTCTGCGGTAGGTCATGCTTTGGTTTGGAACATGGTGCCCCATGAAATTCTGGAGACGAAGATGAGATTACCAATTGGGTCTTGGTCAGTACTTAATACAGGTGATCAAAGAATATCCAGCAGATGCTGCACTTGCAGCAGAGACGAGTCTCCGGTTGCACCCAGCACCTGGCATGCTGTGTTGGATCTCGAAGTCCCTCAGCTGACCCTTGACGGTTGTTGTAGACTGATTGATGATTTTCTGATGCCGGGCGTCTGAGAAATGGACGGAGTATATTAGCATAGAAATCAATGTCGAAGTGACGCATCCTCTCGACTGCCTTGTGCAAACTAGGAGAGTCCGTAGTTTCCTCTGCCGTCGGTCCAGAGGTAAACAAGTTCCTTTTAAAGAAGCTGGCGTAGAAGCTGCTGTAGAATCGAGTGCCACAAAGTGCAGAGGTCTAATGATTCTTATTCTTTTGCCACAATATGCCTCGATGTTGTCAACTCAGCGGCGGGCAAATCTCGACAGGTCCAAGGGATTGGAATGCGTCCAAGGTATCGGAGACAAGCTGTGATCTGATCAAATCTCGCACTATCTTGAATACCAAGAACTCGGCTGTCACTGGTCATGTTATTATTATTTGCACCTGTTGAGATTGTTCCACCTCCGTGGACGGATATTTGGGGTCCTCGTGATGCAGAAGGAGAAAGCCGTTGTATGATTGTCTGTCCCTTGTGACAAATTATCGCTGTCGCTTTCGAGTGCCTTGACGGCGAATGGGCCCTGACGACTGTGGGAGGACTCAGCTTATCCCTCTAGGTTGCTCCATTGGTAGTATCTCAACTACACCCCGTACAGGCATCAGGACCGGCTTATGGAGCTCTAGGATCAGTGTCAAGGGACGTCTTAGCCAGAGATAGTCGCCTGTATGAGCAAACGAGCGGGAACTGAAGTCATGTACAATGTTGCTGAGGTATCTCGCCACTTTGTTGAACGCATTTCTCGGGATTTCGAGCGCTGGGCAACCGCTTGTATCTACCCGAGTTCCATGTTTGCATCATCTCGCAATCTTTCGTCCACACAGAGATTCAGTTACTCGGTCTTCTGCCGAAAAAGTAGGCAAGGTGTGGCCACACTGGTGATCACCACACGAACATACCGAGTGGAAAGTCCAGGCGAAACGCCCAAGCTGGCGTCTTTGAGCAGAGAAGATACCTTACGGCTGGCAAGCGAGATATCCGCGTCGTGTGCGTCGTGATTGGAGCCTCGTCCGACGCTAGCTAAGTGATCGGAAAGGTAAAGTCCATCTTCAGCTGCAGCTCTCCGGTGGCTGAAATCGTGCCACCGGTTTAAGCGATGCTGACAGCAGTTTCCGTTTTTGTCCAGCTGCAGGCTGGACTTGTTCACAGAACCTTCGGATTGAAAAGATGCCGGGTAGCCAAGTGGAACGCAAAGGACTAAGACTTGTCATTTGAAAGAGAGCATACGGCCAAGTCATGGCAACTTTCTGTGTCCACGCACAGCTTTGTGGTGCTCAGCAGGGTCTGACATTCTGTTGAGACGACTAGCCGTGGGTCACAGTTCGCGGCTGGCCTCGTATCGTTAGTTTCACCTCTTCCGGCGGCCAAGCACCAGTGGTCGTTCGCCGGTCGTGTTGACACGATCGGGCTGCTTTGGAAAGAAGCAAGTTTCGCCATATGTGCTGTCCTGAAAGTCGAAAATCACAGAAAGCAACCGAAAATTGTACCATTTTGGGAAACCGGCCACAGAGATTAGCGAAAGGCGAAGGCTGGGTCGCCCGGGGATAACACCAGCACAAGGAAGCGCCGGGCTTTGCCTAACAGCTCGAGCAGCTCTCAACAAGGCTCGGTCAGGCGGGTGACTTTCAGTATTCCCGAGACCTCCGCCGTCAAGGGAGATACTTGAGCTGGCTGCTGGCGTCAGAAGGTCAAGACACTGGGTGATGTTGGAACCAGGTTTCACGACGGCGGAAGTGGTGTAGGGCCGCTGCATAAACAATCAAGATTCTCTCGGTGTCCACATGCCACCACGAAGATGACATTTTCTCACATATGAGGAGTCATGGTGGCGGCAGGAAGCGAAAAATGCCAACGGATGCAACGTGCTGGCCTCGGATCCAAGTTGCACGGCATAGGCGATGACGGGGATGGGGCCATGCGTGGGAGGCACAGCGTCGTCTGTGAGGCACTGGAGCTGAAGCTGAGGGAGCAAGCGTTTGGGTCGGAGGAGTTGCGTTTTGTTTTTAGGTCCATGGATGTGTTAGGAAGCATAATGACTGTTGAAACTTGTGTAACGAGAGGCATTGTTGACGCACTTGTGAGGGTGTGAAGAGTGTAGTTGGATGCCCTCGTTCTTCTGTAGCCAAGTGACTCCTCTTGGGTTAGTACCGACCGACACTTGGCTAGATACCTGGGCAGGTACTTGGGCCCTACCTGCCTTCCTACCAGGTGACTATACAAGCAAGCATGAGATAGCTCACCTACGGCAGGGAAGCCGTGGTAAGGTTCTAGAAGCTGTCATGCTGTGAGCTGCGGCTGCCAGGTCGCTCATGCCAGGATCTGTGGTGCGGGTGGCCGCTACTGCGGCCACTTTCTGGAGCCAATTGTGCAGAAGCTGGGCGATCAGCCTTACTGTGTACTGTGTAGCTACCCCTGCCCGTGCCTGGGCAATCTGCGTCGTGGCTGCCGCTTGCAGCGATTGTCTCGTGCCGAGGTCCCTGTAAAGTGGTAAGTTGAGGTAGCTATGCCCCTGTCCATCCTGCCAGGTACGGTGCGTGCGGGCACGAGGACGCACTAGACGGACATGTCGACATCGTGTACTGCGCTTGCCAGGAGCGCTGTAGCCGTAATTGAACATCGTGTAGCTCCTGGTACCTGCCGACTCGTGCTCCCATGAAATGCACCTTCGCACGAGAATAGCAATTGTTGAACAGCATTGAACATCTCCGTACGGTCCTGAGCCGACGTGCGTCACCCGTCGCTTATTTTCTACTTTTTCTGGCTTGAGTGCCCTCTCCCTGTGCTGTCCACTTGACTATTTAGCCTTCAGCTTGGGCCTTCGTTTCCTGCTTCGAGATCCCCAGATCATTGTGTCCTCCTGTATCAACAATCGCCGCGAGGTTTATTGTGAGCGCGCGAGGCTCTTTTGCACCACACGAGTCAAATCATATCTTTGAGCTCTCACGTCTATCGAATAGCCTCACAGACCGCAGCTAATTTCGATAGAGGCTTCCTGCCTCGGCACGGCGAGACAACGGCACTCAGCACTCAATCGCCTCAACGCTGGACCTTGGTCGCTGTCTCCTACGGCACGTGGCATTTGGGCCTCTTCAGGCAGGGGAAGACACAAGATAGAGTGCTTCAAGACGCCGTATGCCTCGATTGTCATCTTCTACAATCAGATGTCCAACATGCATGGCACTGCGCAGGCCACGGTCTTCGACCCCGCTGCACACTCCCATCTGACACCGTACCTGGCCGGCCTTCATGCTCAATGCATCACTCGTGACCTCATGATCGGGAGCTTTCTGCCCCCATTAACCAACGACAAGCTGCTCAACTGGTGGAAAGACAGGATCGCCGAGGCCAAGGCCGGCACCAGAGTCATCATTCTGTTGCTAAATGAGGCAGAGGCCGGGGCCAAGGTGAAGGGAGAAGACCTAGTTGGGGTCGCTATGCTCGCTCTACCACACTCAGAAACCAGTCCGTTCCGTGCCCGCGTTGAGAGCCTCCTCGTCGCCGCTAAGTACCGAAGAAGGGGCGGGTCCGTGACGTTGATGAATGCCATTCATGGGCAAGCAACCCTGAAGGGCAAGACGCTTTTGGTAAGGATTGTGCGACCACTGACTACCATTCTTGATCGCTGACTTCAAACTCGAGATGGCCGACGCGGAAAGCGGGAGTATTGCCGAGAAAGTCTTCAAGAAGTTGGGATACGAAGAAATCGGAAAGGTGCCCAGGTACAGCCTCAATGCCTCTGGTGAGCTCAAGGATGGCGTCTTTCTCTACATGAACCTCAATACCTAGGACTAGACTTCAGAGATTGTGAGTCTGGGTCTCGAGGCAGTCAAGTCGACGCCATCCTTCTTGTCAGCTGTACGAAGGATGACATCGACGAAGTTGAGAGCATGGTCGCGATGAAGAATCTCCTCTCTTGGCCAAGTCTGGTGGGCGGGAAGAACGAGGCTTGACTTGTGGGCGCAGATGAGACCCAACTAAAGCTAAAGGCAACCTGCAGGAATACTCTCTTATCAGTCTGTGGTGGAAACGATCGGGTCTCGTGCATGTGCACATATGTACGTGGAAAAGTGCAGTCAGAGTGATGTGTCACCTGTATCACACCCAGCAGTATGTTTTCTAGATATGGCACGAACTACCCTGGCCACCCTGGGTACTGTTCGATTTCTTCACAATGTACAGAGTTCAATTCGAAATAATTAACAGTGAGCACCGATCCTGGTTTCTAGAGAGGCGTGACATTTTCAGTCACGTCTTTTCGCTTGACATCGCACATCTCGTAAATTGCCCGTTCTTTGACGGCAGAATTTCTGCCTACGACATGTCCCTAGATTGCCTTGACGTTCCACAGTGTGGCACATACTGACCCATACTGACTATTAACTTTCCTCATCGAACATACTACGTGTTACCTCAAAGTTTTCTTGACTGTTGGTTCCAATGCATAGCACTGCCGCCAATCTCAAGCGAATCACTTGGCACAAGGGACAACACCTCCATTTTGATCTTCAGATTGCAATTGTCTGAAGCACATATTTGGACACGTCTGCTGGACATCCGCAGCTTCCTTTCTCATATATTTTAGGCCATAAAAGCAATAGGCGTGTTTCTTCGCCCTTGGATGTCGGTCGTTTCCAAAGCCTATCAGGGACGATTCAGGGTCTCGCCAGTGATACAAGGTGTACAGAACAGACTTTTCTGATGATGAGAAAGCTGGCTTGGTCTGTTCTCTTCTCATTCGCACTTTAGATTAACGAAAAGTTCAGATTGCTCAGAAAACCCAATTGGCCTCATTAGCCGTCGTGGAGGTCCTCTGCTGCACGACCGTCTTCAGCCGTCCACGGTCCTACCAGACGGTAAGGGAGGTGTGCACCTACAAATCGATCCCAGTAACAGCCGTGGCAGCGGAACTGTGCGTAGCATCACTTGAAATCATAGCAGAACCTCCACGCTGCCATGTAAGCAGAAGTGCACTTCTAATGCTATACAGTTGAGTGGACGAGTCGTAATGCTCGAGCATCTGAAGACTCTCTCCGGCTGCTCGGCATGAGGTTGTAAGGGGGCGGATGCCGGCTGCCCACCAGTTCATCCCAGCTTCGGAGATAGAGGATCAGCCTAGGCCCTGAACTGCTGCCAAGATGCGGCCCTAGAACGCGCACTAGAAAAGGGATCCATACCGCCGGCCCTGGGATTACTGCTGATTGTCCACCAGCCCAATTGACCTGTCAGAGGTGAGAGCTGGAGCAGGTGGGCCAGCTGGTGCAGGCGCCGGCGCGCGTTGCCACCCCCCGGGGCACGTGGTGATTGATGACTTTCCCATCGCCAGCTTCCTCTTTCGGTGCCCCGATCCGGAGCTGGCCTTGCTTCGCGTCTAGCACGCTTGGTCTTGCAGGACCCATTCTGAACGGGGGCGATAGGCGCTCCCGGGTGCTACCTTGAGATAGCTGAAAAATGTAATAAATATTTAATAGATAATGTTCTGCCCTCCCTTTTCGATCTGGGTTTGCTGTACACCGTTGGCCCCGGCTTGACGAGTTCGTGACCTGACAGTATGCATCGCTCCCTTTTCTCCTCAGTCGCGTTCGCTGCCGTCGTGCGGGAGGCTTTGGCTTCTGCCCCGGTCTTCAGCCGTGGTCTCTACAACGAGAGCACTGCCAACCACACGTGCCAACTATGTAAGGATATTGAGGACGAGTCAATTGTAGAGAGAACATTAAGTGGCTGATTTATACTAACAGACGACCCGATTCTGTCATGCTCGGCCGGTGCCCAGGCCAGTCTGACCGACTCATGCTGCACAGAGACCTTTGGTGGTCTCGTCCTGGCCACGCAGTTCTGGGATGTCTACACCGGCCTTGAGTCCCGGGGCCAGGTTCTCCCGGCCGACTCGTGGACCCTCCACGGCCTGTGGCCCGACTTCTGCAACGGGTCATATACCCAGTACTGCGATCTGACCCGGCAGTACGACCCGAAGCCCTCGCCCAACACGACCACGGGGACGCCCTCCGGCACGCCCGTGGTGCCCTACACGGGGCCGGACATCGGCACCTTCGTGGAGCCCTTCGGCCGGTACGACCTGCTCGAGTACATGAACAAGTACTGGGTCGCGCAGGGCCAGCCGAACGGGGACTTCTGGGGCCACGAGTTCTCCAAGCACGCGACCTGCTACTCGACCTTTGACGTCGAGTGCTACGGCCCGCAGTACGTCCAGCACGAGGAGGTCGTCGACTTCTTCGCCACCGCCGTCGAGTACTTCCGCGGCCTGCCCACTTGGGACTGGCTGCAGGAGGCGGGAATTACCCCCAGCAACTCCACCACGTACGACTTGGCCGATATCCAGTCGGCCCTCGCCGGGGCCTTTGGCGAGGTGCCCTACATTGGTTGCTCGGGCCAGCGATTCAACGCCACTGAGGCTGGCGCTGGGAGCTTGGACAATGGGTACACGCAGTTGACTGAGGTTTGGTACTGTGAGTATTGAGAGGAGACAGAGAACTGCCCAGATCAGGAGCACTAAGCTGACACAAATTCGCCCCAGATCACCACGTTAATGGTAGGCCGCAAGACTACGACGCCGTTCCCGTAGCTGCAAACGCGACCGGTGGAAGCCTCGGCAACTGTGCCAAGACGGCCGGAGCTATCCATTACTATGAGCGTGCGGCTGGCTCAGAGGCATGAAGAGGAGGCACCTAAAGGCCACGGCCGGGTAGATATCTCGTGATGATGTCAGTTGGGTATCAACGGCATCCTTGCCTTTTGCATTCTTCACAGTAATATACATAATAGAAGCAATCCCAGCGCGTATCAAAGCCCTGCGGAACTGGCAGTGATAACTGTCTTGGCTATTCGCACAAGATGGGCGCACCATCTAGACGCGCGAGTTGTGATATGATAAGAATGCAAGTTCCTGGATCTGCACAAGCAAGCCTGAGTGCCTATGGCACGGAACTTCATACTTGCGATGGGTCATACCAATACAACGACTCGCCCAAGTTGTTCGCGGGAAGGGAAAAGAAAGATCAGACATGCTCCTACTCGTCATCTCCGAGTTCTTCTACCCGTGGAGCCACATAAGACCTCTGTTGTGGTTGGCCGCCTCCCGTTTCGATCTGCGTCTCGGTCGCGGTCGTTGTCGCACTGGCTGGCATCGGCTGGCCAGTAGCAGCAGCAAAAGATGACGATGCCTGTGGGTTCACGGTACTTCCACTAACAGATGACTTGGTTCTCTTCTTCTTCTTCGCAGTCTATAGCACATGTCAGTGTGCGGGAAACATCATTGTATCGGTGCGCTCGACTCGACTTACCTCGTGCCAGGCCCAGACGGGTTTGAAAGAGTCGACGAACGAGACGTCCTCCCACAGGTTCGGAAACAGCCAGAGTCCAGGCGAGACGACAAAGTAGGTGATGCAGAAGAGGATGACACGGAATATGGCCATGAGGAAGAACAGCCCCAGCAGACACAAGAAGCCCCAGCTGAGATAGTAGACACCTTGGCGCATCTTGAGTGGCCACAGCGGGTAGAGGACAACGATGAAAATGGCCAGGAGGGCAAGGAGGGCATAGATCTTTCGCTTGATCTGGCTTCCCTCGTACATCCAGACGTAATACATATCGTCGCCAGCGTCTTGTTGCGGCACAATGCGCACCGTCCAGAGACCCTTGACACGCTTTGTTCGCTTGGGAGGGTGGGCGTGACCGGCATGGGGATCGGATTTCTCGACTCGGAGGGCCAGCATGGACATGGGCAAGAGCTTGAATGCATTCTCGAGGGAAGGTCGGTCGGTGATCTCGGGTAGCGCAGGGTTCTTCTTACGTGCCTTCTCGTATGCTGGAGACTGCAGCGCTCGAAGGGCTCTCTTCACTGTTTCATTGTCAGCACCTAGTAACCCAAGGTGGTACCAGAAACACAGGGTAACACACCTCTGAACATATCCTTGCGCTCGCCATTCAAAATGGAAGTACGAAGCTTGAGGTCCTGGCCGCGCAGGAAGTTGGCGAGGGCGATAGCGACAGGGTTGGGAGGCCCTGGGGTGATGGGTTGTGGTTGGCCGGCCGGACGACCTTGCATCTGCTGAGGCGGGCCTTGCTGCTGTCCCTGAGGCTGTCCCTGGCCCGGCTGCTGGCCTGGCTGCTGCGGTCCACCTGCTTGCTGCTGCTGCTGCTGTCTTGCGAGCATCTGGGCCCGCATTGCCTGTTGCTGCTGCTGCATGCGCTGGACGAACTCGGGGACGGACAAGCCGGCTTTCTCGGCTTCCTGGGCAACTCTCTGGTTCATCTGCTGCTGAAATTGCCGGATGACGGCCATCTGCTCCGGGGTGGGCGGCACGCCAGGCTGTAGAGGAGGCACTCCTGGTGGCATGGGCGGCACGGGGATAGCTCCAGGAGGAGGCATGCCACCTGGTGGCGGCCCATTGGGATTCTGCATCGTGGCGGTCCGATTGCTGTGTTTGACTGTAGAGTCAAGTTGTTGAGAGAATAGAAGGGAAACAGTGGTGTCCTTGGGCAGTCAAAATCAAGTGAGTGTTGGTGGTGAGTGTGAGGAACAACTCCGGGCACTACACTATGATTTCGCAAGTTGGAGATGCAGGCCGAACAACAAGCTGTCCTGATGGATGTCTGTGTCTTGGCGCTTTTTTCGAACAGCAAGCTGTTCACTTCAACTTTGCCGGGGACGGCCCGGCAGGATGCAGCTCTAGTCGGGTACCGATGTACCTGCCTTGACCAGCCTTAGTCAGCGTCTGCTCCGAAGATGCTCTTGCCTCATCACATCAGCCGCCGTCAGTCGGGTGGTCCGTCGGCCATTTCTCACCAAAGCGCCTCGGAGGTTTGCTTTGAAATGCACATTTACCAAACATTCCGTTCACATCTCGTTCTCGCAAAAGCTCACCCACAACAGTCCCCTACTCCGTTCACATACGATGTGCTGGGCTGCACCCCAGTCAACCTTGCCGCTGTAGGCTACTGCGTGAAGCGTCCGTCTCATCGCCTCCTGCTTCGCTGACATGATTCTATCCATGGCCCCGTCATGCCATCAACTGCACACAGCACTGCAATCTGGACATGGCTGGCTGGAGCCCTACTTATGACGAAGACATTCCCATCTCACCTCTTCACGCTCAGCTAAATCAGCATTACGGTCCCTGTGGTCACAGACATAGGCCAAAGCCCCAGGAAGGACCGAGAAGTAGCTTAAATTTGCACCAGAGACCACACCACAGGTCAGCGGAAGTCATCCCGCAGGAGTCTACTCAAATCAGAATATCCCACTAGGCCATCCTACCGAGAGCGCCCCAAGGCCGTGTTGGTCATCTCAGCCGTTGGCGTTGGGCGCCTTCCGCAGGCTGTACCTAAGACAGACTGGCAACGAGGCTTGTTCCTTTGTCCACCTACACAACCACGGCCGAATTCGTACCAGATTTCGGGTCAAATCTTGTGACAAAGATGACGCTCCTCGCCACTTTTCGAGACCCCCAGAGACGCGGCGCATGACGAGCTCACACCTTCTTTGTCAGTGTTTGGCCCGGCCACTCTCACGGCCTCCCTAGGTACTCCGTAGGCAGCGTGGTGGCACCAAGTCGCCTATTCTTAGAAGACAGAGGCACTGTTGAAATTGCTCTGCCTCCATGACAAGTGACAGCTCGGCGAATCAGAGGCTCGCATTGCCCGCACACGACGCAAGGCGCTGGGCTGGCACATCTTGGACATGTTGCTCATCTGCCAAATGGGCTAGACGCCTGCTCATTTGTGCCACCGCGCCTGGGTCAGGCATTTGTCAAATATTATCCGACCGTTCATTGTCGAACATGTCACGGCGCGATGCTGTGAGATGGTCACCTGCGAAACAGGTAGCAGGCCAGCCAATTCCAGGGCCGTGCAAGCCGCCCAATCCGACCACGCAATCTATGCTTGTTTTTGTTGTTGCTCTTTTCTCTGTAACCGGCGCACGTTGCCGACGCGGGCCGTTGCTTCTTGTGTGGAGTGCAGTAAGCAGCATGCTTCCACACGAGCTGCCATTTCGCGGTGGCAACGATGGGATTGGCAGCACGATGCCACCCACCACCCACCGAATCCTAGTACCCGTTCGCTCGTCTGCTCGCGCGTGAGCGGCGCGGCCGCCGTGTTGGGCCGCCCTTCATCTGCACCAGATGAGACGGTGTGCCTGGCTTAAAGGCTGGCCAATTGGGCCTGCGACACGGTTTCAGCAAAGAATAGCAACAGCTACCAATTAACTTCGCGCCGCATGGTCGAGGAAACTGAGGCCCTGCCGGGGGGGAAATGAATCTGCATGCCCCCTCGCGTCTGTCCTTCGTCTTCCTCGCGGTCTCCTTTTGGTCAACAAGCCTTCCTGTGGCCTTCCCTTTTTGTCATGGGGTGTGTCCCTAGAATGCCACGAAGCAGGTGCCCCAGATGCCCCGTTGTTCTCACCCAATCTTGGGGTCCCACGAGCCAATCTCTTCGGAGTTTTGTGGCGACGCTGGAGGAAGCTAAGCACCCTTGTGCATAGCTCCCAGGATCCGGAACGTTAGCCCGCGACCTGGTCACCAACGTCTGGGGCCTCCCTCTGCGACGGTCTACCAGGTCCGACATGATGGCTACCCATTGGAGAGCCCTCCAAGCTCTGCAGGACGATCGATAGGGTCAGGCATCGTGGTACAGAGATGCTGGTGGACCTTGCATGCTCAGTCTGCTTTGCGTGCTCTGGGTACCAGCCCTAACGTTCGGGGATCCCTGGGAGCTGCGGTTGGTGGTGGTCACTAAACCAAGGCATTCTAAGACATCGACTCGCTCTACTTGATTGTTCTTCTAACACAACTGGGCCCTTGTAGAAGCAGGGGTGTAGCGCCAGCCATCCTGACCCTGGCCGGTAGCCGCCGACTGGTCCTCGGCCAATCCAGCACGGCCTATCAAATGGCCCAAACTGAGACCTCTCCATCCACGACTCCTCTTGCTTCGTCCACACAGTCAGCGTGCCCGGCGTGCCTCAGCCCAAAGCTGGACCTACCTTGTGTAGTTGGAGAGGGTGTGCACAATGGGCGTGCACAATGGGCGCGCTGCGCTTCCGTGGGGCTCTGGAGGAAGGTGATGAGGCCCGTCCGGGTCAAGCAGGTAGGCCGGCAATACTAAAGAATAAGGTATGCCACCTGAGTTTCCAGGTTTCTCCGTTTTCCCTTATGTTGGAGTCTCCGCCCGATCTTGTCAGATTTGGCCATGCGGGACGTTCTTTCTTTGTCTCCCTCATACCCGTAATATCTAGTTTGTTTTTCTCCCTCCTGTCTTTTGCTCTGTTTCGAATGCCCTCAGTTCGCTGGTCGTTCTTCACTCAGCCTGCTACCGTCCTACCACAAGTGGCCGGCATGAGGGGGTTTTCTGTATAATCTTATAAAACATGGGTTCCAGTGGTGTGCAAGCCTCACATGGTTGGCTGGATACCATGAAGGCTTTGCTCTTCCCATGCTTCGACGGCAAGGACCTTCGAAGTGAGTCTAGCTCTGGTGTGTGCAACATCCATCCCACGGACGACCATCTCATAAGGCATGAAATACTGAACCGACAAGACCCGCCAGAAAAGCAATACTACCAGGTCTTCTATGACCAACCCGCACCAGTGCCGCCGCCCCGCGCGCAAAGGCGGCGGGCGTCATCCATGGGAAAGGTACGGAAGGATAGCAAGAGGGCCGCAGCGAGGCAAGCAGATATGGGCTGGCTCGACCGGAATTTTCGCTCTGGCAAGAGGAAAGCTCCTCGACCCCTGATATCGGACCCCTTCAACTTTCAGCACACCGGGACAGGAGCTGTCAGCTTCATGACCTCGGCGGCAGACCTGCCTCGATCCGCTCCAGCGTTCCGGCCTCTCGAGCTGAGCATCTACCAATCAAACGACCAAATTTCGCCTCTGATGCCATATTTCACACGAGCTGCTACTACTCCCTCACCACCTCCGCGGGCTCTCACCAGGGACACCTTTGATGAAGATGCTAGCACACTCGCCCACTCAAGGAGCTATTCATCGCAGTCATTCTCCATACCAAGACGTCCTTTAAACGATGTGGCGTCGTTCACAACTGGAACGGCCAGCAGTACTGAAGACACTCCTCCGAGGATACCACCACGTGCTCGCACGCGACCCCGAGCGTATACCTCGCCGAGTGTGGAGGCCATCGTGGAGCGTATTGCAGGTGCAATGATCGAGAAAGAGAGGCTGGAGGACGAGATCGAGTCGGTCAAGGAGCGTCAGAGCCTTTGCCTGAGCCGGCCGTCCTCTGTATTCGGCCTGGCTGGTGAGTAGCCCAAAAATCCCACCGATTGTCGCATTAGCGTTTGATCGGACACTTACGGTGCCACAGAAGATGAAGAGCCCTTGCCTCCTGTCCCTTTGATGCCACCTTCCGGGCCATCATTCGCGGAACGCCTCAGCATCGACCGCCCTCGGACCGCACCCTCGACGCGCTCTACCTTTGAGATCAACGCTCCCTTCCCTCCTCCTCCACCACCACAAGACCACTACCGCACTCAAAGTATCGACGAATCAAGAGCTCAGCATGCTCCACCCTCGGCACCACCAAGGCCCGTTGCCGCCTCGGCGTTCAACTCCCACCCTCCGTGGCGCAGCCCCAAGATTATTGACAACAGCGTCGACATAGGCGTGCCCCTCGCTCCACCTCTACCTCTGATCCTCAGGCCTCCCCTGCGGAAGAAGAAGTCCTTCTCGCGCGTCTCGAGCTGGCTGTTCCCCGCTGGCGAGGAAGACCGTGAACGGGTTCCGTCCCCTCAGCACAGGCGGGAAGTCTCACTCGACAGCGTGACCAACGCGCCGCGTGCACTTACTGATCGCGATGGGTTCTACCAGACCCTGCCGCCGTCCGCCGTCTTCTCCGGGCGGAGAAGCAGCTTTGGGTCCATGTCGGACATCACACGAAGCCAGACACACTCGGTGTACTCTACCGATGAAGACCCCTTCGTCGGCCCCGGGACGGGCACAGCAACGTCCAACTGGAGCCCAGGAAGTACGCCACCTGAGCAAGCAAGGAGAAAGGACAGCTCGTCCACTTCTGGCTACATGAGCGGTCATTCGGCAAGCTTGAGCTTGTCTCGAACCGGGACTTTTGGCAGTCGTGACAGGCCCGTCGATGGGGTAGCACTACCTGGTCCGGGTCCACGACCCACGTCAGTCGGTGTTGCCTTCTAAAGGCCCCATGACGCAGTAACGAGAAATTTTCAACGAAGATACGATATAAAGGAAGAAGACAGGGCAGATGTTGAGGATGCAACATCGTAAAAAAATTGGTCCAGGGTCTAATATGATTATGGGTGGGCCCGGCAAGACCAAGGAAGGCAATGGGGCCGGTTAAAGGCGTGGATAGGAGAGCATCATGGTTGGTCCTCGAGGTCTGCAAATCGCAGCCACTCGCGAAGGGGAAGCTTCTCGATCGAAGCCCCTTGATTTGTATTGTTTGTCTTCATGGCTGGCCAACGCTGTTGCTGTTGATGTTGTTGTTGTCACCGCTGCTGGTTGCAGCTTGCTGTTGAAGCTACCTTTTAGATACCATGGATACCAAGTACGAATTGATATTGTCCTTTAGGGCCACCTTATATTCTTACTGTCTTCCAACCCTGCTTGTTCCCATGAAATCGGGGATGAACGGCAGACAGTGCTGTCTCCAGGGTTCCCTTGTATGGGCTGAACCACCGCCTCGGGAGATCTGCCGGAAACGAACCCTAACGAAACGCCTAATTATAGTCTATTTGTATTCTTCGAGTTCCTCTACCAGGCCGGAAATACAGTGGCTGTCCTGGTAGTGTAGTACAAGAGACAATATAGGTACTAGGTCATTCCAGTCAATTTCATTTTGGATGTTTTTAGACAATTACTACTCCATCTCCTTTAAAAAAAACCAGTAATTGAAATGAAGCTACCATTTACTGCGAAAAGTTCTAATATCAGGCTGTACCGATTCACGTTGATGCTGTCGAGCTTGACACCAAGTTGTCTTCTTCCGTCAAGGACGACCAATCAAGGCTGAAACCATCTCTACTTTGACACCGTCAAGCATTATGTTGAGATGTGTTCGCCCTGTAACTTGGGCCTTCGCGAATATGAGTTGCCCCAAATGGACAGATACAAAGCTGACACCTGGGCATCTCCCAGACTGAAGATCTGCCACTGCCCGGGTGCTTCAAAAACGCACAGCAATCACGGCGTCGCTCATCTGCATCGCAAGACGATTTGAGAACAACCAATCGGCCCACGAAGACCAAGACCACTTGCAAGGCAATTCAGCCCAGTGCACGTGGTTGTGCCCCATTGGGCTTGTTGGCGGCTGAAGTTGGAACAGATTGGTGAGACAACCACGTTCCACTGCTTTGAGCAACTGTGGACGAGCTGGTGGAGTCCTGAGCTCTGCTCAAAATTAGTTGATAGAATGACGAGAGTTCAGTCAATACAGTTGAGTAACACAATGACATGTCTTTGGTAACCCTCGTACTCAGACTCGTAACGCCGAAGTACAAGCCGGTATGAGGCAGGCATAGCATATGCTTATACCTGCTCAAGCCCGGTCTTTATTGGGTAATCGGTTGTCGGTACCAGAATATTACGTAGATGGGGCGGCTTCTCCGCTGATGAAACGGCCGGTTTGCTGGGCGGGAAATGCTTAATCGGCCCGCCGACCTGGGATGTCCATCTTCGAGGTGACTTGAACTGACCGAACTGAACGGGTCACTGGCCTGAACCAGAAACCTAGCGACCATAGTGGACCCGGCGCAATCAATTTCGCACAAACGCTCAACCGCACTGCCGCAGTCCGCACGTCAGGGCGCACGTGGGCACGAGCATTGGTCGAGTCGCATCAACCCGCGAATCCCACCCTACCACATCCGTCACCGAGGGTTTCCCAGGCGGGCTGCGACCTTTTCCTGTCTAGTGCCCTATCGACTTACGCACTCGAACACCCTCATCCCTCTGATCGGGAAGGTAGCAGCACGGGTGAAACGCCGTAGCTGCAGTCCTCCGGCGCCCCACTGGCAGAGAGAACCCGGCCATCCTCCGCCTCGCCCCTGCTCGAGGGTGATGATCGAGAGCACGTGCGGTCAGTGAATAGGGGACCGCTAGCTAGGTATAGCCATGGGTCTCTGGGACACCCTGAGGGACACGGCCAATATGGCGCGTGGCAGATATAAGTACAGCCCCCTCGCGAACCGCAACCCGGCGAGGGAGGCCCAGGAGGCCCTCGGCTTCTGGTCAAACCGCCATCGCACAGTCTTGAAGCTCACAATGGCCGCCCTGGCACTCCTTGTGTTCTACCACCTGGCCACCGCCACTGCGTGAGTGCCCAACCCATCCTGCCCCCATTGTCGCCCGAGCTCTGTTCACGCGTGCTGACAATGTACTTTAGGCGCGTGGTGAGGGCCGTCAACGACTCCAGTTGCGACACCGTCGCCAACGGTTTCCAGTGCTCGCCTGAGATCTCTCAGTTTTGGGGGCAGTACAGCCCGTACTTCGCCGTTGACTCGGAGATCGACAACGCGATCCCGGAGCAGTGCACGATCACCTTTGCTCAGATCCTCAGCCGACACGGCGCGCGTGATCCCACTTCCAGCAAGACGGCCGTGTACAACTCAACGATCCAGCGCATCCAGAGCTCCGTGACCAGTTACGGCGCCGGCTATGAGTTCATCAAGGACTATGTCTACACGCTGGGCGCGGACCAGCTCACGACATTTGGCCAGCAGGAGCTGATCAACTCGGGGACTAAGTTTTACGAGCGATACGGGGCCCTGACCAAGGCGGAAATCCCCTTTGTGCGGTCCTCGGGCCAGGATAGGGTCGTCGAGTCCGCGCAGAACTGGACTCAGGGGTTCCACCAGGCCCGGCTGGCGGACTCGGAAGCCGACGGGTCAGACAGCTTCCCTTACAACATTGTGACGATTTCCGAGGAGGACGGAATGAACAACACCCTCAACCACGAGCTATGCACGGCATTTGAGGACGGCCCGGTCTCTGAGATCAAGGACAACGCGAAGAGCATCTGGATGGACGTATTCACGCGCAACATCACGGCCCGGCTGAACGCGAACCTGCCCGGGGCGAACCTGTCGGCCACGGACACCATATCGATGATGGACCTGTGCCCCTTCAACACCGTCGCGGACCCGAACGGCAAGCTGTCCGACTTCTGCGGCCTCTTCACGGCGGACGAGTGGCAGAGCTACGACTACCTGCAGACGCTGGACAAGTGGTACGGCTACGCGAACGGCAACCCGCTGGGGCCGACGCAGGGCGTGGGCTTCACCAACGAGCTCATCGCGCGGCTGACGGGCCAGCCCGTGGTGGACAGCACGACGACAAACAGCACGCTGGACGGCAACCCCGCGACGTTCCCGCTCAACAGGACGCTCTACGCCGACTTCAGCCACGACAACGACATGACGGCGATTTACTCGGCGCTGGGGCTGTACAACGCCACGGCGCAGCTGTCCAACACGACGCGGACGTCGGCGGAACAGGCCGGGGGCTACGCGTCGTCGTGGACGGTGCCGTTCGCGGCGCGCATGTACGTCGAGAAGATGACGTGCCAGGACGCCGGGGCCGAGGAGCTCGTGCGGGTGCTGGTCAACGACCGGGTCACGCCGCTGCAGGGCTGTGGCGCCGACGAGCTCGGGCGGTGCACGCTGGGCAAGTTCGTCGAGAGCCTGAGCTTCGCGAGGAGTGGTGGGGACTGGGCTTCGTGCTTTGTGTAGCCGAGGCACTTGCATAGCATGGCGTGGTACACCTTTCTATTGTACAATACCTTCAGGCATATTGATGAGAAATAAGCGCAATCTTGTTGAATTCAAGGAACATCAATCATACTATTGCTCGACCTGAAATGATGTCTTCTCGATATCTCACCTGTGGAGTCGCAGTCGTGACTTGAATCTTGGCTTGACTCGTGTGAGAAATGTTGGTGATCCATCTTCAAGTTGCCACAGTAGATAACCTGCTGAGAACCAGCGACTCGGTTGCGGCCACGTGGGGACAATTCCTACTAAAGGGTCTGTATCTCCGATGCTGATAATGTCCAAGAAACTTTATTGATGGTCCTTGCCAATTAGACTAGCTATGCTTTGTCTGGGAGGTTAAATCGAGAATAGTTGAGACACGCGTGGGTCTGCATTTTCCTGGAGCGCGGCCCTCAACTTTCCTAAGGATGTTCTTCACAGGAAGAGTAGGCAACGGGAAATACTACCATCAATTATGAGCTGTACACAACTTGTCGCCAAGACGTATATTGATCAGTCGATCAGGGCTCGTGTGGTTTCCACAGCCATTCTTGCGCAGCTGGAGAGGCAGTGAGAATGCTTGGTATGATAGATCCAATACGGAGGGGAGTACTTTTGGTTCTTAGCGGAAGCTTGGGCCAGTGGGCTGCTGGTGCTCAGCCCACCCAGGTGGGCCTAGGAAACCTTAGCACCGCGGTAAGGCGCCGTTGAGGTCACAGCCCTCCCAGGTGCTGCTCCAGACCCCAGCCTATTGGCACCCAAAAGCAGGCGGCCGAGGCGAGTGAATGGAGTGATTGAGCGACGGGACTGGTCGCTCCCCCAAGCGAGCTGCTCGGTGACGGAGCTTCTGCGGCACCACCAGCGTCACACCTTCTCAGCTTCGCCCAGGGATTTCCCCTTGCGTGTGAGCACCTGTCCAACCCGACTCTTTTTTCAGCAGCAACGATCCGTCTGCCAGACGTTTCCCCGGATCTTACCTACCTAACCGACGGAGAATATCTCACGCGACAGAAGAATTACAGAATTCGCATCAAATGTCAGCTGTGCATCCCGACGCCGATATCAACCAGCCGATCGCATCTGCCTGAATAGGCGCATCCCCCACCCACATCGCTCCCCCATCTCGCGGCTCGACGACTGGCTTCAGCTGCTCGTGCCCTCCTCGTTTGACCACCGTAAGCGCCCAGTCCGCTTTGCGACAAGACTTGAGGACGTCACGAAGTCAACACAACCAATATGGTCGGGACGGCTGGGGCGATCATTATCACGATAGTCGTGCTCGCTGTCGTCGGCGGTGTCGGATGGGTCTTCTACAGCAGGCTGCAAGCTAAGAAGCTTGGGGTACGTGATCGCATTCGCAGCAACAGCAACATTTGCCTATCCTTCCTGCCCTCGCAATCGTCTACTTGCCGTGCAATTGCGCAAGGCTGACCGTGATATCTACATAGCTCCCTCCTCCATCCCTGACCTCCTTCATACCTTTCCTCCACAAATCAGACCCGTCGCCGTACGGCCCTCCGGCTCCCGCACCAGGGGGCGTCTCCGGTTGGTTCAATGACCAGATCCGCAAGTTCAAGAACCGCAACAACCGCAGCGCCGCCGGCGCATACGAAGGCACCGGCCCAGCCCCGGGGCGCCGCGGCTTCGGGCCGCTCGACCCGGACGAGGCCTGGGACTCGCGCGTCGGCAACGAGGCGGACAACTACGGGCCGGGTGGCTATTACGAGGAGCAGGAACTGGGGCTGCACCAGACTGGCCGGCCGTCGCACCATGACGAGAACACCGCCTACAGGGGTGCCAGCGAGCCCGAGAGCTACTCGATGAACCTGGCGGCCACGCCGCGGGGGTTTGACGGAGACAGGGGCAGGACGCTCAGCAGGGACGGACGGAACCCATTCGATGATGACGCCGCAGAGCCATCCAACATCAGTTTGAGAGGAGTCTCCCCGAGGCCGATGGATGGCGAGCGTCGCGAGGACAATGCCAGTGAGAGGAGGAGTATTTTCCGGGAGAACGTGTAAATGTGTTCGTCACCAAGATCTGATCGTGGGCCCGGAGAGCAGTAGCAAAGATGGCGCACAGAAACCATGTCAGGATTGAAGGCGAGACTTGAACAAAGAAGAACTCAAGGATACACAACATCAATTACAGGACGCTGGGGTGGGATCGCCAAAACGCCTCAAGAGGCATTGATCGGCCCTGCACCGTTGGTGTGCGGGAGGCTTACTTGGACCTGTAACGAGTACACGATCATGGTTAGGATATGCGGAGCGGGCGGTGGAGTGGGTTCGGAGGCATTGGGTTTTCTCTATCTGTTCATGACCGATTGATTTGTCTACGCAAAAGTTGGCATGCTCGTTGGCTGTTTGATACTCCAGGTTCCAAGACCATTCTTTCTGTTTCCAGGGCAGTTGTTCCTCTTAGACACAGGCTTGCCAATCCCATTTCTTGCATACACCTGTCCACCTAGAGGCGCATTACCCGGGGTCAAATGGACCGAACGTGCCCATGCAATATCATCCATGCCTGCATGTCAACCCAGAAAACCGCCAGGACGGATCGCAAGAATGCTTGGCATCTGATAAAGCCAAGGGTCCTCCCCCACGATGCTTATGCTATGCGTGGGGACTTTTCAACCCCCCTCAGTGGGGCCCACTAACGTTATAGCAGTCAAGCCCCTCCATATCTGCTTCCTTTGACAGTGTCATGCTTTCCTAATCATTCACCCCCGTCATAATCTCACATCAATGTTCATCATGCCAGCAACGCAGACTGATAAAAAGTCACCTAGCTCTGAATGTAAAAAAGCAACCCAGCCACTGGGATTCAGATTTATGGCCTTCAAATGCGAGCAGCTGTTTCAGATGATTTGAAGAGAGAATGGATCCGGCGGTGACCCTTACGTTGCTTCACATTGTAGCAGCGTGGTTTACAAAAGAAAATGATTGTAACCTATGTCTAAACCAAGCCAACACTTTAAAAACACCAATGTGAAGTATATCCACTATCATGCGTTCACTAGGGCTGGACCTCACGGTCTGGGCCTTGGTCGCTGCCTTTCTCCTTCGCCTCCATGTCTCTCAATTTGTTCTCACGGGTTCCTCCCAAGTGAATCACAAATTGAACCCAAGACATATTCTTAGGAAAGCCCCCACCAAGGACAGTATGAAAAGTCTTCGTTGCCAGTGCCTTCAGGCTGATTTAGGATACTAACTTGGGCCTGTGCTCTCTAGAAATGCCTGATCACTGGCCCGTCGACGTGTTCAATGGTACAGGACAGTATGACTACAACCAGCAGGCACCAACTCTGTGGTCTGAATACTCTTCTTCTGAGAGACCTAAACCTGATACATCGA
>JACBFG010000026.1:1050834-1061834 GCA_013435955.1 Diaporthe sp. HANT25 | reverse complement strand
CCCCCCCCCCCCCCCAACTCTCAGAGGCGCACTATGAGTTGACTCATTGGTAGCTGTTGCGGTAAAGACGAAATCTGCGGCTATGGCCCAACCTACTGTGGAAGTTGTGGGCAGTACTTTGAGATTGTTCCAGTCACCCAGGGCTGGGTAATGAGCGTTGACGAAGACTACTTCTTCGCTGGTGGCATGGGTGGCAGAGTTGTCCTGCCCTGCATGACGGTATTCCACTCCTGACCCTGCATCGCCGAAGCTGCGTACTTCGCAACAGACTCCGGGACCAGGCTGTCCTGCTTGAGGTCCTTCATGCGAGCCACAAGAGGCACGACATGGGCGTCGAGGGCAGAAGCCCTGGTGGTGCCCAGCAGCCAAGCCGTCTTTGACTTGGACAGTAAGCTGTCAATGTCTGCAAGATAGGCCTTGATGTCCGCTGCCGACTTCTCTTGCCCCTCCTTCGTCAGCTGCGGGATATTGTTCGTCTTCCATCTATCAACGATGGTCAGTACCGGTAGCCATCACATTCCATGACGAACAGGTTCAAGACACTTACAGCTCCAACTTCGCCTGTAAAGCAGCCCGGTACTTCTCACTGATATCAGGTGCCTTCAGCTTCTCCTCCAGCACCTTCGTCGTCGCCTCCCCAACGCCGGGCCTCGGCCCCATGGTCAACGAAAAGACCCCCAGTCCGTGCTGCCTATCCAGCAATTCTCTGATCTGGCCCGCCTGACCCTCCGGGATGATGTCCTCATACACCTCGCCAAACTTGAATGTGATATCCACACTCTCTGGCAACGTAGGCCCGCCTCCTCTCGCGGGTGCTAGGACAGGCACTTGACCTTTGGCATTGATTTCGAGCAGGTAATGCTCCTCGAGCTGCTCCCGTTTTAGACCGATGTCGACTGGCTCTTCCTCGATGATCATCTCGGATTGGCCGGGTTTGAGTGCGCCACGCAAGGCGAAGGCGTAGCGCGCCATGATGGCGTTGAGGGAGTACGCAGTGTGGTACAGGATGTGCGTTGCAGTGTTGGAGGCCATGGTTATTGGTGTATCCTGGTGTGCGTTAGCTATGAGGCTTGCTAGATGTGCGGGGACGAAGTTGGTGGTGGTGAGCAGGTGGCGAGGGGTTTTGAAGTTGCTTTAATACTAACGTCGCGCTAAGCTTGTCAGCTTTTAGTACTGTAAGAGGTTATAGTATTAGAGTATTTAGACTGCATTAATAGTTATATAATACAATATAGCTATGTTAGAGATTGGAGGAGCTCTTTGACGACCTTGGTTGTGTGCAGGGAAATTTCTTCGCTCGTCATAGGCTCCCGGGGCCGGCAGAAAAGGCATGTCTTGTCTCCTGGAGTGAGACGAGGTATCGGGGACCCCGGGGACCAATTGTTGCGGGTCTTCCAACGCTCGCAGAGGAGGAGGGTGAGGCCGACCAACCACCCGCCCCGTGGCGTCCGCCGTCCTTCGAGGGAGAGGAAAACATCATGGATGAGGAGGATGACAATTGGAGGGACCTGGAAGATCGATACCCAAATGACCCTCTAGTCCGCTCCCTGGCTGAGAATCGCCGCCGTCGTCACGGACAAAATACTAGATAGAGAACTACTATGCTTTAAGACAAGAACATTCAAGGTTAATAAATATAAAGAATGGGTATACCCTATATTGATATCCAGCTTGCGGCTGATTTGTGTTTTGTCGGCCGGTTGTCCCATCTTTCCCTAGGCTTTCATATGCATAAGTATCGTACAAACAAGCCCGAATTTTGAGAGGTTCTTCCTCAACACCTCAGCCCTTGTTCCGTTTCGCCACCACATTCCCCTAAGGTAAAGCTTTTCCTGACGTTGCAATTAATGATGCATCTGATTTATGGGCACCTTTGAGCTGCTCTGGGGGAGCTTTGATACTGGATAGCTCATTGATACTCCCACGTTCTGTGGCTCCTGGCTCCGTATATACACTTTATTGTTCGTAGCTTCGGACCACCCAGGAGGGGCAGGGACCATTGGCAATTCATCGCTGACAGTAAAGGGCTGTTTGAATTGTTGACTCCGATCATGGACTTTTGGTGCGAATATAGTCTTGGAGTATGATCGCAATCTGAACATATAGTCTTTGGGAATCAGCTTTTGAAGAGTGGGCAGACAAGCGGCGCAAATTCCAATGGCGCATTCCACAAATCCCCAGTATATGTATTCAGTTATAACCACTATCACATCATTAGCGGTGGTTACTCAGTCTCTGATATGCATGAACTTACGGATAGTGTCGCTGTCTGGTGCGAAGCCGACTGCGACCGCACGAGCCTCGATTACGAGCCTTGTCAATGACGCCGCGACACACCTAGAGGGGATCAGCTCATGCTCTTTCGCGTCTCCCGTAAAGGAATGTGTGTATATCTCTCTCTTACACTGATCCCAGTAGGAACACAGCACAGACTCCAATCTTGTTTCGGACTGACAAGTTCAACCGCCACACCTAACCAATCGTCAGTCTGCCTCCACAAAACCCACCGGACACCGTCTTCTACTTACCAATGGTGCGGGAATGCAGATGATGGCGAAATCGACAACAAAATCCGTCACACAAAGGCACAGCACAATCTGCATGCTATTCACGCAGTTCGACGTGACCTCTCGAGTGGTGCCCCAATTCGCCGCAAAGTCTTTGGGGCACTCAAACAAGGTCGCGAAAAAGAAGGCCACACTCCACAGGCCGACAAAAACGATGAGTGCGATAAGCAGGACGTTTGTGAAGCTCTTCCTGTTCACCACAAATATCCGCATATAGAAGAAAAGGAAGCTGGCTTTGACCAGACCTAGGGTCAATGGGAGGAGCAGGATGAAAGGCCATTGGATCTACAACAATGTGAGTAAAAAAAGGAGGAGTAGATAACTCGGTGTGCTTGCCTTCTGTGTTATCGTAAGCTGTTCCGTGTCCAAGTCGAGCGGGGACCCTGTGTAGTCTGAAGGAACCTCCTTCGGGTACGCAAGTGCCTTTCGCGAGACACCGTAAATCATAGATACACCAACTCCCACCGTAAAGACCTATTTGGCGGATGAGTATTGATACCATACTTGATCCGAACGCCTCCTCTTCTGTGTGTGACTTACAACAGCAGGCACTAGAAGCCAGTCATCTATCTTCAGTCCCTGATTCTTCCTCCTCCGTGTATAGAATCTGAGAAAGAGTGCTACGATATCGAGAATGGATAGGGCAACGGCGGCGGCAATGACATGGCCGGGCGTCTCGTAATACTTTTGATCAACAGCCATAGCCTGGGTTTTGGACTCTGTTAGAGTACAAGAGTTGAATGCGTCGCAATTTCGAAATGGAAATCTCTGGGCTCTGTGTGTGGGAACCAAATGGAAGACAGGAGTAACACGTCGGCTTAAGCTAGTGGACTTGCGATTCGGGGTGATAGACGGAACTTGATCACAAATGCCCGGAGTCCTATTGATGTCACAGTCTTACATGCATCTTTTTCGTGGCCCAGAGTCCTCGGCCGGCAGTGGCGGCTGCTGAGCGATGAAGGAGGGTGTGACAGGAAGTGTCCATAAGCATTCAGCAATGAACCCGTGGCCCCCAACGCACACACACAGTGCTATCTTCAGCCGCAGAAGGATGGTCGGGATCAGCAACGTCGGATGCAAAGTTGATTTCATCGACACGGTAAGATACCTAGGTACTATTGGCGAGCAGAATGTTGCACTTCCCCACCATCAGCGCCTCCTGATGCCGGGAATCCTCCAATGCTTCCCAATGTGTAAATCCTACAGCCGTCGCTTGTGTCTTTACCGGCATGCAGAGCCTGATAGTTGTCAAAGTTAATGCCTTGATTGGTCCACGATGTAACGACAATGCCGAGCCATGACGAAAAACTTGCTTTAAAATCTGACTCATACTGTATGGTCTGTCACTCCAGTCAATTCTATCCTAACGTGCTTCTGTTGGAGGTAAACGTACCAGGGCAGCGAGGCTGTGTTTATGTATAGTGGGTCTTTTCGTGCAAGACTTGATCAAGGGTTTTCAAACGGCATCGAGAAGCACTTGAGGTGAGGAAAAGCGCAACAGATATCGTAGTTTGATCAGGTTGATGCCAAAGACAGACAAATGTCTATTTGCGAAATTTAATGACAGTATTAAATGAGCCACTTCCATTTTAATCATAGCATGATTGGATCTGTTATCAATTTGCCCGTAAAGACAGTGCGTACAGCAGAAGCTAGCCTAGAGAAGCCAGTCGTGGATAGACCATGGTTTCCATCAAGTTCAAAGGCATGCGGCAATGTCCGTCTTGCTAGTAACGTCTTTGAATCATGGCGCTAATTCATGGAAGCGACCTCCAACGGCCCTTCTGGGACCGGTTCATCAACACGCTTATTCATTGAAGCAACTTCCAACGGCCCTTCAGGCACCGGTTCATCAACACGCTTATTCATGGAAGCGACCTCCAACGGCCCCTCTGGAACCGGTTCATCAACACGCTTGTTCATTGAAGCGACCTCCAAAGGCCCTTCAGGCACAGGCTCATCCGCAAAGGCTTCACCTACATCCGTTAGTTCTTTTTGGTTCAAGTTTTGATCATATTAATGAGCCTCACTTTTCGGCAGCGCAATAGCACCCGTATTTCCAAGCATGAGAGCAACGGCGAGGAGCTTGACCTGCATTGTGGGAGTAGTCGAATGTGACAGATGGAAATTTGATGTGATTTCTTTGGATAGAGTTGGTTGAATGGCAGAGGGCTATGTTGACTGAGTATGTAATGCTTTTATAGAAATCCCGCCCAGCCTCAAGGCTTCACAATCCCTGATCCCGTTGGGGGCCACAATGCTACCTCCAAGATCAGAAATTGTGCCTTACCACTTTACTTTTCTTACCAGTATCAGTCACTATGCAGCCGATGACCACCCTGGGCTCGCCGATTGTCACTCAAATTGGTAAATCTGACGTAGGTAGCACTGGGGAAAAGGAGGTTCAGCTTGTGGAACTAAAAACCTCCGACAGCCTGCACTTATGAGATGGAACGTACCCCCTCCTTAGTTACGCGTTGGTCTTTTTCCTCGTCCCTCATCTGGTGTAATTCACATTATTTTATCAAGCAACCAGGAAAAGATGTCTTTGCAAAGCCCCAGGAACATGCGAGACGTGACGCGAGGGGAAGAAGAGTCATGGCTCTTTGGTGAGCTCAAAACTCTTGAGACATCGTCTTCACCAATCTCAACGACAATGAATCTCCCAAGACCGCTTCGACTATATCTTTTCGCTCTGCACACTGTAGTGTTGATCCTTATCATCGCCTTCTTCGCGGTGAATACTACAGACAACTGCCCCAACCCTGGGAAAGAACAAAGCTGGTGTATGCAAGTCGTCGAGTTTCGTGTGCTCAACATTGACAATTGTACAGCCCCAGTCCAGCAGTCTGTCGACTACGAGCTTCAGACAGAATACGCCAGCGACCAAACATCGAGCGTTTACTCTGGTCCACCATCTGTAGAACAAGATCAAGCTTGGGACAAGTTGATCAGACGTAAGTAAGCCAGTGTTGGTGATCGAAAGCCCATGCTTAAAGGATTCTAGCGACCTTTTTCAGGACCACCAAAAAAGAACTGGAAAGAGCTGGAGAGTCGTTTGAAAACATCGCCGAATTGCCTGAAGGCGGATACGTCGCTACTCTGGGCGTATATCATGAGCTACATTGCGTGGTAATTGTTTCCCTTGTCCCTTTGGACATGACTTTTTGACACCTGCTGCAGCGACAGGTCCGCTTCTATCTCGCCAAAGAGCGGTACTATCCCAACCTCACGGAGGGACAAGAAAGTTATCTACAACATCATTTAGGTACATACGTGCTCTTTGGGTCGGCAGGATATCATTGGTATACTTTATAGCTGATGGTTTTTCCAGATCACTGTCTTGAAGCTCTGCGACGGACTGTCATGTGCCGAGGCAATACAGCTTTGCGCTCCTTTGCCTGGGATAGTTCTTCTGATAGAGACTTGCCGATAGCACAGTCCAACTCAAAGTCGACTTGTGTGAGATGGAGTTCGATCGAGGACTGGGCGAGGTCCCGAATGGTGCCGGTCCACCCACCCCTCATCAGGCTGCCAGAGAATTAGGCTCTTACCCAGGCTCCCAGCTTTCCAAGGACTGATGGAGCTCGAAATCTATTTTTGTTTATTGTTCAGCTTGCGCTCTGTCTGGTAGGGCAGATGCTACCGTGCGTTTGACTAGGTATCATCAGTACTTGAAAGAAATATACATCCTATTCCAGCAACCGTGAGTGGCGGGTTTGAAACGCTGTAAGCCTAAGTGACTTGTCTTGTACTTTACCATATGCAATGTGACTAGGACAGTGACATCTGCGGTGCGGATGGAGGCTGAACATTGTGATGTCAGCTCGGCATCTACCCAATCAGAGAATTGCCGGACATAATGATTATCTAACCGCCCCCAAATGATATGCACGGTACTCAGCAGATCACTAACGCAGTCTCGCGCATGTCAGCGCTCAACCGACTCACCGGCCAAGATTGGGGCACAGTGCAAATGTTTGACTCGACTTATGCCTGTCGTGGGATTTGATTGCCTGACAAGGCTATCCAATGAGAACGAGAACGCCGTATGATGATTCTTGTGAAAGCCTAGCGGCATATCACAAATACTACCGCGCCATTTCTTAACGGCCCGAGCCTCGCTGCGGTGGTAAGACTGAGCGTTGATCTCGACGTTGACCCACGGTACTGATGTCAGATTCGTGGGACGTACCTTAGTAGCTAACCTATGGCTGTTGGGGGCCGTTTCTCATGATTAGCCCCGAGGTCACGATGGATCTGCACTGGACGTGCCACCAACAAACTTGTGTCACCGACATAATTGCAACTTCAGCCGTGTTCGGGAGGTGACATGGGTCGTGTTCTCTCTGAGCCTAGTCACGCAGCAGCAAGTTTTTATGGCCACCATTTCAAGCGCCTGACATTCTGATAACAGATAGCTTGCTGACCCAGATGCACGCTTGTTGATTCCGCCTTAACGTCGGGCAGCGGGGAAGTGCATTGTTCTTTCTCCCTTTGCGCTCGTGTGCGGGGACTTCGAGACAAAGGCGTTAGAGCTCATCAACGGTGGACTCCCTTGAGCCCTTACAGAAATGTCACAAGAACCTATTCGTATCGCCATTGTGGGCGGCGGGCTCGCAGGGGCGGCTATTGCAAACGCGCTAGTCCACCTTCCACACCTTGAGGTTCATGTGTTCGAGTCTTCCCCGGACTTCTCGGAGCGCGGAGCTGCGATTGGCCTCGCGGGAAATGCACAGCGCGCTCTTCAGCAATTCGTTCCCTCGGCAATGGACTTGTTCAATCGAGCTGGTGCCGTGCCGATACAATCAGCGCGGGTCATGATGGTAAGCAAGAGCTGCACACTCCATGATGCGAGGTATGACCGTGCTCAGCACTACATAGGGCGCCGGAGTAGACACCGGTACATTCGTATGCGACCTTGGGGAGGGAGACGAGCCAGACCCAAACCCTCCGCTCATAGTCAGCCGTGCCTCTCTTCTTAGGGAGCTCTTGAAACCGTTGCCTCGGGAGGCGCTGCACGCGGATAAACAAGTCGACTCTGTCCAGGAAACGTCTGATGGCGTCAAGATCACCTTCCGTGACGGTCAAACAGTCAGCTTCGACGGCCTGATAGGGGCAGACGGCATCTTCGGTACTGTCCGCCAATATGTCGTGGAAGAAGACGAATGCACTGCAACGTCGACCGGGTTCTGGGACTGCAGGAACGTGATTCCATTTGACCAGGCGGTTGCCGCGTTCGGCGATGAGTACTTCAAAGTCGACAGGGAGTACGGCTGGGTGGGCGATGGTACCTTCTTCTTGCACAATGTGATCGAGAACAAGACCATGGTACAATGCCTCATGTCCGGTGTCGAAAAGGAGCCACATTCAAGTCGGGTCCAAGTGTTGACAAGAGAAATCTTGGAAGAGAAACTCCAAGGCTGCTTGGACAGCCCAATGACCAAGAAGATGGTAGATGTAAGTCTGTCCAGCCCTTCGTCTAGACCTCGCTTACCCTCTCGCAGATTCTGCTCGACCAACCACGTACCGAGGCATACACTTCCTATGAGCACAAGAGAACATCCACGTATGCCAAAGGACGCATTTGCATCGCTGGCGATGCAGCACATGCAATGTCGCCTTGGCAGGGGGCCGGCGGTGGGCAAGCTATCGAAGACGCCATGGTCCTTGGGAGTCTCCTGAGTGAGATCTCTTCCAGCGCCGAGATCGACGCTGCCTTCGGGGCTTTCGACGCGGTTAGGAGACCTAGAGCGCAGCGAATCATAGATTCAAGTCGCGAGACTGGACAGATCATGTGTGGCCAGAACATCGACGTGGGGTTAAACAAAGAGAAGATCAAGCAAGCTGTGGCGTCCAAGTGGTCGTTCATTCTTGGCCTGGATATGGCACGGCACAAGGAAGATGCAGTCAGGAAGATGCGGCAGGATCAGAATAGGTAGATGAAGTTGTCAGCCGGTCGATGATGCTCAAGATCACGGCTGCAACGTGACCACATTCTTCCAGATTACTACAGATAGAGGGGCTACGAGCGGATGGCAGCAAGGTGCTCGATGCAGCCCGTCAGTGCTTATACTCGCCCATATACGTCGAAGAGTGACGTGTTTGTCAATCACTGTTCGTCGATGGTGGGGGAAGATGGTTTTTACTGATCGACGATGGTCGTTGAGCGTCCCGCCCGAGTTATAACTAACCAAAGTGATAGAAATAATATATCTATAACACAAAGATTGTGTATCAAATGTGTTACTGCATGGCGGACCCACGTGAACCACGCCCCTGCAGCGTCGAGCATACAGACTACATGTAACGATAGCAAGGCTGCTAGGTGAGACTGTAAGCCCATTGCTTTTTCCTAGAATTAGGGGCTAAACGCAGAATTAAAAATTGTTCTGGGTCGTTATCGCCACGGCTACCGCGCCCTTTGCCGCCTTCGAACGCCCACGATCTAACCTCCGTGCTCTCATCTCCCTTCTCTGCTACCGCCCTCGATGCCGTTCAAGATCGGCAGCGGCACGCCACGGCGGACTTGCAGTGAGAATTGGCGGTAGTATCATTTCAGGGTGCGTTGCTAATGGCGTCGCTAGACACGATTGGATATCTCAAGGGCACCGCGTAGCTATGTACTTCAAATGATCCAATCAATTAGTTGGCGCCGTGCCCTAAGTTCGTACAAGTGCTGCTGGGGTTGGCAATTGGTGTACTTGACGTTCAGGGATGAATGCAACTCGTGCGACGTATGTTGACCGTCCGGCCTCTTGTGTGCTCTATGGTGATTTGATGGTCTCTATCGGCCTTGGACGCTTGTGGTCCTGAAGCAAAGGCTTTCTCTGGCCTATCAGCTCCTTGGTGTAGTTAATAGGGTTGTTGTGACGGTACGGCTCTTATATACTGCTAGGAATAGCCAATCGCCAGATTGGTTATTATGGTCTTTTGGCTGGGAGGTGAGATTTGATAGCAGTAATTTTGTTGTTATTAGATTTTTTGGTTTAATTAGTATATTTGCTAATCTTACAATAAGAAAAATAGCACACAAACTCTCTTCAAAATAGGAAGGTTTTATATAGGTTTATCTGTGTGAGATTTTGGTGTGGTGAGGGGAAGTTGGCTGTCCCGCAACGTGGGGTGTCCCGGATCGTGGGGTCCTATGGTAATGCGCTCCCATGCCCCTCCATGACCTCCTCCCTGCCCACACTCACAAGATGGCGATACTACCAGGTTCTCGCTGCACCCATAAGACAAGGCCGCCTTGACTGAATCTAACCACTGATTAAGATGGCGGACATCAACTTGCAAAAGATCCACGATGATCTCGTGGCCATCGCCTATGAGGCAGGAGCCATGATCATGGCGGCCAACCCGAATAGCATCTCAACCGGCACGAAGCTGAACTGTAAGACCACCAACTCACCATTGCCAACTCCCCTTCCAGTCCTTCATAGTAGGAACTCAGCTGATTTCCCTTCTCTTGCCCACAGCGGTCGACATCGTGACCGAGACCGACCAAGCCGTCGAGAAACACGTCACCACCCGCCTGAAGACCTTGTACCCTGCATTCCTCTTCGTCGGCGAGGAGACGTACGTCGCGGGCGAGACCAAGATCACCGACGAGCCAACCTTCATCGTCGACCCAATCGACGGCACAACAAACTTCATCCACGGCTTCCCCAACGCATGCATCTCCCTCGGGTTCGCAATAGGCCGGAAGCCCAGCGTCGGCGTGGTCTACAACCCCTTCCAGGACCTGCTGTACACGGGTGTCGCGGGCCAGGGCGCCTTCGCGCAGCGCAACGCCTCTCTGGCCGCGCGGGGGATCCTCAAGGACGGCGGCCCGGGCTGCGAGCGGGTGCGGCTCCCGGCCTCGGGGAAGGGCGACGGGAACAAGGCGCCGCCGCTGGGCGACCTCTCGACCGCGCTCGTGGCGGCCGAGTGGGGGTCCAGCCGGGACGGGCCCAACTTCGACGTCAAGGTCGAGACGTTCCGCCGGCTGGCCGCCAGCAAGGAGACGGGCGGCGCCATGGTCCACTCGCTGCGCAACCTGGGCTCTGCGGCCCTGAACCTGTGTGCTGTTGCCGAGGGCGCGCTGGACCTGTATTGGGAGGGTGGTTGCTACGCCTGGGACGTCTGCGCGGGTTGGTGTATCCTCGCCGAGGCCGGCGGGATCGTCGCCAGTGGGAACCCTGGGGACTGGGACCCGCCGCTGGACTCGAGGGTCTATCTTGCTGTGAGGGGCGCTCCTAGTGGCCAGAGGGAGATTGTGGAGGAGGTGTGGAAGGTCATCGGTGATGGGAAGATGGATTACAAGCATTAGACACTTTTTGCATGATGGTGTCCTCTGAGCTGAGAGCTTGATACAAGACTATAGATCACCATAGAGACATGCGTTCGAGCCATCATTTACCATTCAATCCTGCACCTGTGATTGAGAGTGTC
>JACBFG010000026.1:1030053-1050664 GCA_013435955.1 Diaporthe sp. HANT25 | reverse complement strand
GGTAGCGCTGACTTATTTTCAATTGACGTATTGAGGACAGCTGCCTTGTCTCTGTACCCCCTCTCGTGACAGTGATCCACTACCGGGTACGCCTCCTCAAGTGAGGAGCAATGTGGCATTTCTTAGAAGCAAACAGTAGCAAACGACCTTGGTTTTCAGGTAGGCTCTAGTTTCGCATCCTTCCTGTGAGAGTCTCTCCTACATCGGGCACTCAAGACCAGCCCAGCGCCAGACTTGTGACCCTCCAGAGATTATTGTAGCGGACGACATGCAAAGCCTAATTCGTGACGTTCGAGCACTCGGGGTGAGAGAGGCGCATAAACGCATAGGCTTAAGACACGGACTCATACATGGTTCTAAACGCCACCCCACTAGGATATCAAAGGACGAGAAATGAACAAGTTCGACACAGTGTAATGCAAACTCAGCCATACAACTGCAGGATATACCCCAGCCAGACATGCTCGATAGAAACACAAAACCTTCCGAAACACTTTCCGCATCTACACCTGTCTCGGACCTGGGCATGTCATAAGAGCAGCACAGCATTGTCTCGGAGCGGAACTCAACACATCGAGTCGGTCGCTGCACCCACCTGACCCGTTCTCGCAATCGGGTGATGCGCAAAAGCAGGTAATTGTTTCGCTCATTACCCAGGTGCTATTACTGATCTGCTACCAGGTTTCCGATGGATGAGATGTAGGTTGGCGGAGGTTGAGTGGCGACGAAGCGAGCTGCGTTTAGGCTCGCGTGTCTCTGCGATGCGGCCTTTTGACTTCAAGGGCAATATACTCTAGGGGCATAAATTCAAAATGAACGTTTAAGTTCTCTGTCCTACTAGACTTCTTTGAAAGGAGACGGCTACTGTATTACCTGGCTCGTGGCCGACGGTGAAAGCGTTTCGCTTATAATTGATGGCTGGGCAGATAAACCAACCCATGCGGGAGGGCCATTGATTATTTTGTTGAGTCTTGGATTTTAAACTGAGGGAATAGAATTTAGTTACCTAGGTATTTTTCAGTTGTGACCGTGACGTTGATATATGACAACTAGAAGTATGTTCTGATGTGATGATAGTCTCATTGTATCATTTCCAATAGTAGAAACCAAGAAAAATCATTACCTACCAATGTTTCATACAACAGAAGTCGATTCGATTACTTGGAAACAGTTTGAGAGTAGATGATGGCCATATGAGCGATTTCTTGGCCGAGCATCAACGCTCCATGGTCGATACCTATGTGAAGCTATTTGGTCTATCCCAAGATGCCAGAATCCAGCGCCTCCTCTTGGCATTTCTGCATGCTTCCCGGAGAATACTGTTAGCCTCCCAGGCCAACTGTCGAAAGGGATCAAGGATATGATAGTTCTTGCAATTGCCATCCGTGTCCGATTCTTCGCTTCCCCTGTTCAACATGCATTTCATGGGCCTCATCCTTCGGTTATGCCGTCTTCAGGATCAACAGATATGCCGCATTTCTAAAGTCTCACTCTGTCCAGCTTTGATGTTGTCATCGTGGACTTCGAATTTGAGTTGGTCAGTCGTGCGGTAGCATGAGTTCACTGGGTAGCAGTTTCTGTGCTCTAGAGCTGGGGAGTTGTCATCGATCGTGCCGGGCTCAGTGGACCTGTTGATGGCTTGTGTGCAGAAGGTCATGCCTTGGAGAAACGTTTGATGCTGCTTTGGATTTATTATTTAAATGCGGCGGTGCATTTTCTCAAGTGTACTTTGACAGCACAATTGACCCAATCTTTGGTCCATAATTTTGTCAATGTATTATCCGATGGCTCTGGGCCAGGGCAGGCACATTTTTAGGGGAATCTAATGTATCTTGCATATATTGACGCGGGTCGTTGTAGATGAGGGTGGTAGATTGCATCATCTAGTTAGAATATCTCCCTTCTACATGGGTAGATACCACAGCGGGATTTACAGAGGCCACATGTAGAACAATCAACATTAGTAGGTCCTACATTTATTTAAAGTCCGAATCCGTCAACTCGATCGGCGAGGTATACATAGACTGAGGTATTTATATCAAATACTTAGAAAGGGGGGCCACGGGTCTACCCGTGCCGGATTCTGAAGAAAAAGAAGCCATCTGTTTGGTCGATATTGCGTGCTCAGGCACAAAGCATGCTCGTGGGGTTCTGGTGAGGCGTTGCGGAGTTGTAATTCGACAATCGCGGAGGGACCCCCACGGCACGGCCCATACTAGTCTGGGGAAGGACGGGTCGGGTGGTACTTGAGCTGCAGGGGTCTTTCAGCCTCCATTTCAACGTTCCAGATGCAGAAAGCTATTTTCTCGGCCCTTCATGGACGTTCCCTGGTCCGCTGAAAGCCAAAAGAGACGACCATGGGATGAAATGATCTGGAGTGTGAGGCCGTCTGGTGATGGGTGCGCTCGTCTCAGCTCCACTTCCGAAAGAAATGGTCGGGAGCCTTTCCCCCGAGACACTTGCACTAGCAAGTGTTTACCCTCCAGAACCCGGGAAAAGCTAGCGCAGTCAGAAGAGCTCTGAGCGGCCCTGGCAGAGCGACAACGGCAGCAACCAACCCTGCCCGCATTAGCGATGGGAGAGAGGATAAGACGGCATGTGGGAAATTACCACAGCCAATTTCAATCCAAAGTGGGTGACCGGGCCGCACACACAGTATGGTCACATCCCATGGAAAGTGGGCATATCAGGCACCGTTGATAGGCCGATGCTGGCGGTGTCCTGAAGGCACACCGCGGAGGTGTGCACTCGCCCTGCATGCATGACAGCCGAGGGCGCGATGCACTCGATGCACTCGATGAGAGTCGCATAGACATCCGATCTTGTTCGACTGAAGATACGACAGGGACGCGCCATCATGCCATCCTTCCCACAACTGGAGTGGTTATCTCGGACTCAACGGGCGGCGCTCATTACTCAGGGATGGGTGGTCTTGTGCGACCTCGACAGACAAACAATTTAACCAAGCACGGCGCCGTTGAGCAAGCCACATGCAAGCCGACTGTAGAAGTTCGGCTTTCCGGTGGTACGTGCAGCTGCAGCCTGCCGCCGAGGGATGCACCAAGGCGACATTAGCCACCGCGGGAGGCGTTGGAAATTTGCCGGCCTCCCAAGCGTACCATAACCAACGGTCTGATGTGGCCAACGACAGACGACGGATAACGGGTGCAAGGCGGTCAGGAAGAACAGAGCGGATAGCCTCTGCGCTCTGGAGCCACGAAGCCCTACTGTATGTGGCTTTGCTTTGACTGGCCTCGCAACCAGCTATGCCATGGCACGACTTGGACTTAAACTTCAGCCGACCGGACATGTGGACCGCAAATGCCCCAATGGAGACATGTAGCCCTGGAGACCCGAGGGGTTTCTTTTCTGATGCTGTGTCAATCGTTGATCGGCCTAGCGCGCTTCGATCTGCAAAATTTTGCGGTGGGCCACTCGCTGGGTGTTGCAATGCAGACTGCACAGTTCTGGACGGTATTGATCATGTTGTCACACGCCAGCTCGGGCACCCACCGTCCAACGGCGGATGTTGTTTGCAGAGGATCGGCCGACTGCAAGCAGAGCACACGGGCTGAGGGTGTTGCCCAAACAGAGTCATTCACCGGCGCCCTTAGACGTCATCTTTGGGTCAGGATATCAATGCTCGTGGGGAGCGAGTAGACAATCGTCAAACCGCGTGTGAGCATGTTTCGGGCGACAACTCATACACACACACGGAGAGATAAAGATGCGACTCAGGAGTAGGTAGGGCCGCCAGCCACTCCGGAGAACGGGATTGTGTAGCGCCTTCGTACGGTTTCGCCGTAGCCGTACCGATAGCCGAGGAGGACGTGTTGATGCACACAGACACACACACCGCACATTAGTCGATGACATGCAGCATATTGCTGTGTAAAGGCGAAGGACACAGATTACAGATGTTGTGTAGACGATCATCGCGTGTTTCACTACCTTTCTTTAATGTTTGTGGTATGGCTCGTTCTCTCCCGATATCATGGGAAGTGCCGCTGTGTCGAGGGTTTGCGCCACGCACGAAGGCGCTGGGGGACGAATGCGGCCCTGGAGGAGAGACATGGGAGCTCCCTCCACGTCTTGGTGTTGACGTGGGGCCGGATTGGGGGCAAGGGCCTCTGGTGGCCCAGGCAAGGCCCAGGATGCTCGCTACTTCCCGAAGTCTGTGCCACCCCGGTGTGATGCAACGTGCATGGGCAGGATCCTTGCACTGTCGCCTGTCGCTTCTCAGGATTCGACCGCTCCAGACGCTTGCAGACCTGCATCACGAGCCGCAATCCTCCCCTGGCCGCCTGGCCTCGCCTCGCCTGCGTTACCCAGGCAAGTCCGATCAGTCGCCGAGTGGTCTGGGAGGAGGGGTCAACAAGAAGAGGCGGAAATTGTTTACTGTTTGTCCTTGATTCAGAACATCCTGAACAGCCTGACTTGACTTGACCTTGCTTCGCTTTGCATCGCGATCTTCCAGCGCTGCGCTGCTGCACGTGCGTCCAGACACGCTAGATGAATGCGAAATATGAAAGCAGAATGGACGACGGTGTTATCACATGAAGTCGATCAAAAGAACGTCAGTAAGTCTTTCTGGCGTCTCGTGGCATCTCATGGCATCCCTGCAAGGTGCAGAGCGAGCGAGCGAGCCAGAACCTTCCCTGCTTCTGGCAATTGCAATGCTGCTCCACAATACTGCATACTGCGTATCCCGAAGCAAGACCCACTTGATGGTCGATCCGCTATGCTGGCGCCGGAAGTCGGGGCACACCTGCATCTATCCAACAACCCGAGCACTTTTCCCCAGCCTGCATATCTCTTGTCTCTCTCTCTCTCTCTGTGCGGATATTCGTGTTGGTACCGTAGACTAACCAGGTTTCACTGGTGCCATGACATGGGCAGGGCAACATGGCAGCAGCATGGGGCAAGCGCTACCAGCGTCGTCCGTTCTCGGGCACTTGACTAGCACTTGGAAGCAAAGGCCAACCTGCTCCGAGACCAGACCAGCCCGGGGCTCATGACAGACGGAAATCATCCTGACCGTAACTTCGCCCCGTTGCACTCGCTTCCGCCCTACCGTGTGTCGTGTGTTTATAATTTTTTTTTGCTTATCAGTGCACGGATATAACACGCCTACCCTGGCTCACGCACCACATGCGACGACTCAAATATCTACCTCCTCCCACCGCTTGCTGCTGCTGCTTCACCAACGTTTTCTTTCCTTCGAACTACCCGCGGCCCTTGTCTTCACTTGTTCCTCAGAGGTTATCGTCTGCTGTGTGCTGTCGCTTTTAGAATTGTCGAAAGTAAAAAATACAAACATATATACATATCGATCAGTCAACGCGGCATCCTCCACACGTTGTTGCCGGCACTCGTCCAGTCACTCGCGCCACCTTGTTTTTCGTTCTCCTCGATCTTTCAGGGTCCAGAGACAGGGAAAACCAGCAATATATTTGCTGAGCCCATTGGCGACGCTTCACTTTTGCACTTGTACTTTTGTTCATCTGCTTCAAGTGTTGTGTTGCGAGTCGTAAGACTGAGACCAACTTTCGGAAGCAATGACCCTAACGACCCAGAGATCAACCCGCAATCCGGACGACTTTCCCACTCTACAGCTATTCCTTCTCGGTAGGTCATTAGCCCCTATCTATGCCTGGGCACGAATCCCGTCGTACGAGAAACTCACTGACAGCTACTAGCCATCGTTCGTCTTGCCGAGCCCATCGCCCTCACCTCTATATTCCCATATGCATGGCAGCTCGTCAAGCGCTTCAAGGTCGGAAACGAAGAAGATGCATCCACCTACTCGGGTCTGCTTATCTCGTCCTTCGCTCTGGCGGAGGCGATGATGGGGATGTACTGGGGTGGACTGAGTGATCGCATCGGCCGAAAGCCCGTTCTTCTGTTGGGATGCCTTGGTACGATGATCTCGATGATTGTGCTGGGCTTTGCCGACAACATCTGGGTAGCCCTCGCCGGGCGCGTCTTTGGTGGAGCTTTGAATGGGAATATCGGTGTCATCCAAACCATGGTTGGAGAGCTCGTGACCAAGCCTGAACATGTGAGTCCTCTTGCGCGCAGAAATTCTTGATACACGACTGACCCCTCCCAGGAACGTGAGTACCACAGCAGCGAACTACCATAGACGAGGGCGACATCCAATACTAACTTATCAAAGCGAGGGCGTATTCCATCATGCCCTTCGTCTGGAGCATAGGAACCATAGTTGGGCCTTGCATCGGCGGTACATTCTCGGACCCTCACCAGTCGTGGCCAAGCGTGTTTCCCGAAGACGGCCTGTTCGAAAGATTCCCTTACCTCTTGCCGAACCTCATCTGCGCCGCTCTTCTTTTTGTGAGCATAATCCTGGGTTACATCCTGCTCGAGGAGACACATCCCGGCATGCAGTCGCGGATATTGCTCCCGGCCGACACGTACATCTCTGAGGAGACGCCTCTTAGAGAGACCTCGGATGCCGTCAAACGCCCTGCGGTGGACCTTAGGTCGGAGACCTATGGCACTTTCCTGACCCAGAACCCAGAGCCTGCGGAGCCGCAGCAAGAGTTGGAGAAGGCGACGCCATTCAACATCTTCTGTGACAAGCGCATCATGGCAGTGGTTATCAGCCTGTCCATATATGTGAGTTACAACAGAACCGTCCTACCAGGAGCTAGGTGCTAACCGTTTTGAAGACGTACCATGCGATGTGTTTTGACCACTTGCTGCCGATTTTCTTTGAGGACGACAGAGCTGTCATGGACTCCATCAGCTCCATCGTCCCATCGAGCTTGCTCTATTTCCCTGGCGGTCTCGGCTTGTCGATACCCACGGTCGGAATGATCAGTAAGTACTCCATATTTCTGGCACGCTGTCTGGGCCGTCTCTGGCGTCAAATCCTGGCGTGCAGAAAGCTTCAGAGCTCGTTTCTCGTTTTACCAGGGGACCGCAAACTGACCTGAACTTTTAGTGGCTGTTAACGGAGCCATTGCTCTCTTCATCCAGGCCGTCATTTTCCCTATTGCCGCCGACAAGATCGGGGTCTTCAGACTGTTCATAATTGTCACAGTGCTGCACCCCATCGCCTACTTCTTGATGCCATTCCTCGTCTGGGCCCCCGAGTCCGCTTTGTTCCCCGCCATCTACTTCAACTTGACAGTTCGCAACATCTTTTCCATCCTCGTCTACCCGCTCCTGCTCATCCAGATCAAGGAGGCGGCGCCCAGGTCCGTCCTTGGAAAAGTGAACGGCTTCGCAGCCAGCGCTGGTGCGGCGTGCCGGATGATTGCACCGCCCGTTGCCGGGTATCTTTATACGATCGGCAGCAGAATGGACTGCACTGCACTGGCTTGGTGGGGCAGTGCGGCTGCGGCTCTTGTTGGGACTGTCCAGTGCTTCGCCGTGCAGAGGACCAAGGCCGAAGACCATGTTTATTGTGAAGTGGAGGGCCTGGTTCGCACCCAGTCGAAGCAGGCGACTGTGTCTGTCGTGGACATCTCTGACGACGAGTTTTAATGGATCCACACATGCCTCTGGAATCGGAACCAGGGAAGAGCGGGTGTACTTGAGACGTCAATGAGCTAAGGGGTGGGGACACCCAAGAGAGGAGAGGCTGTGATGAAGGACGCGCGAGTTTTATCAACCTGCCGGTGATTTGAAGACTGGTGCAGTCTCACAAGTGGCGCGTCCTCTGGATGGTCAAAATTGCGGCGCATATTACATGTGTTTGGTGTCTTGGAGTTTAGGCTGGGATTTTGCTTGTGGCGTGGATGGCCGTGGAGTCGTGGCGTTGGCGCTTGGTGTCTTGCGTGGATTGGGAAAAGATGGATACCACAATACCTAGCATAGACAGACTTTGCATTAAATTAATTCATCACCATCACGAAACGGCATTGGAATCAGTTTGTGTATTGCAACTTTTTGGACTGACGATTATTACCTTTGTGGTGAGTAATCGGCCCAAAGTCGGCTCCTCAAGCCACCGGCGGAGTCAGACATCGGGATAAGAGGTGGGTTCTGAATCAGCATAGGCGTTCGAGAACATAAGAGTGACCAGTAGTCATAATCCATCCAAAGAATCCGGAGACGACCATGCAGGCAGACTCTGGGTCGGTCAGGTCACATTCACCTGGGTAGTGACGAGGTTCCCGCCATGGAGGATTAATTTGGTTGTAGGTGGAACAGGCAGCATCGTGCCAAGAGCAGTTGGGAACACCTACGCGTACATTCTCATAACAGACAAATCGCAAAAGTTGTGGTTACGAGGTCTGCGCCTTGGGGGTTCAAAGGCATCACATGCAATATCAAATGTGAAATCGGGTCTTGAGGTCCCGATGTGATAGCACAGTCGGGCCGCCGTGTCCTGGCCATCCGGCCCTGATCCCTGCCTAACCTAGGTTGTCAGTCTTGCTCGACTGAGGAGGGTTTGGGGGTCTAAGTGAGGACAGACGATAGAATTCTGCGACCCAGTATATGAGAACACCAACTTCTTGGTAGAAAAGTCTTAGATGCATATTCATGAAGATTTTCATGAGTTTTAATCGAACAGGATCACACTCGTACGTCCCGCCTTGTAGTCTGCATACTCAAGTCTGATCATTGGGCTGGTCCAAACCTTCGGAAATATTTGGCAGCCCCGCCTCAAGAATTTCAACCACCACTACCGTTTGGGGAAACTGGACATGAGAGATCGACGATCTATTGCAACTGCATAAACTTTCAGCCACTTATCAAGGCCAAAGAAGAAGAACATCTACGCAAGTGCAATCAGTCTGTCATTTGCAATTTGGTGCCCGGGCGAAACGTTCGTCCGGCTGAGTCCCCTCCAAAATGGTGCAGCTCACAGAGATCACGGAGAAGACCGAGTCTTCGTTGAAAATCTCAGACGACCAAAATACAGCACCACAACAAGCACAAGCAACAACAGAACCCACAGGCACAGATCCTAAAAATGAAACCTCGCCAACACCAGTCGCAGGGCCAGCAGCCCCAGTGGGCCCGTCACCGCCAAAAGTCGCGGCGCCAGAGCTCCCACCCCAGCTCGCCCGCCACGCCGGCAAGACGGCCGAGGAGATCATGGAGGACCTGAACAAGTCGCCGCTGTTCATGACGGAGCTGGAGGAGAACGACGACGTCGCGGCGCTGGAGGCGCTGGCCTACGAGGGCACGCCGCTGGAGAACGCCACGGACTTCAAGGAGCGCGGCAACGAGTGCTTCAAGCAGAAGCGGTGGCGCGACGCGGTCGAGTTCTACGGGCGGGGCGTCAAGATCGTGACGCAGGAGGAGAAGCGCCGCGAGAAGGGGGACCCCCCGCGGGAGGGCGACCCAAGGGGCGACGACGACGCCGAGGCGGCCGCCCAGCGCGCCGTGCTCGAGGCGCTGCTCGTCAACCGCGCGGCGGTGCAGCTGGAGCTGCAGAACTACCGGTCGTGCTGGCTCGACTGCGGCGCCGCGCTGCGGCTGAACCCGCGCAACGTCAAGGCGTGGTACCGCAGCGCGCGGGCGCTGCTGGCGGTGGGGCGGGTGCAGGAGGCCGACGACGCCTGCGCGGGCGGGCTGAGCGTCGACGGCGACAACGCCAGCCTGCGCGCCGTCGCGAGGGACATCATCGCGCGCGCCGAGGAGCTGGACCGGAGGGCCAGGGCCGCCGAAGAGGAGAAGAGGGTGCTGCAGCGGCGGGCAGCGTTCCTGGCGGGCGCGCTCAAGGAGCGCAACGTCACCGTCCGCACGTCAAAGCAGCCGCCCGACATGGGCGACGCGAAGCTCGAGCTCGTCCCGGACCCGGAGGACCTCAACAGCACGCTCAGCTTCCCCGCCGTGCTGCTGTACCCCGTGCACTACGAGAGCGACTTCATCAAGGCATTCAACGAGAAGGAGGCGCTCGTGCAGCACTTTGGCTACGTGTTCCCCCTGCCGTGGGACAGGGAGGGCGAGTACGGCGCCAACACGGTCGAGTGCTTCATGGAGACTGCGGCGGGCGGTCTGGTAAAGGTCGGCAAGAAGGTGCCCCTGCTTAAGGTGCTGAGCCTGGACAGTGTCGAGGTCGTCGACGGGGTGGTCAAGATCTATGTTGTCCCGAGGGGAAAGGCGGACGCTTGGGTGAAACAGTTCAAGGAGGCAAAGGCAAAGGAGGCCGAGGCAAAGCCTTAGTTGTGATAGACGTATTCATTCGTCAGGGCATTTGCAAGAATGAGGATTAGGTCACAGACTGGCCCTCTACTTCAAAGCTTTCAGGAAGACAAAATTGACAACGAATGTGCCCAGCATTACGAGTCTATTGGTGCCGACTGCCTAACATATGCTACGGGCGAGGTGGTGTGGACCCCCTGAGAGCAAGCACGCGCACATCTGCCAACCTGGTCCAAACTGACATGCTAGGCCTAGCTTCTTTGAAATCCCTAAAGAAAGGTATCAACTCCTACGTACGTGACCCAGAGTCCGGTGGGGAGAAACACGATAAGGAGACCAACCCCTCTGGTTCGAAACGCCATTCCCTTGAAGTGACCGATTGAAATGCCTGCAAAAAGAGAGATGGAGAGGAAAGGAGAAAAGAGAGAGTGTACGACAGTAAAGAAAGAAAACAATGAGTTAGTCTTACATGGAGGTTGCCCTTCGTCTCTTGCTTCTATGTCCATCCGCCGCCGCCGACACCGGGGACATGGACATCGACTCCTGCCCACAGCCCCGCGGGACACGATCGCCCTCCGGGGCCCTGCCGCTGCCACCGCTCTCCCTCTCGTCGCGGCACCGGACCTCCCGGTGGTCCCTCACGCTCAGGTTGATCAGCAGCAGCGCTGCGTTCTTCTCGGCGCCAGTGGTCGCGGCGACGTGGGGCGGTACCGAGGATGATGGCACCTCCCCCTCGCAATCCCTGTTGTGGTCTCGCTCCCGCTCCCGGCCGTCCGAGGCCCGAGATGTCGCCGTGGTCACCGTGGTCGTCGGGCTGCTCTCGGTCCGGCCGTCGTAGTCGAACTCGGGGCCGGCCTCGGCCTCAGGCGCCGGTCGCTTCGCCGTGATCCACGCCGGCGAGGTGCGGGGGATGGGAGGGAGCCTCTGCGAGGTCTGGTAGTGGTCAAGCCGGCTGGAGTGACTGAAACGGGGTATGGCGCTGAGTAAGGGGTTTGGGCCGCCCGGGTATAGGAAGTCCTCTGCGAAATTGTGGGGGTGGCTGTTGGGCGACGTCGAGGACGAGTGGGAGTGTCCCGGGTGGTTCGCCACTGTCCAGCCGCTGGACCGTGGTGGTGACATGGGCGAGTACGGCATGCTGCGGTGATGAGGCGCGTGAGGCAAGGAGGGCGTCTCCGGTCCGATGTGGATCTCTGGGTCCGATTCCGTAGCATGCGGACTATCTAGGCCTCTCTTGAAGCACACCCGCCCACCAAAGTCAACACGGTCCCTCTCGTAGTCGTATGGCGATCCGTGCCGGTGCAGACCGCGGCGTGCAAGACGCGGGCTGGGTATGCTTGTAGGGCTCGGGAGCGCCGGGCCATGGCTGTAGTGGTGCACCTGCTGAGGGTGGAGCGGCAGGTGGCCGTTGGCGTTGACGGCGTTGGCGTTGGCAAACACACGGCGATACATCTGGGCCTCGCGCCCAGACTCTGCCACGATCGCGGGGTCGATGGCCATGCGGCCGTGCTCTGGAGCGTTGGGGGATATGCATTGGGAAGGGAAGTCAGGGCCGAATATTGGGATCAGTGCGCCGGCAATAGGCGCGCAGAATGTCGCGCAGACGGCTTTGGCACACGCGTGGGGCATCCAGTAGCCTACGAGGAATTAATTAATGACTGTTTCGTGTAAAATGCCATCATAAAGATGATATGTAGAATGCTTACCCTGAGCCATAATAGAACCTCCGGTAATACTGTGCGTGATGTCGCGGAGGCCAGGATTCATGTTCAGCATCTTGGCCGGCATGGTCTACTTGTGGTCAGCCTTTTGTGCGTAGAAATACGCAGGAGGAATGGAGAAACTACCTTTGAGTACTTGCAGCACTTGAAGAAGGGGGTCATGCGAACCAAGCCAACATTGTAGTCCCACATGACGGTGTACTCGGAATCATCACCCGGCACTTTGAAGATGTACTGGAAGACTGCATGGCGACCGTAAGCCTCGAGTCCTAGAGGGGTGAGGACGCTTGTGATTGGTAATTGGGGATATCTAACCTTCAAAACTCTCGCGGCCCGTTTTCTCGTAGAAGTCTTTCTTGCCGCTGTTGTAGGGAATATGTCGACAGTACTCCTGGATCTTGCCAAAGGGGTACACTTGGTATCTCTTGATCTCTCGCAGTGAGCCCTCGTCCAGGTTCTCGAAGGGCGGGAAGTTGACGATGCCCTTGGCCTTGGACTTGACGAAACCTCCAGACTCCTTGGCCATCTTGGTCGCTTTTGTCGAAGAGGCGAGGTGTCGTTCGAACATCAGACTTGAGCAGTCGTCGGAGTAGGATGTAGCAGGCGACGACAGGCCCGGACTTGGTCGATACCGAGGAGTTGGCGGGGGAGGCCCGGGGGGCGCCGGGTTAAGAAGGGAGGCCAAGGACAACATAGCGGTGAGGCCTGGTCGAAATGTCTCGAAGGTGCAGGAGAAGATGCAGGTGTAAGAGTGGAGGGATGGGATCTGATGCTAGAGGGATAGATCTCCAGGCCCAAGGGGGACGGGTAGTGGTGATATGGACCCAGACTGCAAGACAGCGCTTGCAGCTCAGTCGGATTGGGGAATCAAGGTAAGGCCAGAACCAGGCAAGTAGAGGGAAATCAAGTCCCTTTTCAATGGGCAAACAGGCAAAACAACCACACGATCGTCGCCGGCCCACCCAGGCCGCTCCCAAGGGCCAAGGGAAGGGGATGGGGTGTGCGGGCGCGGGCGCGTGGACAAGGAACCGAGATGTTTTCTTTCTTCCTTACTTGAGACTGGCCATGCAACCACCTGCAAGCCCGGTGGCTTCTGCCCGTGGGCGACGCAGTCGGCGGTGTTCTCGGTACTGCTCCTTTGTCCAGGATGTCTTGGAATCGAGCCTCTGAGCGGAGAGATGGTCGTTTGGCGACGTCCACCGCTCTTCTTGGGGTCGAGTTGTAAGCCACAAAGTGAGTACTGATCGGGGTGAGCGATAGAGGACGGGCCAGCTGATCAGACGAGCGTGGATGGTGTTGGTGTTGGGTGCTGCTGGGCTTGCGCTTGGGCTGAATGCTGAGCGAGACCTTGTCGGGCCCGGCTGTTGTCCACGTTACCTTTGCTGAGGCATCGCTTCGGCATCAGGAGGCCAGGCCGATCGGAAAGGTCAAACGACTCCGTGACAGTCCCAGAGCTGCGTTTCCCGATCTATCGATTTTGTTTCCTCAGCAATGATGGGGCCGGGGCTCCTCGTCCGCGTCCCTGTTCATCGGCGACGAGTCCAACCCAGTGACAATCAGGGCCGACGGTTACTTTGGTCAGCTAGCCAGTAACCTCAGGTCCATTAATAGGACCGGGATCAAGGAGGATAGTGGTGATGGCTGCACCAGGATCGAGGTGAGGTAGAGTTTCAGTAGATTTCACCAGGCTGGAGCGCTGACCCGAAAGGGTGAACACAGGCGACTGCATGACGCAGCGGATATGTGGCTAAGGAAAAACAAATCAGTTTGACAGCAAATACTGTAGCATACACAGCCAAACATCCCATTGGCCTGTTTGAAAATGTACAGAAGAAGCTTTGACAGAGCAGCCTGACGGATGGCTGCAGGAGGTGCCGTCTAGTCACCAGGCTAAGCGGCTTCCTGAGAAGGGTGCAACAAAGAAAAGTCTTCCCCTAGACCCAGATATCCTAGACATAACTCCTGCTTGACTCGACACACGTGGCCGCTCTGCCCTCAACATGAAGGAGAGGGATGAGGTAGTGGGATATCACGCCCGCATCGATGCCAGCACCCTGCCCATGCCCCCGGGCAGGGAACGAGGCTGCTCCCCAGCCTTCTGCGCATGCTTCTCTGCAGATGGTGAAAACATCTCTGCATGTTCTGGCTCCACCCAGCTTTCAGCCTTCCGCTCTGACCGCCATAAGATCTGACGACTGTTCCATTCACCTCCGTCCTGCTGTGAGGTTCTGTGCGTATCCGCGGTGACGACCAGCAACAAGCGTCGGGAGTGGAGTCAACTGCTGGTCGTTGCTTGTGGAAGAGATTCCACCGCCTTTCCAGAAGCTTTGAGGGGTTGGGATTTTCCATGGTGAACGGCTGCCCGTAAGGGGGATTGCAGGCCACGGGCCACGCCAACGTGTCGAGCAATGTTTCTCTCCCACGAGCTTGACTTGTACAAGCACGCCGAAATGATCTGAAAGCAACACAGAGCTTGTGCCCGTGCGGGGCCACCAGGACGCCATTGATTGATGCCTGTATTGCGCCTCTGGTCACCCATGAGCAGCCAGCCCTGATGCTGTTTCGAGGTACGTACTTGTGTCGGTGTCCGCAGCCGGGCCAGCATCGCCAAGGCATCGGCCACCATCCTGGCAAGTAGTTGACTGAGGAAATGTGATCTTTCTCATGTCGTAAGGCGCTCCTTCTCTCAGCATGTGCACGACGGACCTGCCCAGAATAGCACCAATATTGGTGAGAAACTGGTGGGGTACAGCTAGAGAGCAGCGCGCCTATGTGACCAATGTGTGGCCAGTTGAGGCTTTGATTGATGGAGACCCTGGCTGCCCTGGCCAAGTAGGATGGTCAAGATGCAGTCTTGACGGCAGAGCTTTGGTACCATGTACGCATTGAGTCTCAGCATTGGACGACGGTGCCTCGAGTCTAAGTGCCCCTGGTGGACAATCATGGCGGCGCACCGTTCCAGCCGTCATAATTTCTGCAGCTTCCCGCATTTGAATGGAGCAGGTTGCCTGAAACGTAAAAGACGGCATGACCAGTGCTTGCTACCAAACGGGAGCCGCGAAATGACAGGCCTCTGGCTCTGGTGCCTTTCGAAGCACAGACTAAGCCGTAAATGTGACATGTTCCTCCGAGGAAAGGACAGGGCGTGCTCGACTGAGTAGAGCCCCGCGAAGGCGAGGTTGCCTCGCGGGATTGCGTAGGAGCCTGGGATCCGCACGGCGCCGTGGTCTGCTGTATGCGAGATGTGAGCCCGCCATACCGGTGGGAGAGACTATTGAAGTGGAGATAAAGGATGTGCTGAGCTGGACTGTAGCCATTCGAGCCAGCCAATTTCAGCACGTCCATGCACCACTGTCGCACGCCAGCCTCGACAAGGACATCTGCCGACCGATCCAGCCGTCCCCCAGTGACAGGACTGTCAGGTCCCATCCGACTGGGAAGGCATCGTCCGAGATCGTCAAGCCAGACTGCTCTTGAGGTCGCAGTCCCCTGGCTATGGAGCCCCGAGTTCGTCGTGGACATAAGCTTAAATTTTCCCAGCTCTGTCATGTTACTTCTAGAAGTGCAGCGCCGAGGATAAGGAAGTCAAGTGTAGACACACCCGGCTGGTTTCAGATGATTGTGCTCCTCGCAGCAGTGACACGGCAGCAGCTTGACAGGCAGGGGACAAGGGAGCTCTGGCAACGCGGATGGGTGCTGTGTGACGGGTGTGGATATCCAAACGGCTGTACGCTTCGATCGGGAAATTTCCTGTCCTCTCAAGCTCGGGCGGATGTCGCACGGCAGCTATGATATGCAGCAGCAAATCGTCCACTGCCCATGCACCCGTGGAACATGCTCTCCACCCGGAGAGACGATGGTCGAGGGGGGATGTGACAAGCAGAAAAGTGACACCCAGACGTGGCTCTGTAGACCAGACGATGACCCAGCTGGGCTGACCTTGGTGGGCGTTCGGAGCTCACTCGATCCGATCCAAGATGGTAGATTTTCGGCAGACAGGCCCGCAATGGACCAGGTCAATCTGGCAGACTGATCATCTGTCGGTTAGAGGCTGGTGTCGATGAGGTGATAGATCAGGTGGGCATAGCAGCCGTCGGCACAGAGCCCGATGTGCGGTCACATTTGTCATTTAACCAGCCCCTTTCTCGAGGAATCGTTCCTGGCCATCTCGTCATGGTCCAAGGACGGGCTGTCACCGGCCCCCTCCCTCATCGAGCCGAATCAGCATTGCCAGGGTCGAAGGAGGCAGCCACGGCAACCACTCGACAAGAGCAGTGGCACCGTTACTTAGAGGGCAGGGTCGTGCAATTGAGAGTTGTCGGGGCGTCACAGCAGGCGTCCTTGCGCGAGTTGAGAAGGAGGGGCCAGCCAAAGGAGGCCAAACACAACTCCAGCTGTGCCACTGGAGAATTACCTCTCTTGCACTGCAGATCAGAAATGGTCACTGGAGACGAGTAACGTGCAAGAATGGGTTGGATCTGGGCAGTACGAACAGTAGGTAGGCTACAAATATGTACAGAATTGCATTAGACGCACGAGGTGTACGGTCGGTCGAGATACAGGCCTCCAGCTTTTAACATACACAGATAGACTGTCGTCACTTGACATCTGTCGTTGGGTTGAACGTGAGGTTGGCTTGATGGCAGGTAGACTACCTTCGATTGCTAGTGCTGTTACGGTGCCTGCCAGCCTGTTAGTGGCGTTTGCGGCTCACCGAGCTGCCCAAGTACTTTGGCTACCTAGGTATGTACCTGGGTACCCGGGTACTTCGATGCCTCGAGTCGACCCCTGCAAGACGCGCCTGCGTGAGTGGGAGCTGGATGCGCTATCGGCCAATCGTTTTGGTGGTAAGACGATAAGACCGCGTTTTTAGCGCAGTCTCGGACCCGGCCAAAACAAACATCGACCTCTGGGCCCGGGCAACCACTAGGACGGCCGCAAGTGCGTGCGATTGACGAGCGCTAACCAGCAACGATAACGACGTCCATCGTCAACAACGGCGACAACAAACCATCACCACCGAGGTTGCTGGCGTTGCTTCTTCGACTCCCACACCACACCTTCATCGCCCAATCCTTCACTACCGGGCTGCAGGACAAGCCTTCCCACCCCTGCGGCTTCATATACCCCACAAGTAATCTTCGCCCGTTTATGCATTCGCGCAACTCTTTCTTCCTCGCCCGATCTGTTCTGCGCGACAGCCTTCTCACCAACCTGCGCAAGCCTTTGCGACTACGCGCCTGGGCTCCGAGGCCCTCGCACACAACCTCAGAATGGACTCCGATGCAGATTCGGTCTATGATGACTTCCAACAAGATGACTCGGACGCGTTCGAGCCTGAGCCTGTAAGTAGCAACGCCCCTCCTGACGTGTCTCCAGGCCACCCTGACCGTCCTCGCCCCAAGTCTGTCTGTATCGGTGTCGCAGACACAGGCTTTCTCCAATGCACCTACTGACGAGTCGCAGAAGCCCAAGGGCAAGGCTGCGGTGAAGAAGGCGCCAGCAGCAAAGTCTGCCGCGCCAAAGAAGACGGTCCAGACAACGCTCAAGACAAAGGCTGCGCCTAAACCTAAGAAACGCGCAAAGCCAGAGAGCGACGATGATGGCGACGGTGGTTTCGGCGACATGTCCAACACGCCTCCCAAGAAGCAAAAGACAGCCGCCGGCGGAAAGAAGTCCAGCGGCAAACCCCTGGGTGAAATCGAGAACGATAGCTTCGTGCAACTCGATGGGCCCTCGGGGTCTCGAACAACCAAGACTGCCACCGAGACCTACCAGAAGCTTACCCAACTGGAGCACATCATCAAGCGGCCTGACACCTACATCGGATCCGTCGAGCGCTCCGAGAGTTTCATGTGGACCTACAACAAAGAGAAGTGCTTGATGGAGCACAAGAAGACCTCCTTCGTGCCTGGTTTCTACAAGATTTTTGACGAGATCCTCGTCAACGCTGCCGACAACAAGCAGCGCGACAAAGGCATGAGCTATATCAAGGTCAACATTGACCGCGAGAATGGCGAGATCTCTGTCGAGAACGATGGCAAGGGTATTCCAGTGGAGATGCACGAGAAGGAGGGTGTCTACATCCCCGAAATGGTCTTTGGTCATCTACTTGCGGGATCCAACTTCGACGATACCGAGAAGAAGACTGTTGGTGGTCGCAACGGATTTGGCGCCAAGCTTTGCAACGTCTTCAGCACAGAGTTCTCCCTCGAGTGTCAGGACTCATCAAATGGCAAGCGATACAAGACGACCTGGAGGGATAACATGAGCAAGATGGACAAGGCAAAAATCACCTCCAACAAATCCAAGGACTTCGTGAGGGTCACTTTCAAGCCCGACTTCGAGAGGTTTGGCATGCCGGATGGCATTGACACTGACACCGAGTCCCTCCTGTACAGGCGAGTCTATGACTTGGCTGGCACTGTTGAAGGGGTCAAGGTTCACCTCAACGGAGAACAACTCAAGCTCGGATGGAAGAAGTACTGCGAGATGTATGCCAAGGCCATCGCATCAGATCGTCAAGACGTCGACGCAGACGGGAACGGACCCGCCCCTGCCACCGTCATCTTCGAAGACACCAAGGCTCACCAAAGGTGGCAGATTGGCTTCACTGTCTCAGATGGTTCCTTCCAGCAGGTCTCTTTCGTCAATTCGATTGCAACAACCTCCGGTGGCACACACGTCAACTACATCGCTGACCAGATCTGCACCGCCCTTCTGAAAGACCTGGCCAAGAAGATGAAGGGGCACTCACTCAAGGCAAACCATGTCCGCAATCACATCTTCATCTTCGTCAACTGTTTGATTGACAACCCTGCCTTCACATCTCAAACCAAGGAGCAGATGACCACCAAGCAGAGTGCCTTCGGCAGCAAATGCCAACTCACTGATGGCTTCATCAAGAAGATCAGGGCAACAGAGGCGATCGACAACATTCTTCACTTTGCCGAGAAGAAGGCCGACAAGATGATGTCCAAGTCTGACGGAAACAAGAGGTCCCGCATCAGCAACGAGAAACTAGTCGATGCGAACATGGCGGGTACCAGAAACGGCCACGAATGCACCCTGATCTTGACTGAGGGTGACTCGGCCCGAGCTCTGGCTGTGGCGGGTCGCGCCATTCTAGACCCTGACCGCATCGGTGTCTTCCCGCTGAGGGGAAAGATGCTGAACGTCCGTGATGCTTCGATAGATCAGATCTTGAAGAACGCGGAGATCAACAACATCAAACAGTTCCTTGGACTCAAGCACAAGACGACGTATACTGACACCAGGAGCCTCCGGTATGGCCACCTCATGATCATGGCCGATCAGGATCACGACGGAAGTCACATCAAGGGCTTGCTCATCAACTTCCTCGAGTGCCAATTTCCCTCACTACTCAAGATTCCGGACTTCTTCCGGGAGTTCATCACCCCAGTAGTGAAGGTCTGGCAAGGCCCCAATCCAAAGAAGCCTCTCCATCTGAAATCCTTCTTCACCATGCCCGAGTATGAGGAGTGGAAAGAGCGACACCACCAAGAAATCAAGAGGTGGCACTACAAGTACTTCAAGGGTCTGGGAACCAGTTCCAACGAGGACGCTCAAGTCTATTTCACCAACTTGGATGATCATTTGAAGGAGTTCCAGACCATGCGGCCACAGGAAGCGGAGCTATTCGAGCTCGCCTTCTCCAAGAAGAAGGCTGATGCGAGAAAGCAGTGGCTTGGCAACTTTGTCCCAGGTACCTTCTTGGATCATTCCACCAAATCCATCACATACGAGAATTTCGTCAACAGGGAGCTCATCCTGTTCAGCATGGCTGATAACCTGCGGTCCATTCCGTCCGTTGTAGACGGCTTGAAGCCAGGTCAGCGCAAAGTCGTCTACGCTTGCTTCAAGCGCAACTTGACGAAGGACAAGAAGGTTGTTGAGTTGGCTGGTTACGTCTCCGAACAGACTGCTTACCACCATGGTGAAATCTCCCTGCAGCAGACAATCATAGGACTAGCCCAGAACTTTGTTGGATCGAACAACATAAACATTCTGGAGCCCAGCGGTAACTTCGGTTCTCGTCTTGCCGGTGGTAGCGATTCAGCTAGCGCTCGTTACATCTTCACCCGTCTGTCACCATTCGCCAGGCGTGTGTTTTCTGCACTAGACGAGCCAAACCTTGAGTTGCAGTACGACGACGGCAAGCAGATCGAGCCAAAGGTTTACGCCCCAATCATTCCCATGGTTCTTTGCAACGGCGCCGACGGTATCGGAACTGGCTGGAGCACTTCTATCCCTAATTACAACCCGGCAGACATTGTGAGAAATCTCAAGAGACGCATGGGACGTAGTGATGACTCGTCTGAGGAGCTTCCCTTTGAGACAATGACGCCGTGGTTCCGCGGCTGGAAGGGAGAGGCCGAGGAAGAAGCACCAGCGGGCTCGAGGAGGTACAAGTTCAACGGCATTGCTCGTATCGATGACAGCCAGGCCAAACCTGTTGTCACCATCACTGAGCTCCCCATCCGCATGTGGACTGATGACTTCAAGGCCAAGCTCGAACAGATCATCAAGGGCGAAAAGGCTCCTTCCTGGATCAAGGATTACAAGGAGTACAACGATCACGCTAATGTTCATTTCGAGATTGAGATGGACGAGGCGCAGATCAAGAAGACTGAGGCTGAGGGTGTCCTCGAACGGTTCAAGCTAAACAAGAGTTTGGGCACCACCAACCTCGTCGCCTTTGACGTTCGTGGACAGATTCGGAAGTACGAGAAGGTCGAGGACATCCT